>OZ038493.1:81947364-82359864 GCA_964036315.1 Acanthosepion esculentum | reverse complement strand
GCTTTTATGAACACATTATCATTATTATTATTATTGTTATTATTATTATTATTATTATTATTATTATTATTATTATTATTATTATTATTATTATTATTATCTTTGATATCTGGCGTTTACACATTTCTTTCCGGGTCCCACCCAGGGACCTAAGGTTAGAAATAGCATCATGACATTTTCCACTGACAAAAAAAAAATTATTACATAGATAAAGCCCTTCGTAAAGTGTGGGCTGTACTTGTCAGAACAATTTTTTGTATCTCTTTGAGGCATGGACTTCCAGGAATCCCTTCAATTAGTCTACTGGAATCTTTTCCAACCAATCCTAAGGCTCCGACTACAACAGGGATTGTTGATGTTCCCATGTGCCACATTTTTGAGATTTCTATTTCAAGGTCCTTGCATTTTGACAGCTTTTTGAATATCTTCAAAGATACATTGCAGTCTGCAGGGACTGCCATATCAATCAGGAGGCACTTTTTTGTTTGTGGTCTTTAATAACAATGTCTGGGCGGTTGGCTTTGATTGTTCTGTCAGTGTGTATTGTGTAGTCCCAAAGAATTGTAACAGGTCCTATCTTCGTAACCGGGTCTGGGTGGTGTTAGTACCAGTTTCTTTCAGTTTCCTTCCCGTAGGAGTTGCAAATTTCCAGTGCAGATATTGGCCCACTCTGTCATGCTGGGTTTTATATTCAGTGGGTGCCAATTTCGTGCAACCTGATACAAGATGATCAATGGTTTCTGGATATTTATCACAAATATTTATTATTATTATTATTATTATTATTATTATTATTATTATTATTATTATTATTATTATTATTCCCATCATCATCATGAAAACTATTTCGACTTTTCGACTTCTTATAGAGTGATTTCTCATCTTCAGCAACGTTGTAAACAATTCTCATCAGCCCTCTCCAAAACTCCCTGTCCTTTTCTAATACACAAAAATACTGCAGATCTTCCAAGAAAACAATTTTTTTTTGTTTTTGTAGTGAAGTGAGACCAAGGGACGTTCATGGTCGCCATCTGTAATTCCATCATGGCGCATGTGCGAGATAAGAACTTAAAAAAACTGTTCGTGATTTGCAAGCGCGGGCATGCAACTGATATAAACGAAGAGTAAGTTTTTTCAGGACGCAATTTTTTTGTTTTTTGTTTTTTGTTTTTTAATCGGACGGTTTGAACGGTAGAGTAGATTAATAGCGGAAGGACGTCTTTTGGGATTTCTTGATATTTGACATACCATTCATGATTACCTTCTGCATTCCCTAGGATTTTACAGTGCATTTGATTATCAAACAATTTGTCTTGCTTTCAACTTGGATTTTACAGTGTATATTTTAAGGGAAATGATGAAATTGTATTTATGCTTATTTACGTTGTTGTCCAATGAGCATAAAATAGTTGTTCGTCCAATGTTTATGGATGTTATTCTTCCATTTTGTATTGATGACATAACTATTTCCATAATATTTACTGTTTGCTTCGAAAACTGTACTAACTCCAATATTAATATGAAGTCCTTCTTTGATTTTTCTTTCTTGGATAAGACATACGTCAATGTTATGATTATCAGTGTCCCAAGCCAATAATTCTTGCTTTTATTTTTTCTTCTAATATTAAATATTCCGATTGTAAAATCTTTATATGCAACTAGAATCATTTTGTAAGTTCTAACTAATGAGTTGACAACATTTAAGGATTGCTCCACTAAAATAATTCTTCATATTAACTGTTTTGATCACATTCCATTTTCCATCTTAAATGTTTTCTCACTGTTTTCATTAAAGTTTCAGCTTAGAAAGCAAATTTAAACTGTTTTGATCAAGGTCGTTTCTAGTGTTCGAAATCAATTTGAACTGTTTTGATCAACTTTTCTTTTATTCTTCGCAAATAATTTCACTGATTCCATCTACGTGTATTAGATCCCTGCAAACAATTTATCTGTTGTTTCTGCTTTTTGTTCTTTGCATAAACATTTTTTATTTACTTTTGTTTAGAAATCAAAGCCGATTTTTGTTTATGCTGCTATGAATTTCCTTTTTGTGTTCGTTGCTATTACGTTGATTCGTTAGGTTTTGTGCCTTCATTTTAATTTTTAGATACTTTTTATTTGACGTTTCCACACAGAAATACGTTTTGAATAAGGTTGCAGATATTTTTCTTTTTATAAAATGACTGAAACTTTTAATTCTCATTTACTTGGTTTTTATGTTGTTAAGCTGAACCTACACTTTCACTTAAATCAGTCATTTTCTTTATTTTTCATTGAAACCTTTTAACCACTAAAACTTTCAAAGACTCAATTTGAAATTCCAGACGACGGTTAAACTAAGAGAGTGAGATAAAGAAAGATCCTTTTTTTCATGTAATCACTAAGTCTCATCAAATATTCCTTCCGTTGTGAGCAAATTGTTCTTTGAATACGAAGTATGAGTTTCCATTTATATAAGAAAAACAGTAGTAGTAGTAGTAGTAGTAGTAGTAGTAGTAGTAGTAGTAGTAGTAGCAGTAGTAGTAGTAGTAGTAGTAGTAGTAAGAGAAGAGAGTAAGGAAAGAATACAACCAGGTAATGGGATTTCAATAACACAGATAAAAAAAAACATAATTATGCATGCACGCATGCGCATGCGGGCATGTGAGACTAGAGTTAGGCACTAGATCCAAATCAGTTAAACTTCCGGTACAGATTTCCGGAGTTTTTTTTTTCTATGTTGCATGGATAGAGTACGTTCTCTCACCTGTTGGCAGTGCTGACTCACCTTTTTATTATTTGTTGATGGGTGTTGGTGTTTTCCAAACTGGTACTTGTGCTTATCTATCTTCTATTTGTACACTAGTTGGATACCAGCTCTGCCTTCATCAATCAGGTCCCGTTCTGTTATTTTTATCATTTAATGCTGCTTGTACTGAGTTACTAGAAATGTCAAACTGTGTCACACAAATACTGCAGAACACACACACAAACGCACACACGCATGCTAATTCTATAAACAACAGCCGCCTGCACTAATGCAAAGCTCTTCAGTAAAATTAATGGAGCACTTTGGCTGATTGGCATTTGTTTACATTTGTAAAAACAATATGCTAGATTTAGTTGTGTAACTCTACCGAGTGAAGATAGCTCTGGCTGACACCAAATTAGTTGTGTTTCAATCTTGGCTTGAGGCATTCGGAAGTCTAGTGGCATCTGGATTCAAATTCCTGGGGGTGGGTAAGTGTTGCTTTATTCTCAGATCCAAACGTTGAGACGTCCTCCCTATGTAGTCGAGTCCACAACTACACTTATATTTATAAATCACTGAATTAACATGGTGGGGGGTCATGCTTACGAATGGAAGAGAAAACAGGACGGGTAAGAAATATTACCTGAACATTAGCCGAAAAATAACAACTATTAATAGCAAGCGAAAAATAATGGTTATAATTGAGTTTATTGGTAGAAATAACTTGGGTTTATACATGCGTTCATGGGTGACCCCCCAGGTTGTCCATTAGAAAATCTTCCAGCATCAACCCAATAGAACGCTTCTAAGAACTGTACCAAATAACAGAAACCACGTCACTTGAGGACTACCAACAGAACTAACAACTAAAATGGCTAGCACAAATCGAAGAGAAAATAATAGCATAACTAATATGTTAACATTCCACACCACTTCAAATAGTAGGGTAGGAAGGAAACCGCCATCAATATTTGAAAGAGTGGTAAGGGTTATTGAACCCGTGAAAACTGTTTTCCTAAAAATGTGCTTTAATAGAAAGATTTTATTAATTTTATCCGAAAGTAGTACTGGCGATTCGGACCATGAATGCCAGGTCTTTCCTAGCAGGGAAACTGCTATATATTACCATTTGGTTGGAGTGTCTTACTCTACTACGGAAGATGCAGTTAGTATATTGTAGACCCTATCAACATTGTCAACGTCCGATTATGCTAATATATATATATATATATATATATATATATATAACAATGAATCATTCATACAAAAAGTAAGTTAGTGAAGTTAATCATATAAAATGGCGAAAAACCCTTCGTTAATGAAATTTTAAAGATGCATTAACCTACTAATCACTCGATGAATGTTATGATCCTTGTTTTTAAAAATTATAAGCTGTATAAGGTCTTTCTTAAATAGGCAAGTACTTTTGACTGTACATTCAGTCATCTTCAGGCATGGAAATTCTTTGTTTTTGGTAAAATACAGGTAGCATCCGAGACGAAAAAATATAATGCGAATCGAAATATGTTTTTTTAATGTGTTATTGATAACGAATACAAACTTAGTAAAGTTAATAATATAAACTTTACTAATTTACTTTTTTCGAGTGATTAGTAGGTTAATGCATCTTTAAAATTTTATTAGCGAAGGGATTTCATCATTTTATATCATTAACTTTACTAATTTACTTTCTACATGAATGATTCATTGTAATATAAATTGAACTGAACCACATATTTGATATATATATATATATATATATATATATATATATATATATATATATATATATATATATATATATATATATATATATTAGCATATATAGTTTTCAGTCACCTTTGCAAAGTACCTGAAAACTATACCACGGGTTGACCCAAGACTTGTGAGTGAAATTTGGTAGACGTAACCCTTGATGGCAGTCGATAGCTGTGCTAGCACGAAGTTACAAGTCATCGTGGCCGAGGGCTTGAGCGTGCTGGCCTTGTTCAAATTGTTGATGACACTAGATAACACGCTCTCTCCCAGAAACTAAGGTCTGCTCAGTATAGTTGCAGTATAAACCGCAGGTTGGCTCTGTGGATGTTGAAGAAACACAAATGTGTCTGCGCGAGCGTTTACAATAGGAACTGGCTAGCCGCCTTAATAGACGAGTATCCTCGAAGACCAGGTAATACATATATATATATATATATATATATATATATATATATATATATATATATATATATATATATATATATATATTAAACAGTGACTATTAAAGCTAAACTTTATGCAGTGACTATTAAAGCTAATATAGCACTCAGTCTCTATACAGCACCAGAAGATTGCGTTGTGCATGAAACTCCAAGTCATGCTACTGGTGAGAGATAATATATATATATATATATATATATATATATATATATATATATATATATATATATACGAGTGCAAGTCAAAAACTATCCGCTCTTTCGCCATGACATATCTATAGGTTTATCAAACTACCTTCTGCTCATGCGTGCTTATAGTTGGTACTATTGTTGTCGCGTGAGCAAAGTTTGAGCATGATTGCGCCAGTTTTCTTGTTGCTGTTACAGTGTAAACATGGCCGCCCCGCTAGCAGTGTACACAAAAAAGGAATAAAGAGCAGTGATCCGAATCTACACACATACACACTTCTCTGTATGTCTTTTAGGTCCGAGCGCTTTCTGTTTATACGTTCTTTTTATAGGTACAAATATTTAAGTAAATGTTATGTTTATAGTAAACAGTATTAAATAACATTTACCAGCCTGAATGTCCGAGAAATTTTCACAGAAAATATGCGTCCTTCGACAGGAATCGAACCTGTATCCTATACGGAACCGTCATATGCTTTAACCGATTGGGCCACAGAGGAGCGTTCGGTTAGCAATTTTACTGTTTTTAAACACGATTCTCCATGATTTTCTCTCATTCATTCATATCTGCTCCATGCGTATCCAAATGTAAACAAATGACGTCATACATTATGAAATGGGCAAAGTCCGACAATTATTTTAAGACATTTAAGAAATTTCTCGGACATTCAGGCCGGTAAATGTTGTTAATACTGTTTACTATAAACAGAACATTTACTTAAATATTTGTATCTATTAAAAGAATGTATAAACATAAAAAAATGTCTTAAATAATTGTGGGACTTTGTCCATTTCATTATATATATATATATATATATAAATAAATATAGTTTTAAGGTGTGCTATATTTATGGGATAAATTGCTCAATATCAGAGATAGAGCCTATGTAAATATGAAACTAAATGTGAAAATGAACTGAAAGTCAACACTCAGTATGTATGTGTGTGTGTGTGTGTTAAAAAAGATCACACGTAAATTATGTCATAACAATTTCAAGCAAGCGATGGCATTGTAATCGTATTTAGATATTAAAGACAAGCACTGTTAAAAAGTTCTCTATCGTGGACAGGAAAAGAGTGAAATAAAAACGGAAAATATGCTTCATCTCACATGCGCGGTTGGCGTTATTCAAGCCCAAATCTCTACTCCATCAAACATCGAATGGTAATTTAGCAATATAACCTAATTTTTATGTGGAAAACTCCTATCTGTAAAGCAATAACATTTCGCCATTGTCGACGACACGAGAAAAAGCGGGAACGCTAATGATTAAAGGCTACAGCAAACATACAAGGAAATTATACGAAATTGTTTTATAAACCATTATGTTAACGTTACATGTTACTTTACAACTTTACATTTAAGGTTAAAAAAAAAAGAAATCAGATTAATGAAAAGCAGTAAAAGCATAAGACAACGACTATAAAATCTGTGCTAGTTAACATTAATTCCAACAATAGATTGATACCACCTTCCCAGCGCACACCGTTAAGCTACCTGCTGACTTTATAGAATTAAACATAATGCTATGACGTCAATGATGACGTGAGTGTCAGCTTAAAAGTTTTCACGACTTGTAGTCATGAAGTCTTACGTAGAAAGAGTGCGCTGCTTTTACTGTTTTTTGGGGTTTTTTTCACTTTTTTTTTTTACATCTTCTTTGCCAATTTTTAGTTTTCTAGTCATTTTTCTCCCCCTCCTTATGCATGTTTTCTTTTTTCGAACAGCTGTATAGGTTCCAGGCAGCATCAAACTAAAATCAATTCTCACGTTAACCGCAGGGAAAATACAGCGTCCCAAAATTACAAACTTATATCAAAATATGCAATAACTACTGGGATCGATGGATGGATAAATGATTAAGTGTGTGTCGAGGAAGGGGCGTTTCTATGCCTCATTTTAAATGTCACTCCTTCCAGAAATGCATATGTACCTTTTTCCAGAATTATAAATATAGATTTTTTTTCAGAAACTAACATGTATTGCTTTTAGAAATGCACATGTACCTGTTCTAGAAATTAATATGCACCTTTTCCGGAAATATAACTCTTTTAGAAATAATGACGCACCTCTTTTAGAAATACCTGTTTCAGAAATGTGTATGTACCTATATTAGAATTATAAATATATCTTTTTTTCCAGAATTTAGCAGGTACCTCTTCTATAAATGCATATGTACCAGTTCCAGAAATCTACATGTACCTTTTCTACAACTGGACAGGAACCTTTTCTAAAAATATACATATAACTTTTCCAGAAAAGTAAATATATGTCTTCCAAAAATGTACATGCAACTGTCTTAGAAATGGGAATGTACCGGTTCCAGTAATGTATGCGTACCATTTTCAGTCAGCTATATATATATATATACCTTTTCCTGTACTATGTACGTACATCATTCCAGAAATGTACATATATATCTTCCAGAAATATAATTGCACTACTTCCAGAAATATAAATATAACTCTTCGAGAAATGTAAATTCACCAGTTCTAGAAATGTACACGTATTTGTTCCAGAAATGTACATCTGGGTTTTCCAGATATGTAGAATTCCAGTTCGGTTCGTTATAATCACTTTCGCACAAATACCCTTGGGAAAGATTTGAATCTATGGATTAAATAGTAGGACTTGTATCTGGAAAAGTTATTATTCTCAAAAAAGAAAAAGAATTATTCTTACAATCCAAGAAAGAGGTTTCAGCCTTAAATAACCACTGTCACTAACCAACGCCTTTATCCACTGTGCCATGTGTCCTCAAGGACCCAAAGAGTGTGAGTTCAATACCCGGTTAAGTCAGTGGAGAACTTTCAGAGGGGAATTAACAGGAGATAACTGATAACTGGCATCCATTAAACATGGCACGTGGAACTAGAACAGTCTACCCCAGTGAGCGAAATAAAGGGTTCAATTCGACATTCCAACCACCTGAAGAAGACCGTAGCGTACAACGGCCGAAACGTTGTAATAAATATGGCGACAAAGATGAGGACTATAGCCCGAATAATGTAAATGTATCACTTGTCATATTTTTTCCTTACAAAAATGTATTCTAAAGATACATAGCTGGTAATATGTTTTTTCTTAAAATGAATTGCTGGCAATTTCTTTTCCTTACAAATAACTGTATTTCTGCTAAAATTTCTTTTTCGTACAAAAATGTATTGATGGTAATTTTTTGTTCTTACTAAAAATATTGCTGGTATTTTTTTATGCAAAAATGTATAGCTAGTAATTTTTTCCCTGACAAAAATGGATTGCTGGTGATTTTTTTTAACCTTACTAAAATGTATTGCTGGTAATGTTTTATCTTCCTTTAAAAATGTATTACTTGTAATATTTTCCTTACAAAAATATATTGTTGGTAATTTTTTTATCCATACAAAAATGTATTGCTAGTAATATTTTTTCTTATACAATATCTTTGCTGGTAATTTCTTTTCCTCACAAAAAGCTGTATTTATGCTATTATTTCTTTTTCTTACAAAAATGTATTCTTGGTAAATTTTTTGTCTCTTACTAAAATGTATTACAGACAATATTTTTCCT
The DNA here is from genome assembly GCA_964036315.1 of Acanthosepion esculentum. NCBI lineage: Eukaryota > Metazoa > Mollusca > Cephalopoda > Sepiida > Sepiidae > Acanthosepion > Acanthosepion esculentum. The sequence continues at coordinate 82,351,196 of OZ038493.1, read as the reverse complement.
TACAAAGATGTATTGCTGGTAATAATTTTTCCTTACGAAAATGTATTGCTTGTCATATATGTTTCTTACAAAAATATATTACTGATAATAATTTTTCCTCACAAAATTATATTTCTGATAATAATTTTCCGTACAAAAATATATTCCAGATAATTTTTTTCTTCACAAAAATGTAATCCTGATAATATTTTTCTTACAAAAATATATTGCTGATAAAATTGTTTCCTTCCAAAAACATATTGCGGATAATGCTTTTTCATAACAAAAATGTATTGCTGGTAATATTTATTTTTCTTCACAAGAATCTAATGCTGATAATATTTTTCTTACAAAAATATATTGCTGATAAAATTGTTTCCTTCCAAAAACATATGGCGGATAATGCTTTTTCATAACAAAAATGTATTGCTGGTAATATTTATTTTTCTTCACAAGAATCTAATGCTGATAATATTTTTCTTACAAAAATATATTGCTGATAAAATTGTTTCCTTCCAAAAACATATGGCGGATAATGCTTTTTCATAACAAAAATGTATTGCTGGTAATATTTATTTTTCTTCACAAGAATCTAATGCTGATAATATTTTTCTTACAAAAATATATTGCTGATAAAATTGTTTCCTTCCAAAAACATATTGCGGATAATGCTTTTTCATAACAAAAATGTATTGTTGGTAATATTTTTCTTCCTTACAAAAAAAGCTGGTCATTTTTACAAAAATATATTCCTGAAATGCTTTTTCCTTATAAAAATATATTGTTGGTAATATGTTTTTTCTTACTAAAATGTATGGCTGGTAATATTTTTTCATTACAGTTATGTATTGCTCGTAATTTTTTTTTCTTACAAAAAACTCTATTTCTGCTAATATTTCTTTGTCTTACAAACATGTATTCTTGGTAATTTTTTCTACTTACTAAAACGTATGGCTGGTAATATTTTTTCTTACAAAAATGCATTGCCGGTCATATATTTTTTCTTACAAATATATATTACTGATAACTTTTTTCATTACCAAAATGTATTTCTACGCGTTCATAGTGTTTTGCCCATAGCTGGAACTCCAACAGGTGCTAACAGGTTATGCCAGTGTGGACGTGACAGCCACAGCAATTAAGAGGTGGTTCCATGCTCCTCAAGACCTCCTGATCAGAGTCCTTGCTGCCGCATGAAGTTTATCTTCATACCTTGGACGATCCTCCAGAAATGAATTATGAATCTTCCAGAAATGTGCATGTATCTGTTCTTGAAATCTGCAGCAAATAATCGCTATCATTTCTGGCATTTTTATTCCAATAAACTTGTTGCTTTTACTGGGGGTCAAGTGAAAGCAAGTTTCCAAAAGACTTCACCAAAATGTTACTGATCCATTTTTAAAATTGCTAAAAAATTCAAATATTTTTCTTTTGAAACTAAATTCTTTCGTTTTATTTATTTCAATTTAAATTTATTGATTTCCTCTTCAGTTTTTTTAAAAGGCATTCTGATTTCTTCTCTGGATTGAGTAACCCGGTTGAAATTAAATATTTTCAGAAATTCATTTTTTTCTATTTACCAAATGACTCTTCATGTTATCCGCTATTTCATTCGCCTAATCCAAGTGGTTCCCATAATTCTCAGTTAATTACTGTCGTGTACAGGCGTTGTTTAATCCATTCACCTCAAGCAAGGCGATAATGCCATTAAGACCCAAGGGTGTTACAGGGAGTGAAAGAGAATAAAAATACTTTAGAAGGAACGGGAAATCCAATCCTAAACAAGAAACAAGGAATAAACCTTTAAGCCTGCTCAAAATACCGGGGAGGAGTGTGAACCAGGCGATAGACAATTTTTGTTTTGTTTTTTGCATAATCACCAGTTTTAACGTTTTTCAGTCCAAATTTTTCAGTTATTCTCTTGTTTAGGTTAGGAAGGGTCATGAATATCTTTTACTGAAGACTTTCTTAAATAGCCTTTTCAGATGGAGACCTTCATCTAGAAATCATGGAATATCTAACGCGTTTCCAGTAGACAAGTGTTTTCTCAGATTAATGATTAAAATAGCTTCGAGCGAATGAAGCCTGTAGATGTTAAGAAGGGCTATCCATCTTCGAACCTCATGGTCTGGCGCTACAGAATCACAAACAAAGAACAGAGCCAAATAACAGAACTATATCATTCGAGAACTTACAACAACAATTAAAAGGATTGCATATGCAACTTGAAGAGAAAATAATGACGTAATCAAGATGTTGACATTCCACACTACTTCAAATAAAAAGTTGGGAAGGAAACCCCCATCAATACTGGAAAGAGTGATAACAGCTACTGGGCTTGAGAAGAGAAGATAATGACATAATCAAGATGTTGACATTCCACACTACTTCAAATGAAATCTGAGGAATCCCCCCCTCATCAATACTGGAAAGTGTGACAACAGCTACTGCGCTTGAGAAGAGAAAATAATGGCATATGATGTTAATATTCTACATGACTTCAAATAAAAGGTTAGGAAGGAAACCCCTATCAATATTGACAAAACGGATAACAATTAGTGGACATGATAAACCTATTTTCCTAAAGCATTGTTTTAAACGAAAGATTTTGTAAATTTCAATCGACAATGTATGACTGGGTGCTGGGTCAACGAATGCTAAGTGTTTCCTTATAAGGAAACAGCTAATATTATAATTAGCATTACCATAAAATTTTAGTCAGATTATGAGAACAGATATAGCACTATCATCCGAGGACTGACTGGTCGATCACTGAACGCTTCCTCAATGAAACGGCCCCTATCTACTTTACATTTATTCGTCCATTTCATTCTGTTGGTGTATACTGCAACTATGCTCAGCGGACATTTTTTACAGTTTCTGAGGGAGAGCGCATATTCTGGTGTGATCAACAGTTTTTAACAAAGCCAGCACGTATTTACACTATTTACATCGTTTGGAATGCGTCCTAATCTTTATTGCCATATTCGCGACGTTTCGGCCGATGTACGCTCGGGCATTCTTCAGGTGATATACGTTGTGATTTTGAATCGAACCCTTTATTTAGTTTACGGGGATAGATTGTTCTAATTCCACGTGCCATGCCTTTTTTTTGGGGGGGGGATATCTCAGTTTCAGTTAATTCTCTTTAGTAACTCAACTCCCCAAGTTTTTATTCAGCTGAGGCCAGGTATTGAATTCACATCTCTTTTGGAGTCAAATCATTTTTTGTATCACTTTTAACCCCTGGACCATGTTTCCTTTGAGGCATGAATGAGCGAGTGAATTTTTTTAAACTCATAAACCTAACCATTTTTGCCAGAGCTCATATTACAATTTGTTATTATTGTTGGTTCCATATTTTATTCATGTCCATGCTTGGCCGGTTTAGATTTTTGTAGCCTCACATATGCGTCGATTCCTTAAGTTTTCGTATTCCCCAGTGATGTCCTCTGTCTATTATTTCAACTTCATCCCACAGGATGGGGGGTGATCTTTTTTCCTCCGTATATGGTCAGCTATACCTGATTTTTCTGTTTCCCCTCGTCTTCCGGTATTCCTACAGTCTTATCTTAAGGGAACGGCCTGTCTCTCTCTCTCTTAAACTCTCGCTCTAACCTTCGGTCACGATGACTTGTGACTTCGTGCTAGCACAAACATCGACTGTTTCTGAATAATTCTTAGGTTAACCCGCGATATGGTTTTCAGGCACTTTCCAAAGGTTATGCACGCATCCTCCCACCCCCAGACCGATAACATCAAGAATCCCCTTCTTGACAAGTCGACCCCGGTGAGATTCGAACCTGGGTCTCATGAGAGTAACGGACACTGAGATGAGTTTTTTTTTTTTTTTTAACTATTTCCACTATTTATATTGTTCGGACTGTTGCCCTCATGTTTATAGCCATATTCACGACGTTTCGGACGTCGTGCGCCTCGGCCTTCTTCAGGATCTGCCTATATTTCTTTATAAAGAAAACAAGGACGGCAACGAAGTATGTGTGATTTTGCTTTATCTCTCTACAGTTCTAAGATGAGGTATTTTAACTACTTACACTATTTAGATCGTCCAGACTGTTGTCCTCGTCTTTATTGCCATATTCCCGACGTTTCGGCCGTTGTACGCTCCTGCTTTCTTCAGGATCTGCCTATATTTCTGAGATTAAGTATTCCAAGTATTTATATTATTTACATAGTTCGGACTGTTGCCCTCATCTTTATTTGCCATATTTACGACGTTTCGAACGTTGTATGCTCCGGCCTTCATCAAGATCTGCCTATATTTCTTTAGAAAGAAAACGGGGACGGCAAAGAAGTATGTCTGCCTTTGCTTTATCTCTCTATATTTCTGAGATGACGCATTTTAACTATTTACACTATTTAGATTGTTCGAACTGTTGTCCTTATCTTTATTGTCATAATCACGACGTTTCAGCCGTTGTACGCTCCGGCCATCTTCAGCCCATAAACATTGGAATTTCGAACCGAACCCTTTATTTCGTCCACCGTGGCAGATTGTTCTAGTTCCACGTGCCATGCCTTTTCTGGATATTGCAGTTCCAGGCATTTCCCTTTCGTAACTTAACTTTTGTGGCTATGTATTGAACTCACAACTCTTTTGGTCAAGTCACTAGATTACTTCAGCCAACGCCTTTTTATCCACTTGATCATGGATAAAAGGACATATTAATTAATTATAGTATAGAATAGTACGATACAAATGTAAATGAGATATAGGAAGATTGTTTTGCGTCAATCTTTTTAGTAGGGAGGGCGTGCCAATGTAGAAAATGAAGATTAGAAATGCCAGCTTTTACTAAGGCTCCATTCCCGACTGATGTCACCTCTGGGAAATAACGAGCTATTTACTCGTGGAAACTTCCCATTACATAAAACATGCAGACTGTTCAATTCTCATATTTCCCATCCAGACAGTGAATAATGCCGTTCCACAATCTCGTGTCTCATGACACTCTTTGAATGTATTCCGGGACAGGCTAGCCGGAAAGTCGAATCTTTCTTCGGACACACTGTAAAGTAAGTGATTAAATACAAAAAAGTGTTATGACAAGATGAGGGAAATACTCCGAACAATGTAAATAGTTACAATGCGTCATCTCAGAAATATAGATACATAGACCTTGTGGTTACATCTAGCCAATTTAACTTTGCTTGTAAAAATCTAGAGGGTGTTTATTTGGAGCCTTAAACCTAATGTCTATATTAAGTTGGTGGTATTTTTATTGTCCTTTCATTTTAAACCAGAGGCTCCCAGAAAATGTTCATCTCTATGGTTGCTTTACTGAGGAGGTTGTCAAAGTCTATCATTCACGCAGATTATTTCAGTTGTGTTATCCTCCAGTGTTATTCTCTATTATTTTCATTAGATGTTGATGACTACTTTTCCCCTATACATGATCAGCTATGCCTGATTTCAGTATCTCTCCCCCCAAAAAAATTCTCAATGTTTCTTCAAATTTATCTCTAACGGGAGACTAATCACGCTCTTTTATTCCTTACAACTGCATGGGGCGTAATTCAGAGTTTATAGTCACACTCTCTCCCAAATGATGAGGAGCTTTGGTGTCGAAAGAGATATTTCCGAAGGGTTGGATTGCGTTTTGATACAGTCCGGATGTTGTATGGAAAGCAGACCCTGTAATTTTTTTCTAAGGTACCTCTTATGAATGGCAGACAAATTGTCACAGATTTTTTTTATTTATTTTTGTTCTCTAGTATTATTCCCTTACTTGTGGAAGCTGCTATTATTCTTGCAAGGCGGCTGTTACCTTCAAGGGTATTTCTAGTACTGATCAGCTCCCGTTGGTATATGCAGACGATCAATTACACCTCGCTTTATGGATGGGATAAACGGAAGCTCAAGTATTTACAGTTTACAAACATACAGATGTCTTGATCAATTATTTTTTATTGCTTGTCAACCTTTTGCAGGTTATTTAAAGCCAGGAAATATTTTAAAATTGTAAAATGATTTTTAAAAATAATGACGATTTACTGATGCAAATCGTACTATTTAATCCATAGCTGAGGGGAAAAGAGGCAGATTCATACCATTCTCGAAACTATTTGCGCGTAAGTGAATATAAAGAACCCAACTGGAATTTGAACCCGGATCTCCGATTTCCAAATATCAATTAAATTAAATAACCGGCACATCCAAGCTTATAGCACCTGGTATTCCCAAAAAGGTCACTCATCTACAGACTGACCAAACTCGACGTTGATCGAACGAGAACCTGTGTTTCAACGTGATATGGCCGTAAGCCTACAGATGCTTTGAAAGTATACTCTACTCAGGAAAGCCAATCGATTTCTATTTCTTTCTCCCATTGTATATGGAAAGTCGTCACCCAGGACAGCTTGCACATCTTTCTGATGAGGTCAGATTATGAAGGTGTCGTCTATATATCTAAGATACATGATTAGCTTTAAAGGTGACATTTCTATAGCCATTTCTTCAAAGTATCCCTTTTATATGCTGGTCATTACTGGAGATAATGGTGATCCCATGACTAAGCCTTCTTTCTCTCAGTATATGGCGGAACTCATTTGGAAGTATGTTGTTTGCCATGTCCATTAAGTTACCTATGGGCGTTCTCCATGAAACGGGGTTTGATTCTAACTTGTTTAGAACCAGCGATAGAGGCTCGTCGGTAGACATCTAGATGACCAGAGCCTGGCAGCTGATATCTCCTCTGACCAAGCTCAGAGCGGTTGTCCTCATCAGGAGGGTTGTCGAACTCGTAGGGATTTGGAAAATGGTCAGTTTTCCAGGAAGTACCTGACTCCTTTTACCATGCTCCATCTTTACAAGAGTCAAATCAGACAAAAACAACGCATTGCTCCCATATCTGGGCTGAAGCTGCCCAATCCTCATTTTCCAACTTTTACAGATTTCAAAAGTTTCTACGCGGCCTTGTGGGTGATGAATTAATTTCTTCTATACAAGCCCTTTCCATTAAACGAAACATCGTAAGTCTTTCACTGCTTTATCACTATAACCATCGCAAATATTATGACGAGCAACATTCCTTAGTTCTACTAGTTCAGACATTTACAGCTACGAACCCTCATGCCACGTACACAGAGTCGAATCATCCTCATTCCCTTTGTATTCTATTGGTAAGTAGTAATTTCTATTCGGACAGCTTCGTTCCACTACTTTGTGGAACGGATCTTTGAGAGGATACTTGCTCGATCATTATAATATGAAGTTATTTATGTCTCTGTCTCTAGATAGCTGTTATCTATTTTCAACAATCTTTTTCAGTCACCTTATATCTTGAGTTGCTCTTGTGCCTTGTACTGAGTGAACAACGTGTAAAAAAAAGAACATTGGTGAATTAGCTCACAATGTCTAAGCACACCATCCAGTTGCTATGAATGGCAACATCTCTGAAGGTCATCACAAAGAGTGTAGAGGGTTTTTTTTTACATAAGACGGAGACATGCTTGCTAGTGGGTTGATTACGACTACAAGGAATCCGACATATTTTGTTGTTGTTGTCGTTCTTCTTGTTCTCGTTGATTAGATGATTGACACGAATGAAGTAGGAGTGTGTGTGTGTGTGTGTGTGTGTGTCAATGTGGGAAAACAATGATCGTTACTTTCCATTTCAAACCGAGCGTGTCGCCATATTCCTTACCAGAGCGAAACCGTTACTGTGTTTCCTTCCTCTTTTTTTAAAGGAAAAACGTAGATTACTGGTGAACTGGAAGTTATCCGTGATTGGACAATAAATTGCCAAGAGGAGTCAGAGTGTGAGTTTAAAAATGAGGAAAGTTTTAGTTGACGGATGGCACACAAGTCGATACCCGATCAATATCGGCTGAGAGGGTGTATGATGCTGAAAGTCTCGGAGCCCTTAATGAACCTCGCCTTAGAACATCACTGATAATATGTGCCAAAGCATCGAGCAGATGTATTTCATGAAAATTGGATGAAGACATTTGTACTATTGTTTTTAATTTTGAGACAAGTCCTTAACTTATCCAATATTTTTCGGTTGGACAAATCTCTTTTCTGTATCGTTGATGTCGTTAAAAATGTTTCGGTTGATCCATTCGTTTGATGACGAATATTTGTTCTACGTTCTTTGTCCTTTCTTTTCTTTCTTTCTTTCTTTTCTCTTTCATGCCTTGTTCGTTTCTTCAACTCTTTTTTAACTTCTTTACCTTCTTACTCTTTTACTTTTTCTTTTTACTTTACTTCTTCTCCCACAGTTCTCCCCCTCAACCCTAAAATATATTTATATGGTTCACATCAACAGCTGCTGCTGCTTCTCTTTTACCGACGCAACGTACTTTGATTCGATATTCTATACTTATCACATGCTCTTCTTTTCTTTTTTCTTTTTCTTTTTTTTTTTTTTTGCCTTTTGGGCTACAGAGAATTGTTAGCACATTCTTTTAGTGGAATGTTAATAATATATTACCTGGTCTTTTATTTAACCAATTCCGACACGAAAGTAAAATGAGCAACAACCAATAAGAACTGACGTCAAAAAACGGAAGCTGTCTCTTGAGGATCTTTGAATGGATGTTTATGATTCTAATAAAAATTATTCCGAAGAACAGCGCCGAAGAACTGATTCATTATTCATAAAATAGTATAGACAATTCCAACATTATAACGCGCCAAAGGATAATTACCAACCTGCAGTTGATAAATGTAGAAAGCTCCCATCTAAAAAATTAACCTGATAAAGTTCTGCCTAGATTCTAAGACAACAAAAGGATCAGATTTCTTTCTAAATTAATCTTCTACTTGTAAAATCCAAAATATGCATGTAACTAAATGAAGTTTTCGTTTACAGGAAAACGTCGTTACAGACAAAGAAAAGAGTGACGAACTGATATGTAATATCAATCCTCCTAAACAGGATCGTACTGGGTAAGACGTTAAACTACATCCGCGTCCTGGGTAAGACGATAAACTATGTCCAGCAGCAAGGTTTCAGATCAGGAGGTTTTGAGGAGCGTGGAACCACCTCATAATTGCTGGTGTTTCCAGGTCCACCTTGACCCGTGGTGGTAGCACCAGTTAGGGTCCCAGCTATGGGCAAATAGTTAACTATTACCAGCAATACTTTTTTGAAAAGGTTATTACCAGCAATACAATTTTGAAGGAAAACTATTACCAGAAACAGATTTTGACAAAACAAAATATTACCAGCAATAAAGAATTTTGTCGGCATTGAGTAGCCCATTGAGGTTGGTGTGCAGTAAAACAAAATAAACCAAACGAATATAAACTAAAGAAAACATATTCTATTCATACGAATCTATCCTAAAAATGTTGTCGGCATTAAATAACCCATTGAGGCTGATATGCCGTAAAACAAAATAAACCTAACCAATCTAAACCAAAAACTACATATTCTATTCATACGAATCTATCCTAAAAATGTTGTCGGCATTAAATAACCCATTGAGGTTGATATGCCGTAAAACAAAATAAACCAAACCAATCTAAACCAAAGAATACATATTCTATTCATACGAATCTATCCTAAAAATGTTGTCGGCATTAAATAACCCATTGAGGTTGATATGCCGTAAAACAAAATAAACCAAACCAATCTAAACCAAAGAATACATATTCTATTCATACGAATCTATCCTAAAAATGTTGTCGGCATTAACTAACCCATTGAGGTTGATATGCCGTAAAACAAAATAAACCAAACCAATCTAAACCAAATAATACATATTCTATTCATACGAATCTATCCTAAAAATGTTGTCGGCATTAAATAACCCATTGAGGTTGATATGCCGTAAAACAAAATAAACCTAACCAATCTAAACCAAAGAATACATATTCTATTCATACGAATCTATCCTAAAAATGTTGTCGGCATTAAATAACCCATTGAGGTGTTGATATGCTGTAAAACAAAATAAACCAAATCAAACCAATCCTAAATAGAAACGAGTGCTGGGCAATTGATGACGATGTAACTTCAGGTAACAGAGATGTAGTTCTGCAGGAGGATACTGAGAATACCATGTACAGAGCTTACGAATAAGGACGGGGGAAATAAATGCAAAAAGACACTTGTAAGTAGAAACAGAAGAAGACAGTTGAAATCTCTGGAGCGCATAATGAGGAAAGAGAGCTTGGAGAATTTAATACTTATAGGGCATACTGAAGAAAAGAAGGGTAGAGGAAAACAGTAAATTCTATCTAACGAATGTGTCTAAGTGGTTGGCAGAACAAGGAATGAGTAGACAGACATACGGTTTATTAATTTGTGACAGGTTCAATGTGGGAAAAGGGACATTCGTAGCTCGAGCTTGAAATGAAATATGCTGTCTTTAAATCCCCCCCTTTTGAATATTTGGTCTGCTGGTGTGAAAATCAGCCTCAAGAATTCGGTACAATTTCGGTGCAAGATCAGTTTGGTTGCATCGACCCGAAACGCTACGAGGAATTGCCATTCCGTTAATTGGACAAGTGCCAGAACAATTCCTAGTTGACCAGTTTATATTGATTGGATGAACCCATTGTTTTGGCCACTTTGCTGTATAAGTACTAAAGGAAATTTGGTAATTTCTATAGATTCTGCTATTTCAAAAGCTGTTACTGCTACGACAATTATTTCGCCTTTTGTATTATATGAGAGAAAACACGTTGTTGGCGGTGGATAAAGCAATAGTAAGTTTACTTCTAGAGACAACTCCCCTTGCTGGAAAACATTTCCAGATATTTCGAAATCGTGCAAATAGGGTTTCTTCATTAAATGTTTTTGATCCAATTAAAAGTTATAATCCTTAATTCTCGCGAGAACCACGAGAAAATGGCGATTCTATGAAAGTTTTCCACGTTGCATATTAGCAGTAATCCCTAAGTATTATTCACTCGTGTCATAAGTTCTCATGTAAAAACATTTATCCTCTCGGCAGATATTAAGCTTTGTTCGTTAAGATAAAAGTGGTAGTGAATCTGCGATAAGACAACAAACATAGTTTCTTATTTTGCAGAAATTAGAAAATTCAAATAAGTTTTGTAAAATTCTCGAAAATACCACAATTCCCCATGTATAATACACCTTCATCTATAATGCGCACCCCTAAAATTGTGGGAAAATGCTTATACTCACGCATAATACGCACTCCTTGTTTGGTAATCAAACCTTATCAATTGTCCCTCATCCAATTTCATTATGGCCTACTCTTATTAAAAAATGGTTTTAAACATAGAATAATATTATTCTAATTTAGTTTTATGACAATTCTTATTTTATTTTATATTTGTAAGTATTGTCAGGTTCATATGATTGTATTTGACATCCTTATGGGGTCGCAATCGACGAATGTTAATGTCAAATTGTCGTATGTTTGTGGTGAGTAGACATTTTGCAGCTGAAATCGACCTATGAAACGACAGTTTTTTAAAGATATTTTGTAGTTTTGTATAATACTGTTATGGGAACTTACCCATAATAGTAATGGACTATTCCGTACCTCATAAATACAGCCCCTCAAGAGTCAGTCGTTTTTGGACGACTTGGCTAGACGGTCGAACTCTCTGGCAGAGAGGAACCCAGGCGGGGTTCCGCCGAAGGGCAGAGCCTCGTACGGGGAGGTTGACCAACCCGATCCCGTTTATACGGGTTGTACGGGCAAATTTTGCCCGAGCCTACGGGCTCGGAAAGCCCACATTAAACCGGCCTTGTGCCACATTTGACACACGTGGGCGTGTTAATGAACTTCGTCTGTTCACAGTCAGTCCTTTTGGACGACTCGGCTAGACGGTCGAACTCTCTGCCTCTGTGCAGAGAGGAACCCGGACGAGGCTCCGCCGAAGGGCAGAGTCTCGTTCGGGCAGGTTGACCAATCCCATCCTGTTTATACGGGTTCTACGGGCATTTTTGGCCGAGCCTACGGGCTCGGGAATACCCACGGTAAACTAGGCCTTGTGCCACATCTATCCCTCGTGGGGGTGACAGTAACTACTGTCAGTGAGAGGCAGTGAGTCAGTCAGAGACAAAGTCGCGTCAGACGATTACTGTAAGACATTGGAATAGTGATACTGGTCGAGACAACATAGTTCTCTCTAACCTAACCTGATTGTTATTACTAACACTTCTACTTCTTTTGTACATATTTCTGTTTGTAATATATCTGTGCTATTCCATACCTGTGTTCGAGTTATTCTTCATTGGTTCTACCTTGGAGCATCACCGTGGTACAAGGAACCTGGAACATAACAAATACGCACCCCTAATTTTTGCTCATTATTTTTTTAATGCGTATTATACATGGGGAATTACAGTAAATTTCGAACAAAACTCTGACAGAAAATTTTCAAACTTTTATATTCAAGCAGCAATTCTTTTCAACAGACACTTAGTAATATGAGCTTTCCTAATCACACAGCCGATGAACAAATGAAATTACTTTTACGGATAGCTCGCAAGGAATTCCAGCTGTCTTTTCCTGATTCTGAGTAGAAGTGTTCTTTCTCTTACCATTTTCTTTAACACTTCCTTGTTCCTGCTCTGTCTATGGAATGTTCCGTATTCTTCACATTTCTGCTGCCTCAGGTATTGCCCATCCATCCGTGGGGAGATTGTCCAGCATTCACGGTCACATGAGAGGACGGATAATACATTGCAATACAACACTTTTTTGTTTCAAACGATGTTCTTTTTTTAGTTTATCAGCATCTTGCTTACTTTGTAGAATGCTTCTTTCGCTAGTCGTGCTCGTGTTCGGATCTCGGTGTCGTATTTCCTATCCTCTGTCAAAACACTTCCCAGATATTTCAACTTTTCCACTTGCTTGAAGTTAATATCTCTAATTTGTAACTCGAACTTTGAGATTTTATACTCATAAGAAAATACAGCATCTAAGGAACACGAATTCAAATCCGTTAGAGATAGGATAAGGAACTGAAGTTGGTGGATTTTGGCATATATCAACACTATTTGAGATATTTAATATCGAAAACTGATTTTAAACACAGGTCGGATTTATACTTGACTTTATAGATAAACATTGCTTGTGTTTATACTTGAGTAAACATTAATCGCGCTTATACTTGTGTCTATAGGTAAACATTGCTGGTGTTTATACTTGAGTAAACATTAATCGTGTTTATGCTTGTGTCTATAGGTAAACATTGTTTGTGTTTCTAAAGGGTGTTTCATTAAGACGGATCAAAGACAGCAGTAAATAAATCAGTGTTATTGATGAAAATTTATTTATTTTTCTATTGGATCATGTTATTTAAGTCATGGCAATTATGTGTGAAAAATAATATCACCCAATTATCCGCCAAGGTTTCGGCGACACACCTCCACTCGATGGTCAAACTTTTTGATGACGTCTCTGCATAGTTGCCTCTCGATCTCACCAATATACCTTATTACCTCATCCTTCAGCTGTTAAACTGTTGTTACCTTGATTGCATAGACCTTACTTTTGATCGTGGTGGCCAATTGATTTCGCTGTTTCGAGCGATGATACGACCTAGGAAATTCTCATTCAAATTCTGTTTGAACGTCCATTTTCGTAATAAACTTCGATAACTTTTTTTACACGTTGTCTGATTGTTAATCTTTCCATGGTTGAAATTGCCAAAGACTTAAGTTATTAAATCTGAAAGAAAAATAAAAAAAATAAACTTAATTCGCAAAATAATCCTGAGTTCATCGTGTGTGTGTGTGTGTGTGTGTGTGTGTGTGTGTGTGTGTGTGCACACAATCAAATGAGCTAAAGTTACTTTGAGAAACAGACAAAAAGGTGATCAATATTCGATCAAGAAAAATTCTGATAACTTTCTTTGATTTCTATCATTTACTTAACTTTAACGTATACAATAACAATGACCTAAAAATTTTCTAAATAATCAATATTTACAGATTGCGACATCTATCAGATGAAATTTAAATTTTTATTACTGCATTATTCCAAATTTTTAACATCAGCAGAGAGCTATTAACGTCAACAACTGAGCACAAATAGTTATTAATTAAAAAAAATTAGTAATTTTCAAGAATGTAGTTTTTGATAAAAGTTAAAAAATAACCATAAATACATAAAAAAATGCATATATTGTTGAAAATTACTTTTTCCACAATATAGCTATTTGTGCTATTTTATAATGCTTATTACCTAAACAATAATAATACTGAATAAATTTTTTTAAACATGAAAGTATAATTGATCATATCTCCCTGATTAGCTGTTACAATCTGTTAATTAACAAACTGTACTTCTTTTGTTAATGTAATTGTATTAATTATGTAGTAAACTGGTTCAAACTCAACTTTTATTCTATATTGTTCTGGAAAAGATCTTTATTATTTTTAAACTAATGTTTACCCAATGCAAGGCCAAAGAGCTACTCAAGACAGACAGATACTGAATGTGGCATGTGATATAAATATAAAAGAGGAAGTAGAAAGTGAACGTTATAAACAGATAATGATTTGAAGAGGTTAACATTGTAGTGTTTGAGGAAGCATCCAATGAGGAGTTTCTACAAGGAACACTTCTTGGGAAGAAGCTTTTGCAGTAGAATGCCATTCTTACCCAAGAAATATGTAGAGAATGAGAGGGATTCAAACATGTGAATGTAGAAAAGGTGGGTCTTGGCAGTAAAGATCTGAGCTGGTGACACTCCAGGTGGGAGCCCATCAGAACATTTGTCATAAAAATTTAATACAAGCTTTCTTTTGACATCTAATTCTTTAAAATTTGACAAAAATAAGGAATTATTAAGGTTTATCTGATTTGCATAATAACTTCAGATGAACTGATTAATTGAGTCTAGAACAAGAATCTCCAAGAGAATGTAGAAAGCACTATATATATATATATATATATATATATATATATATATATATTTGATAGTTGTATATTTAGGCAGCAATCCTTCGTTTATGCATATTTCATTAAAAACGACAGACAAGGTACTACGATTGAGCTTTTTATTTAATTTTTCTTGTGTTCGAACAAGAGCTTCCTTTACAGGACAAAGGGTGTGTAGGAACTGTCCAAATGTTTTTTTTTGGGATTGAAGCCGTTAACATCCGCTGGTTTTGCAATTAGCCTACTCCAAGTAGATCACTGTTTTATTATTATTTTTCTATATTAGTTCGTATAGCGCATCGTTCTACTATTTCTTTTGTGATTATCGTTGATATTATGTATGAACCCGGTCCGACGTTTATCGAATTAAGAAATCAGCGAACGTTCAATATATTTTCTTCTTAATGAATCCGTTTATCTTCTGATCAGAATGGCATTTATTAGGTTCAAATTGTGATCAAATGTGTTACGATGAACTACTTGTGAGTTTTTTTTTAAAGTATTGTTAAGCAGCATATCGCTTTGATGCACATACGAAGTCTGTCTGAAAAGTAACGGGACTGATCACTTTCTTCGATGTGAGAGGTATTGTCCACAGTGAGTCCTTGCCACAGAGCCAGACGACCAATCAGAATGTCTGCGGTGTTTGCTTCGCTCACAGCGCGAGAAGAGACGGGTGTTGTAGCAGGACAAATGGTGGCACGACTATGCACCTGCTCACAACGCCGGCAGTTCCTGCTCGAGAAGAACATCGCCGTACTGGAATATCCTCCCTATTCACCTGATCTTCCTCTGTGTGACTTTTTTCCGTTCCCAATTTCAAGGAGATTCTTAAGGGAACCCGTTTTGAAGGCGCAGAGGTCATCACGAAGTCTGTAACGACGAAGCTGAGTGGCATCCGAGAAGAATCCTTTCAACAGTGCATAGAAGCGTGTCAGAGAAGGACGGAAAAATGCATTAGATTTGAAAAGGATTACTTTGAATATGACACCATATAGTTTGTTGATTGGAACTAAAATAAATTGTTTGTGATACCAGTCCCGTTACTTTTCAGATAGACCTTGTACAGTCATTTTTTTAGATTCCTCCGATGTATATA
Organism: Acanthosepion esculentum; assembly: GCA_964036315.1. Lineage (NCBI taxonomy): Eukaryota > Metazoa > Mollusca > Cephalopoda > Sepiida > Sepiidae > Acanthosepion > Acanthosepion esculentum. The sequence goes on along the minus strand of OZ038493.1, from coordinate 82,335,274 downwards.
ATGAATAGATTGCGATATTCAAAAAATATCAATTCATTCCTTAACGCTGTGGAGATTCTCAGACAAAGCGTTTCATTACTGAAAATTATAAAACAGTTGCAAAATAATTTTAGTCACCCATTTTTATTTCAACCCCTGCCCCGTCCTCTTAACAATTAAGTGTACATAACTTCAAATTAACGATCCTGACCCTCCCACAATGACATCTTGGAAGCAATGTTCTCTTTAATGAAAACAGGGTCTAACACGAATGAAAACCGTTCCCCTTCATCGTTGCTACATCGAGATTATTGGTCTTAATTATGACTGTGAATAACGCGAAGACATTGCTTTAAGCTTTACATTCCAACAGTCAATTTGACGAACATCAGTTGTAATAGAGAAAAGACAAGATGCTAAATTCAGATAAAGAACAGTGATTCGAAAGTAAGGAATAATCATATGGAAGAAACAGAATAAATTCTTATGAAAAAAAAGAAAAAATAACGGAGATAATAAAAGCAGTATTAAAAAATAAAGAATAAAGTGAGAATGAAAATTGCCAGAAGAAGGAAAAAACTAACACAGATAATAAAGAGAAAAAAAAAACGATGAGTACAGAAATTACATTCAAAAATGGAAGAAAAATAAGAGAGAAAAAAAGATGATTGCTCTTAGAAACTTGAATCCAAAGTGAGTTTTGTTTGAATGTGACGACGATCAAGGAGAGGCCATGTGACTGTTGATATAAAACAGCTAGCGGAAATAATCTATGTCCGTTTTGATGTCGCTGTACCTCAAATGTTTTTCTGACCTACTTGTTCTCTTGTTCTTCTTGTGGTTTTCTATTTTGGAAGAACCGGCTCAAAAAAAAATCCCTCGGCCCTAAAACAGGAACACTTAAGATCGAGATAAGATTACACTTTCTACGTGGGTGTATCCCATGCATAGTGTCACACAATACCTGGGCCAGGTAGTGCAGACTTAGACAGAACGAGTAATAACTGAACAGTACTAAATAAGAACAGATGAGATATGCCTAGACATGAAAGTCGAAAGAGAAAAATCTTCACACCAGAGATTAAATAAAGTGTTCAGCTCTGATTTCCTATAAGTTACGCGGATCGACAAGCACCTAAAGAAGGCAGGAGAAGCACAACGGCTGAAACGCTGAGATAATAACAAACAAAATAATAACAATAATCCGAATGTTAACAATGCTTCCATAACGGTTTTTACAGTGTTTTTTTTTATCCCAAACAAGGTGATAATGCCACTAAGACGCAAGGAAGTTATTAGGAGTGAAAGAGAATAAGAAAACTATCATGTGGAGAAAGGACAATAAAGGAACAGTATACAGGAAGACGAAGATAGAGATTGCCGTTACATTAAAAAAAATCAAGATTGTAGGTGACAGGGAAGCAAGAAATCTCCACAAGCGAGAAGTGCAGGAGAAGAAATTGTCAGAATAGAACATGCGGTTGCATCTAGATTGTTCAAAACGGTGATACCAAGTAGACTATCTAGTAGGAAGGTTAAATTCATGCAGTCGATGAACCAAAGAGGAAAGCTCAGCAGAACAATATCTGTTTATATCTCTGACATGAAGTATTGTGATTATTTACATTATTTACATTATTCGCATTATCCTCATCTTCATTGACATATTCACAACGTTTCGGCCGTTGTACACTCCGCCCTTCTTCAGATGGTATACGTTGGAATTTCGAACCGAACCCTTTATTTCGTTCACCGGGGTAGATTGTTCTAATTCCACGTGCCGAGCCTCTTCCGTATGTCATAAATAGTTGTGAGTTCAATACCAGACTACATCAGTGGTGAACAAAAAAAACATGGAGAGTTGAATTAAAGGGAAATAACTGAGACAATTCGGGAGAGGTATGGCACGTGGAACTACCGGGACTTAAGAAACCTTTTTCCCTGAAAAAATATTTTAATAGAAAGTTTTTCTGAATTTCAACCGACCGTAACACTGGCTGCTCTGTCAATGAATGCCGAATGTTTCCTTATAAAGTAACAGTTACTATTACTATTGTTTTTAATTTGATTTTGGCATTCTAAACTTAATTTTTGACTGCTATTTCTTATCTTGTATTCTTGTACATGACAATTTATCAAATGCATTATTCATACATAGAAATAACTTCGACCACAACTTCGATCTAAAGAATGCCGCACTTATTTTTAAAAAAAAACCATTACTTGAGAGTTTCACTATTGAATTTTGCCAATATATAAACTTACGATCCGATTTTTTTCAAATATCTCCTTTCCTTAAAGATATACACCTTTCGCAATTCAATATATATGACCATAAAAGTTTTTAAAAATTAAAAGAAAACGTTTAAATAAACAACTTTTATCATATACAATCAACAATCTTCCTGATGTCCTCAGTTCTCAAGTAGACATCTACGCAGACGACACTAGCATTTACTCCAGTCTCAACAGTAAGTCCGTCATTGTTGACAAAGTTAACCTGGCTGTTGGTCTAGAAAAGGATATCCAATCTGTGCTTGACTGGAGCAGGAAATAGCTTGTAAACTTTAATGCCTCCTTAGACGAATTTGCTCTTATTTACCCACCATAGAGAAACCACCCTTACTTGCTTCCCTGACTGATAACTATGAACTACAAAAATTTAAATGTAATGTCAATCGACATCTTCTGATGCCTTGATCTTGATCCCTGTCCTTTTCTTTATCCTTTCCTCAAACACCCCTCTTTATTCTTACTCTCGGTCTCTGTAACCCCTTGCGTGCTAGTGGCACTACCGCATTGCTTGGAGTGAAATGCTTAAAATACAAACATACATACATACATACACACACACACACACACACACACACACACACACACACACACACACACACACACACATATATATATATATATAGAGAGAGAGAGAGAGATATATAAAAGTTAAGAAAAATTTGGTAATCCGTATAGGTAGTCCCAAGGAGGATCAAATCCTGAGAGCTCAATGTAAATTCAGAGCTAATAATTTAAAGAAAACTTAATAAACATAAACTTAATACTACCCGTCAAAAGTGTAAATGTTCATTTCATTTTTCATTTTTCGTTTCACCTTTTGGAAGTGCAGTCTGATGATCGTACGTCCTTTAAAAGGGCTATGGTGAAATAAATTATTACATGGAGCCTTAAAGTGGTCTGTTTTTCTTTAATATATATATATATATATATATATATATAGAGAGAGAGAGAGAGAGAGAGAGAGATACTTTATCAAATTAAAATAAAATAATAAATATTAATTAATTAAATTAATAAAAAATATAAACAAATAAGAGAAAAATTAAACAACATTTACTCACTTTTGTTTGTTAGGCATTAAATTACATAACTTAGCATCTTCCATAGTTTACCTTGACTATTACAGTTAGCCTGAACAATATCTATGAGCGTCCTTAAATTTTAAAACTTTGAAAACCTATCGATATTTTTACTTCTGTTTATAAATACATTTTGAAAAATAAAATCCTTATATTTGCCTTGATAAAGTCCATCAGAGGATGAAACGTGTCGGTAAAGAAAAGTTTTCTGTCTTTATGACTATATATATATATATATATATATATATATATATATATATATATATTACGTAGAATAGAAATCAAAATTCACCTCATATGAATATCTATATCAACCAACAAGAAGACCTATATATATATATATATATATATATATATATATATAATCGACTATACGTCGAATTCGATATCAAATATCGAATTCGACGTATGAGGGTCAAGCAGATCAGCTCCCAGGAAACCGACATCCCGACAACAGCACATGAGATTTGATTATAGTGGTGAAGGTTTCGTGCAGGACCATCCACACTTTTTGAAGGGACGAATACAGAGACCTGGTGCATTGAGTGCCACAAGGTCCCCAAACGACCCTCCGCAGGTTTTGAATTCAGAGTTGTCCTTCTCCTAGACCAGTTGCCATCCAAGGCTAGAGAACCCAGTCTGTCCTACTATTTACCCATAGTCGGAGGGAGAAGAAGAGGATTCACACCTGTCCCAAGATTCCCTTTACACGTAAGTGAATGTAATGGATTCGACTGGAATTCGAACTCGGCTCTCCGATTCCTCAATCCAAGCCATTATCCATTACTCCACCATTACTCCATATATATGCATGTTTCATTAAAAACGACAGACAAGGTACTACGATTGAGCTTTTTATTTAATTTTTCTTGTGTTCGAACAAGAGCTTTCTTTACAGGACAAAGGGTGTGTAAGAACTGTCCAAATGTTTTATGTTTTCGAGCGCTTTCGGCTATACCTTTAGCCATTATCAAGGATGATTCGATTTTTCAGCTTAATTGAGTGTATGCATTATGTGTATGTCTTAGTGTGTAATAGGGATGTTTTTAATTTCCGAATACGGTTAGCACATTGTGGCCTTGTTCGTGCTAACCGTATTCGGAAATTACAAACATCCCTACTACACACTAAGACATACACATAATGCATTTAAAAATTTAAATGCATTTAAAAAATAGTCTTAGAAAATATTTAGAAAATATATTGAAAGTTCGCTGATTTCTTAATTCGATAAACGTCGGACCGGGTTCATACATAATATCAACGATAATCACAAAAGAAATAGTAGAACGATGCGCTATACGAACTAATATAGAAAAATAATAATAAAACAGTGATCTACTTGGAGTAGGCTAATTGCAAAACCAGCGGATGTTAACGGCTTCAATCCCCAAAAAAAAACATTTGGACAGTTCCTATACACCCTTTGTCCTGTAAAGGAAGCTCTTGTTCGAACACAAGAAAAATTGAATAAAAAGTTCAATCGTAGTACCTTGTCTGTCGTTTTTAATGAAATATGCATAAACGAAGGATTGCTGCCTAAATATACAACTATCAAATATATATATATATATATATATATATATATATATATATATATATATAATCTGTTATGAAATCATAACTGGTATTGCAAAGAGGTTTACTCATCTCACATAAGTATATTTATAAATAATGAAATATTTTTGTGATCATATTCACAACTCCAATCACTTGATCCAATCTATAAATGGTAGGCTAATAAAATAGGGATTTGGATTTGTCTATTCTTATTTGCAAATTCAGAAGAAGAGCGAATGCGGAAATTAGTTGTAAATGAGAAGGAAAAAACGTGAATTTTAAGTGAGAAAGGAAATTAGAAATGAAAGTGAGGTATGTACATCGACAGAGGAAATTGCCTCTCGAATCGTACGTAATAATCGAGAGTTGAATACATATTAAAGATTGACAAATGGAAAGACAGATTAGCTACGATAATTGTTATGTCAAATGACGTGTAAAATATGAAATAAATTTAATGCAACGAGTTTGATAGCGAGTTTATTCAACGAAACAAATGTTATTCAATGTTCGAAATCCAAACTATGTGGTAGAGTCAAAAGTAATTCCGTTTTTGCCGCACTCGCATTGTTATTTATTAAAAATAAATAGGAACATTAACAATAAAGTTTTTAAGACTGTTTTTGACAATATTTGAAAATTAAATCAGTAGAAATATATTGTTAAAAAAAGTTTGAGCAAAGTAACTATATACAATTTTTTTTTTTTTTTGCTATCCTCTGCCAGCCGCAATAATGAAGAAAGGGAAGTATTGCCTCGCACCATCGCCAGTGAAACACGCTGCAAGAGCCACTCCGTTTCGCGAGGCTCGTCCCTTAATCGAGACGCCATCCCGCCAAACCTCCGAAGGAACGCCATTGAACGCGAGCCAATAACCCCAGAAGTCTCCACTGCCACAGGAGTAAAAAAAAAATACCGCATGGAGCCTTTCTTTATACTGTAGGGTAGATTAGAATTTGAATTCAAATTGAATTTTTTGAAGGAAGGTTGTTACTGATACAAGGCCTAAGATTCATTCGAGGTAAAGCCATATTGTTGTAAGGGGGAGATAAGGAGAAATATGAAATGAACCTTATGAGTGTATCTAGGACAACAAATATCGGTTGACTCTGGACTTAAAGAGACCAAGATTGTAGTTGCCAGGAAGCATTCTCTCGTGAGTTTGCCCCACAAAGTAACAGTTCTGGGGAAGAAGCTGTCTGAGTGGAATTTACTCTTTATCAAAGGAACACAAAGGGAATGAGGATGATTTGCCGCCGTTAATATAGCATTTCGGCTCCTAGCTGTGTAGGTCGGAGCAGGTTGAACTAAGAAATATAACACCCGCCATAGTAATAGCGATAGAGTAATGAGGGGCTAGCAACGTTCCTTGGAGTGCAGCGTTCATCAGCCACAAAACCATGAAATCGTTTTTGAAGTGGGCACCATCAGCTCAGATATTGCAGCAATGCTCCATTCTTGATCTGATCAGACTCTTGTAGATATGGGCTTATAACACAGGTCGACATTATTTTTCGACCCAAATGCTGTTTCCAGGCTATTTTTTCACGCGGAATCTGAAAATCAAGTCCATTTTCCCATCACATCATGTTTTCTCGCTACAGATAATTCCTATTTTTCTTAAAATAGGCCAAAATACCCATTTAACAGCGATATGCCAGGGCTAAGTAGAACCAATCTTAAACGTTTTCAGGTTAGAATAACTTATCATAAAAGAAAATTATTCCAATAACTTAAAGAATGCATTTTCAGTTCAGAAAAAGTTTTAAGAAAAATCTTACAGAAAATTAAATTAAGGCAAACATGTGTCATCAATTTTTGAATCAAAACAAACAAAGATACAAAGGAATGAAAAGTACATTCCTTTTTGCTTATCCAAATATATAAATCTTCTCTTCTTGGAAACTCTACGGTGCTTTTGAAAAGGTTGATCTCTTTTGATGCTCCAGCAGAAATCGACCATCATGTTAACATCCCATTTGCAAAGTGCCTAGCTGGCTATGCCTAGCTGGTGTTTGGCGGCTATTTTAAGCGCTGATAAAAAAAATTCTAATCTTACTCTCGCCTAACAACCCTCATTTATCGATGTTCCTATGCATGTTATACAGAGACTGCGTGACAATGCGAGACCTCCGTAAATTCAAGGGTAATGATAAAATCTTATGACGGTTTCAGGCTTAAAGTGAAAACTACTAATAAAAACCAAAATCGCTGTTCTTGAATGACTTCTAAAGAGCTTCTTCTATTAAAAGTAGAGAAGAAACACAAATCACAGTTTTAACAAGCTAAGAACATGGAAGGCACAAGAACATTTTCCAGTGGGATATCTCTCATAAAATGAAGCATTTTCAGGTCAGCTGATCTGAACTGAAATAGGTTAGAATTCATTTTGAAAGTTATTTGGATACTTTTTCTTGAATGATAAATCATTTTAACATGAAACGAAATGTTTCAACTATGTCACTCGTATATTTCAGCCGTGGCTTATCCCTGTGGATTAGGCATTTTGGTCTATTTTAAGAAAAATAGAAAGTATCTGTATTGAGAAAGCGTGATGTGATGGGAAAAATGGACTTGATTTTCAGATTCAGCGTAAAAAATAGCCCAGAAACATGTGTCCATTACCCAACAACATTTGGGTTGAAAAAATGTCGACCGCTGTAATATAAGGATGACTTGATAGTATGCTTTCTAGCTCTCTAGAAGTTATTAGAACATCCCAAAATATGTTAATTTTATATTGTAGCGAATTTTATCTAGTTTATCCAGATCCAGTTGAACTTGTATATATTCCTTCTTTGTATCGAAGCTAGGTGTTCAACTTTAATGTTGCCATTCTTAAGGGTATTTTCTCAAGGTATTTCATTTCTGGCTTTGATGTCATTAGAAGCAAAGGCTATAGGATTACCATTATCTCTATGAGGAATCATGCATTATTAGATCAAGATCTGACGTTTTAAAACATGACAGACATCAGAAGAATACGGAGGAATACAGTGGTCCAAATGTGGTTTTAAAAAGAAAATGGCGAAGACTTCAGCTTATTACATTTCAGTCATAAATAATTTTGGTTTTTATTCACCATTACTTGCAACGACTTGTTGTCATTTATCCGGCAGCATTTCGATACGCTTTCAGTAAAAATGCGCAGGTTTTGCAGGTTTTGACGTGAAAACGTTTTCGACTAACACTTCAATCTGAGATAAAGTTTTCCTCATAAATGCGTTTTGTGTCGAGCATAAAATGTCATAATTGGTTGGTGCAATGGTGAATATGACGGGTGGGGGAAAAAGGATCAACTTAGTTAGAAAATGTTATTCTTGCTGAATGCAGAGTTGCGTTGCTATGGAGGAGAACAATATTTTGTGGTCATGTTGCAGCTGCTGGAAGTATAAATGTGCAATCAGAGTTTCATTCCGTTTTAAGAACTCAAAATGAATACCCCAAAAATCTCATCAGACGAACATTATCTTTTTTTCATGGGACTCATTTCTTGTGATTGGTTGGGAAAATTTATTTTTGACAATTCACTGAATTTGGGGCTTAAAATTGTTGTACGTAACACATTTTCCATCACCTGTTACAACATATTTAAGAAGCGGTTAGTTAGGATGTTACATTCGCCATTACAATTCCCAAAAACGAAAATTATTTATGACTCAGCCTAATTCTTTCAAAAGAAATATGTCCTTATATATATATATATATATATATATATATATATATATATATATATATATATATATATGTATATATATATATACATATATGGCCACTCGTATTCGAGGATACCCGTCTAATAGGGCGGCTATCCAATCTCTATTGTGGTTTATTCAACACCCACATAGACCACCTGTGGTTTATACTGCAACTATACTATTAAAGTTTCTAGGAAAGAGTGGGTTATCTAGCATGCTCAACCATTTGAACAAGGACAGCACGCTCAAGCCCTCGGACACAATATATATATATAGCAAATTCTGAGAATAAAATTCCTATGACAATTGTTTTAGTGTGAAACAATATTTGTGAAAATACCTTAAAAGAGGCTTTCACATAAAAATAAAATTATGTCTGCAACAACATTTCTGGATATTGAACTCCGTGCACTTCGCACTAATACCCTTGGAAATGGTATGAATATATTTTATTTCAGTTATGGGTTAAATAGCAGGCCAGATTGGGGTCTCTTGCTTTGAGATTGCAACTAGTCTAGGACAAAGAACACTCTTAATTCAAAACCAGCCTGATGGACTCCGTCAGGTTATTTTGCCCAAGGCACACCGCAGTTGCTATGTGGTACCCTAACGACTATATGGAATTAAGGGACTCGTAACGTTATAGGACACTTTTATCATAATAAAACTGGTATTGAACAACTGATTTTCAGTGTAATATTATGATTGGAAAACACACATAGAGGGATGAGATCTTGTCCAGATTAGTTTTTCATTACCGGCCATAAATCTGTGAGATATAGTTTTCAAAACGGTTGCCCACTGGACTGAAAGTGTATAAAAGAATAAGGAATTAAATGAAAATGTCTTGGATCAAGTGACAAAAAGACATTTTCAGACATAGTTCTATATTAAAAGTCTGAGCTGGGATTGAGGGAGTTCTAGTCCACGTTACAGACTATCCTTTGGGCATTTCCAATGCAGCACATTTCATCCTCTGATGGACTTTATCAAGGCAAATATAAGGTTTTGAATTTCAGTTGTCCTTGTTCTTCTGGCTATAGGACCCAATCTGTCCTATTTAGCCTATAGTTGGAGGCGGAAGAGATGGATTCATACTTTTCCGAAAGATATTTGCGTGTAAGTGAATGTAACAAACTCGACTGGAATTCAAACTCTCCGATTCTTCGATTCGAGCCGATGTCCATTACTCCAGCGTGTCTGCATGATAAATATCGGGTGCAGGACAATTCAACACCGCCAACTCAACTCCACCGACTCAATACCGCCGAATGAACGCCGGGACAACTCAGGACAGAGACAATTCAGCACCAATAAAACATAACTTTTTATAACCGAATATAAGTAATTTATTAAGGATTAAAACTTTAATTAGTGAATATTTTACTTCAAATAATGCATTCGAAAGGCATTGTGTAAAATATGAATGAGCTTTTTGTTTTTAATTATTTTTAATAAAGTAAATCGTAAAGAATTTTATTTTCTAATAAAATAAATTGACATATAAAAATAATTAAATAAAATACATTCGCTTTTAATTATTTTCAATAAAGTAAATCGTAAAGAATTTTATTTTCTAATAAAATAAATTGACATATAAAAATAATTAAATAAAATACATTCGTTTTTAATTGTTTTCAATAAAGTAAATCGTAAAGAATTTTATTTTCTAATAAAATAAATTGACATATAAAAATAATTAAATAAAATACATTCGCTTTTAATTATTTTCAATAAAGTAAATCGTAAAGAATTTTATTTTCTAATAAAATAAATTGACATATAAAAATAATTAAATAGAATACATTCGTTTTTAATTATTTTCAATAAAGTAAATCTTAATGTAATTTAATTTTTAATAAAGTAAATCGAAATTCTTCTTATCTCGTTTTCAAGTGCTGAGTTGTCTCGGTCCACATCTGTCCTTGCGTTCACTCGACTGTTGTCAGTTAGCGATGTTGAACTAGCTGCACCCGATAAATATATCATGTTAATTCCAGGTTATGATATTTATTTTTCTTAGAAATAATTACGAAATATAATGATATAGTTATTGATATTTCCATTTTTAATAGCTAAATAAGTTTTTAGTGGTACAGAATTTAATAATAGATAGGAAAAGACAATATTTATAAGGTATTTTTGCAAAAAGCAAAAGCTAAAATAAAAACAACCGGTTTCGTCCCAGGATTTATCAAGTTTATTTATTCTGGGAATTTAAAAAAGCGTGTAAATTAATTTTAAATTAACAAATGTAATGGAATGGAAGAAGAAAAAAAAATTCATGAATTTCAAGAAACTAGAGTCCAATAATATTCAGACCCAGCATGCATTCCCTCTGTTTACAAAGGGAAGGCCCAAGGGATCTGACATACAAGGACTCTAGAACCTTGAGGTGAAATGTGGAGTGGGACGTAGATAAAATTATAAATCGGTCACCACTAAAATTTTCCACACATTTCCTACTATTTATTAAATGTTCAGCAATAGCAGAACCAGAACTGTTGGTCAGTTGGCGATTCCCGGGGGGCGGATTCTAAATCCTGGGGGGGGGGTAAATGCTGTTTTATTCTCGAATCCAAATTTTTTCAAATCAAATTTTTAAATAGCAATGTTTAATTTTAGGACGCAAATCGAGGGGATGTTAATCATGTGGCAAATAAATATGTAATAACATAGGTATTGTTTTTTTTTTTTCAGATATATTAAGATTGCCAGAGGTCGTAACAAAGATATAACCTCAAAAGAGAAGCAACATATTGTAAAACATCCCTTTGGAAATTGCGAAATATTTGAATGGCGATTGCACAATCAAAAGAGAAATTGAAAATATGGGCAAAATATCAAGAGAAAAAAAACTGGCCTTAAGAATGCCCCAAAAAGAGATTTAAGAAAGATTAAAAGGAAAGCAAGTGAATTGACTAGGAAGAAAATATAAGTTAACAAGGAAGAAAACATTGTAAATATTGGCTACATTGGCTACAGACATGAAAGCCACAAAACTGCCACCTCCAATTTAATATCACAAAGAGAAATGTGTAAATTCCGTAAAGACATACATGAAAGCGAATTTCTCAACGGTTATTTTAATGTAGGTACCTCCATGAGATCGCTAAAAAAAAAGTATACCAGCATGAAAAATTCGCCAAATTGTCGAAAACGAAATTTTATCGTCTAAATGCTTATGTTATTATTAAGAGGAAAGACCAAAGTTTTTTTTAATTATTTTTTTTAATTGTTCCTTCTTTTTAGAACATTATAAATTTTGATTAAAAAAACCTTGTTTCTCTTTGTATCACCGGAACTAGTAAAATAACATATACAATTTCTAGAACGTTTTTTTTTGTTTTGTTTTTTTGTATGACACACATTAATTTGGAAAATCTTGTAAAAATAAAAATAATTGTCGGATGTTAATGAAACTTTCAGAACCTTTTTACAGATGATGGAAATTGTATGCAGTTATATTCATTAATAATTAAGAGGTTTAAGACTGACATCATGAAATGTTCTGCAATATTTTGTTGTGCAAATGAATAATTTATGAGGTGAATGCAATGGTGAAATTAACTATTTCTATACGGGAAACATTCGGCATTCGTTAAACGAACAACCATGCTCTTGTTGGTGTCATGACATGAGTTACCTTCCCTGGATATCCAGTTACTTCCTTGAATAAAAGAGGTCGCTTTGTTTTTACCAGCAGAGCGTTTCCTCCCTTGGAGAATTTGGCAATTTGGGCTGTTTTGCGTGTGACCAGTTTCAGAGATTTTTGAAGCGATAAGTTTTTCACCTTTTGTTTTCGAAACTTTTTGAACTTTTATTATTGTCTTATTTTTGTACATCTTTACTTTACACTTTTTCGTTTTTGTTTGTTTTCCGTTTTGTATTTTACCCTCCCCCTGTTTTGCTTTACCTTTTCGTATTTCTTTTGTTTTGCATACTTATTGTTTTTATTCTTTTCTCCACGTTCTGCTTTTTATTTGGTTCATAATTTCATTTCATTTCGTTGATATTATGCCTGTATAGAAAAAAGAGTAATTGACATAGCAGGCAAAACTTTTATTTGTTCGGCCGTGTTTATGACAACATGGCCGATAATTCTCAGGCACAAACGGTGCCAAGCGAACAAACGCCATCGCCGGAACAAACGGCTTGGGGCGAAAAGAGGCCGAAAAAAGATTCACAATATTATAACGGCCTAAGAATCAAATATGATGCCTACATCAAGGAAAACTAGCTTCTCACATTACCGGAAGCGTACGATGCCGTAAAAGCTAGAACTATTTCTCCGCTGACCATTGACGTAGCAACCCGGAAGCTTATCGGGATTAGCAGGGAAACAATGGAGAAAGCTCTCAAGAGCCTCAACATAGGACCAAAAATTTTGGCCAGAATGTCAAAGGCTTTATGAGACCTTTTACTGGCAACTGAGGAAGAAGCGAAGCGGCTAGAAGGAAGTGTCTTGACAAAATCCGTCCGCTTCCAATTGGAATATATGGGGACGCGATTAACTAAAAAAAACGTCCATGGGGTCCCGGTGGACATCAGTGGCGATCGTCTGGTGGCTTTCATTGCCCAGTACGGTCCTGTGGAAGAAAAGTGGTTCGTTTCGGGTCGTTGCGGTTTATGCACCCAACAACCAGGGGGAGCAGGTCTCGTTTTTTCGGCAGTTGGGGCCGTTCCTGATGAATTCAACGCGTCTAGTCTTAGTGGAGGTCTGGAATGCCGTCCTGGACCCCAAGGTAGACAGGGGGAGGGGAGTTAGCGGGTGTAGGGTCGATCGTAGCCTGATTGATCTGATCAACGATTTTGATCTCGTTGATAGATACCGGGTCGATCACCCCCGGGGGGATGTGGACGTGGACTAATAGTTGGCCTCCTGACAAGGTGGTTAGCTACCTTGACAGAATGTTAGTTAGAAGAGCTGATATAGATTTGTTAGATTGTCGCACATTCCACTGGGTAGGCTATACGGACCACAAACTCGTTTGTGCCCGTGTGGTGTTTGACCATAGGCCTAGATTGGCTGGTCACTGGAAGTTCAATCTGTCTTTACTGGACAGGCGGGATTCCAGGAGTAGCTAACTAGCTTAGTGGGGGCGGTTATCTGGAATAAGTGGTGGGATAGACTTAAGTGTGGCATTTGGTCTTTCACCATGGATTTCAGCAAACGGCTCGCCCTAGATAGAGCTGAACTTAAGGCTAGTCTTTCCCGGGTGGTGGCTGGGGGGTTCCCCTAGAGATAGCATTAGCTAGGGAGGCCGTGGAGCGTTCGAATAGCGAGCGCTACATGGTCCAGGTAATTAGACATGGGTTAAGCAAGATGTCTTCCGAAGCGATGAACTTGGGCGCAGATCTGCGCAGAGGAAGAGGTGGCGATCGTTACATTCGTGAAGTCGATACCCCGGAGGGACGTACTCTTCGGGCCACTGACGACATGTGCGAGGCGTTTCGGCGGCATTTCGAGAGCCGGTTTACAAGGAGCCTGGTCTCCGTGAGGAGGAGTTTCGCAGCTATTTGGCTGACTTTCCTCGGCTTCCGCTGACTGAAGCGGCTAGCTGCGAGGGAGAGATTACGGAGGGCGAAGTCTACGCGGTATTGAAGAAGGTCGGCAGGGGCAAGTCGCCCGGTCTGGATGGTTTGCCCTATGAATTGTACTTGAGGCTGGCCCACATCTTTGTCCCGATTTTGACTGCGGTGTTCAACAACTGGTTCCGGTCGGGGTCCATCCCCAACCGGTTTTCCAGGGTGGTGATCACTCTGTTGAAAAAGGGAAAGGGTGTTGGGCGGGATTTAGATGATTATAGGTCCATAACTCTGCTAAACACAGAGTTAAAGATTTTGGCCAAGATCCTGCAGGAGCGTTTGCAGTCGGTTGCTGAATCTCTGTTGGGTCCTGAGAAGACTTGCTCTGTGAGGGGCCGAACAATTCAGAGCAACCTGCATCTGATCTGCACGATCATAGAAGGTGTAAAAGACAACGATGATGCCGCGCTGATCAATTTAGATCAGTCCAAGGCATTTGATAGGGTTGACCATCGCTACCTTGCGGCTGTCCTGCAGACCGCCGGATTCGAACCCGACTTCTGTCGCTGGATTAGTCTCTTGTATCGCTCCCCCAGTGCTGTGGTACAGGTGAACGGGAAGCTGTCGGGCGCTTTTGCGCTGTCTAGGTCGGTTCGTCAGGGTTGTCTACTGTTGCCTCTACTTTATGGCTTGGCGTCGGAGCCTCTCCTTCGCCGGCTAAGGGACGAGGCATGTAGTCCGGCCATACGCGGAATCGCCGTTCCTGGAGGGGCTCGAGCCAGGGTTTCTGCGTACGCCGATGACGTATCTGCTTTCGTGTTTTCCCGCAGCGACATTGAGGCGGTACTGAAGGCACTTGACCGGTACGTGAAAGTAACAGGGGCCAAGATTAACCGCGACAAGTCGTCCGGCTTGCGGTTAGGTGCCTGGAAGGGGGTCGATCTTCCGGGCCGCTTCGGTTGGGCGGACAGTCCTGTCCGCATTCTTGGAGTGTGGTTTGGACCCGACCTCCAGCTGGAGAAAAATTGGTCTGAAGTACGAGCAAAGGTCGACGCTGCCGGTCAGACTTGGCGTCGACGGAGGTTGTCCGTGAAAGGCAGGGCGGAGGTGTGTGCTACATACATTTTCCCGATTGTCCTTTATCGATCGTCCGTACTTCCTCTCTGTGACGACCACAGGAAGCCGCTCGAGCACTCGCTATCCTCCATTTTATGGAGGGGACGCGGAAATCGGATCGACAAACGAGTCTGTGTACAACGTCCGTGTCATGGGTGGGGGGGCTGGGAATGCCACACTTAGAGAGCCACTTACGTGCCTCGGGGTTGGCTTTCCTACTCCGCGCATTGACTGGAGGAGATTCGATTATGGCGGGGATTGTTAGGGACGCGTTCCCTCACCTTACTATCAATCCCCCCACCTCGCGGGTTGAGCGCCATCGTAAGCCCCGGGATCAATCGGATTTCCTTCGCGGATGTGGGTCGACCTTGTTGGCTATTCCCCGGTCCAGTGACCTATCACGGCCTAGGAAGGTCTTCTATCGTCTTTTAGTGGAGGGGTCGCAAAGGATTCCCTACATGATACGATCGGCTTGTGGGAGGATGAGTTTCGCTCTTACTGGTCTTGGGAGCCAGCGGCAGATTACCTCAGTAACCCTGAGTTTTCGCTTACTTGGCGATTGGCTCGGAATCGGCTGCCTCTCAATAACAAGGTCTGCATATGGGGCTTGGCGGATTTGCCAGACTGCGAACGGTGTGGCCTTGGTTTAGAAGAAACGGCTTCGCACGCCTTCTACCAGTGCCCCCGGGTCCGCCCCTTATGGGCCCATTTCGGCGAGCTGACGGCTCGTCTCGCTCCCGAAAAGCTTGTGCCCATTGATCGCGCAAACGCGTGTGACAATGTATCGCCCCCGTATTCCGGGGTAAAACGGATGGTGTTTCTGATGCTGCTGGCCACGGCTCGAATGGTGATTTGGACGACGCGGATGGGGGAAGTCTTGCAAGGCATCCGTTTTTCTCATCAGGACCTGATCCGATTCTTTGAGCATCAGCTCAAGATGAAGGTCAGAACTGATAGAAAACGCTTGCATTCGACAGTCTTCAGCGAAAGGTGGGTGACTGAGGCGAGCTTGGTTCGTTTGAACGGGGCTAGCGTTGATTTTCTCTTTTAGGTCAAGCCTTACGTCACATTGGGGAGGTTTCCTGTGGAGCCCTCCCCTTGGTTAGGTTAGACAAGCTTTGTGTACCTACTTAATGTGAGTAAGTGTTGTTCCCGGCCACATCTTTAGTTATGATCCAGGTTGAGATTCCCAACCTCCCCAGTTTGTTTTGGCCCCTTTTTATCTCATCTGGATCAGTTTTATATTTTCCCATGCCCGTATGATTTTTCTATCCTTTTCCCATTCCATTAGCGAGAGTGTCTCTTGATTTGTCCCATGGGCAGAATACAGCGGCCTCTCTGTTTTGAGGTTTGGACGGGCACTACTAGCATCAGTTATGTTTAGTTTGGTTTGTGTTGTTTTTTTAGTTTATTATTGTGTTCATCTCCCTCCCCTCTCATTCTTCATGATTAGATTTTTATGTATTATTTATTATCATTAAATTTATATGGCATGGGGCGCGTTTTGTAGGTTCCCCCTTGTGACATTGCGGTATTGTGGTGCATGGAGGATTGAGTGGTGATGGGCGAGCTTTCATGGTGAATGTGGAAATTGTAATGAGTGAATGGGTCGTGAATCAGATTAGCTAGGTATAAGATAGTTAGTGTCGACCAGCCTCAACCCCTCCCCATTTTAGGCCTTGTGCCACAATTGTGTATTTTTCACAATAAATATTGAGCGTTTCCTCCCTTGTAAGCTTAACATGTCTCGTTGTTGTCTCTTGTTCTTTACTGTTATTTCTTCTAACGAATACCATAACCTGTTGGCAGCGGTAAAAAGACGAACACGGAATGTTACAGTGAATGTAAACAGAAAACTGGAGGGCAGTTGTAAAGTCTGGCAATATTTTATTCTTACCGGCTTTTGCGAAACAAGAAGCAACCACGTGCGTTTATTAAAAAAAAATTTTAAAAGACGCCATATTGGAATTTTGTAACTGTAAGTTATCTCATCCTTTCTTTTCGAGTTCTTGTTGTGTTCAAAATAATAATAATAATAATAATAATAATAATGATGTCCAACCATATAAGTGAACCACTTATGTGCTGGGAAACATCAAATTTGGTGGAAACCCTGAAATTTTTCAAGCAACAATGTGAGTTATTCTCCGTGAAAGGCATTCCAGAGAACAAACAAGTTGACCACATTCTTCTGTTATCGGGAAAAGAAGGTTTAAGACGCTAGAACTCATGGTCGTTCGGAAACGAAGCCGACAGACGCAATCCTGTGGCAATTTGGGAAAATATTTCTAGAGAAAATAGAGCCACAAATTAACTTTCGGGTTTTACGCTTCTGCTTACAAAATTACTCGCAAAAAGAAACAGGGAACATTGACGATTTTCTAGCGAGATGTCGGCTTCAGGCACAAAAATGCAAGTTCAGAGACGAGCGTGAGATGGAAGAACGAGTAATCGACCCTGATTATTGCCGGAACAAGATTCCCTGAATTACAAAAGCAGCTACTCAGCAAAAACGAGGCAATGTCCATGTCAGAAGTACTCAACATGTGTAGGAGTTACGAGGCTTCAATTAACTACATGAGACAAATGGGCGAGCTACAAGGGAAATGCGACAGTCAAATAAGTGCAATGAAGCACGAATCTGAGGTCACGGACAACTGAGGCAGATGTGGACTCAACCATCAAAACAGGAATTGCTCTGCTCGAGGCAGCACTTGCTCAGCATGTGGACGGAAGAACCACTGGGCTAGGGTGTGCCACAACAAAAAAGCCAAGAAAAACGGACAGGCAGCCACAGACGAACAGGTCTACCAAACACAAAAATATCACACCGGTACAGAACGAGTATAAAAACCGTCAGGACTCTATTAACGTTCAGGACCAGGTAGTGGACGACTTTGAGAAGATGTCTTTTCATTCGGTGAGAGACCATGGTAAAAAGTACTCTCGGACAGAGGCATTCGCCACATTGGACATAATATTACCAAATAGGAAAGGTGTACAGGAATTAAAAATCAAGGTGGACACAGGCACGGGGGGGGGGACACACTCCCCTTGAGCACATTCCAGCGAATGTTTCCAGAATATGTAGACCGGAATGGACAACCACGTCCTGGCACAATAGAGAAAGAAGCTGCAGCGTACAATGGATCTAGTATCCCGCGGCATGGATCCATACAGATTCAATGTGCATACAAGCGTGATTGGAGGTACGTACAATTCTACGTAGTGACCTCCAAGGGACCAACAATACTAGGTTTACCCTCCCTTCAGGACTTAAAACTGGTTACCCTACACGGTTCCATTCAGATAACAGTGTGCCACAGTCAATTATGCGACAGGTACCCCAGTTACTCCATCAGTCAATACACCAATCAACTCCACGAAAGATCTGATTGAAGCATATCCGGATCAATTTGATCGGATTGGTAACTTCGCAGGGGAATACCACATCGTACTTCGACCAAATAACCATCCGATAGTTCATGCACGCAGAAAATGCCCCATCCACATGAGAGACGAAATAAAAGCAGAACTAGATGAAATGATTTCCCAAGGAATAATCCGAAAAGTCGATGAACCAACAGATTGAGTTAGCAGCATTGTGTATGTACGCAAGAGCAACGGCAAACTCCGCCTATGTTTAGATCTCAAAGATCTAAATATGGTCATCATGCGTTGCCACCACAAAACTCCAACCATGGAAGAGCTCTCACACAAACTGTCCGGCGCCAAATTCTTCTCCAAGCTGGATGCAAAAAATGGCTACTGGTCTGTCAAGCTTGACAGGGAGTCACAATTGCTAACTACATTTAATTCTCCCTTTGGAAGGTACTGTTTTCGAAGAATGCCCTTTGTACTAGTCTCAGGGTGTTTTCCAACAAAGGATGGACATGATCATAGAAAAATGCACTGGAGCTTTAGCGTTGATCGATGACGTTATTATCCACGGAAAAACCAAAGAGGAGCACGTCCTCAACTTACGAAAGTTGATGGAGACAGCACGAACTGCTGGTCTCACATTTAACAGTAGCAAATGTGCAATCGACCAGGAACAAGTTAAATTCTTCGGTGCTATCTTCGACAGAAATGGGATACACCCAGATCCCAAGAAAGTGATGAAAATAAAATCACTACCCAGTCCCGGGAATATTACCGATCTGCAGAAGGTACTAGGAATTATTACCTACATGGCGCCATTCGTTCCTAGGCTTCCAGACCTCACGGCAAGCCTCAGGGAACTCCTGAGAAAAGATACTGACTATGTTTGGAGCAATAGCCACCAGAAGTCGCTGCAAGAAATAAAGGACTTGATATGAAAAGAAATGCTACTACACTATTATGACCCTTCTAAAAAGTCCATAATACAAGTCGATGCATCATCTAGAGGCTTGGGAGCAGCACTAATCCAAGAAGGCAAACCCATAGCTTTCGCTGACCGAAACAGAGCAGCGCTATGCCAATATCGAGCGGGAGCTCTTAGCTGTTGTATTCGGCTGTGAACGATTTCGCACATATTTACAGATGTTCATTCGAAGTTGAAAGTGACCACAAACCCTTGGAAATGATTTGCCTCAAGAACCTAACAGCAGCACCACCCCCGACTTCAACGAATGCTATTAAGACTCCAAGAATATGACATGGTCATCAAATATCGACCGGGCAAAGAGATGCTACTGGCAGATGGACTATCCAGACTTCCCAACAAAAAGAACAAAGGAGTCATTGACTTAAACATCAAAGTAGACTTCGTGCAATTCTCAACTGAAAAATTAACTCAGATCCGTCAAGCAACTAATGCCGACCCAATATTGTGTGAATTAAGAGAACGTATTCTTCAAGGCTGGCCAGAATCTCGCAGAGAACTACATAAAAATTTTCATCCATACTGGTCTTATCGAGATGAGCTCTCTATTGAGAATGGCATTTTGCTCAAAGGTGACAGGATACTGATCCCTAAATCAATGCAGCCCGACACACTTTTTACATTATGGTCACCAAGGAAGCGACAAATGCAAGCTCAGGGCAAAAACATGCGTTTTCTGGAGTGGCATAAATAGCGACATCGACAAGATAGTGCAACAATGCGCCATATGTCAAGGACTCCAGAAGTCCTCAAACTACACAGTCCCTAATGCCACACGAGATCCCAGTACGACCATGGCAAATCGTGGCTACTGATATTTTCAACCTTAACAGGCATAATTACCTCCTCATTGTGGAATACTACTCCGAATACCCCTTCATCCGAAAACTAAGGGAAATCACCAGCAAGGATGTCATTGGTCTTACTAAGCAAATCTTTGCTGAACAAGGAGTCCCGGAAAGGCTTATCAGTGACAATGAGCCACATTTTAGCTCTCAGCGTTTTAAAGAATTTGCCAAAGAATGATAGTTTAGACATTTCTGAACGGGTTTGACGCCATGCGTGTCATCCCTGACTTAACGATACTATTTCGAAGCATGACTGGAGATTTTAAGTTAATATTTTGATTTTGTGTTAGAAAATATAAATATCAAGAAATATTATCTATATTTTTATATATTAAAATTTTGCCTGAAATAACGAATGTTCCCATATCCAGCTTAAAAGTAAAAAGAAAAAAGAAAAAAGAAAAAGAAAAAAGAAATTTAATTGCTATTATAGAAGAAAATAGGTGTAGAAAAATGATGTCACAGGTTCCAAGAGAAAATGGAAACAAAAGGACACATTCTTAAAATAAGAAAAACACAGTTAAAAGGACTAAGCCACATCAAGAGGAAATGGGTCTTAGAAAATTTAACACTCACAGGAGATATTAAAAGATAGGAAAGCAGAGCATAACGTACCTCACGAGCTTGTGTTAAAGAACAGAGCTAGCACCAAGATCTTTACTAAGAGCTGCGAAGGAGGGGAAACTGTGGAGAGCCTTGATTACCCACATTTGGAAATGATACAGCACAGAGAAATAGAACAATGTCGGTGATAACTGATTTCTCCGATAAAAATCGGAAAAAGAAAGTGAAATCGCTTTCTTTGTTTTTCGTTCTTCCCCAACTGTTTATTTCATTGTCTTTTGGCTTAGCATTGGTTCTTTCTTATTCTTGAACCTTCTCTCTCTATCTTTCTATAGTTTGCTCTCTTTCGCTCTCACTTTTTTCTTGAACCTTCTCTCTCTATCTTTCTATAGTTTGCTCTCTTTCTCTCTCTCTCTCTCTTTCTTGTATCTTCTCTCTATCTTTCTATAGCTTGCTCTCTTTCTCTCTCACTTTTTCTTGAACCTTCTCTATCTTTCTTTAACTTGCTCTCTTTCTCTCTCATTTTTTCTTGAACCTTCTCTCTCTATCTTTCTATAGTTTTCTCTCTCTCTTTTTCTTGTATCTTCTCTCTATCTTTCTATAGTTTGCCCCCTTTCTTTCTCTCTTTATCTCTTTCTTCAAGCCTTCCATTTACAATATACTCTCGCTTTATCTATCTACGTAGCTATTCATCTTTTTCCATCTATTTCATTCACTCATTCTTTTTCTTGAACCTTCTCTCTATATCTTTCTATAGTTTGCTTTAATTCCTTTTCCCTTTCTATTTCTTCTTCTCTTCCCTGCATTCTTTCTCCAATCTACCCACTCTCTCTATACCTACCTATTTATCTACCTCTCTTTTCATCTTTTTCCTTCATCCTCTACCTTTCTAGTTATTTCTCTTTCTATCCCGCTCTGTATTTATGTGTATATGTGTGTGCGCGTGTTTATGTGTATATGTGTGTGCGTGTGTTTGTGTGTATATGTGTGTCTGACATGTCCATATTTTTTTTTATTTATCATTGTCTTCGTTTTTATCTTCGCATTTTTACTTTCTTTTATTTTGGTCTTTCTCTGCACATCTTTCTACGAAATGTTCTCTCTGTCTTTTCCTCTTTCTCACTCTTCTTCTCTTTCTCGCTGCCTTTCAATTTTACCCTGTCCTCTCGCTTCATTTTACCTATCTACTTCGCCATGTGTTAACCATTTTCTTTTTCTTATCCATTTTGTTTTCGTCTTTTTTTTTTATCTCGTCTTTCGTTTGACCTCTGAAACATTACTTTTGTAAAAAAAAAACTATTTCCTTCATTATCTCCCAGTGTTTTCTCATCCACACACACACACACACACACACACACACACACACACACACACACACACACACACATATATATATATATATATACATATGAGGTATTCACAGAAACGTATAAAAGGATATATATATATATATATAAAAGTGAACATAGAAGTCAACACTTAGAGGCGACAGTCTGTTTCATACGAAACATACTAGATGGAATCGTCAGGCCACCTTCTTTATATATATATATATATATATATATAAAGAAGGTGGCCTGACGATTGCATCTAGTATGAAACAGACTGTCGCCTCTAAGTGTTGACTTCTATGTTCACTTTTATATATATATATATATATCCTTTTATACGTTTCTGTGAATACCTCTCTTATTAGACGTTGATGTGGCGGCTATTACATATGTATTGTTTCTATCTATCTCCGTCTGTTTACAATTTATATCTATCTATCTATCTATCTATCTGTTTCATGCTGGCGCTTTTAAGACTCCATCTACCTCTCTATCTATCTATCTCTCACTTTCTGTGTGTGCGTGTGTGTTTGATATTTGGTTTGTTTTTTATTCATAAGGCTGTTCCTCTTTCTCAACCATTCAGTATCCTATTATTTCTCTCTCTCCCCCCCCTCTCTCTCTCTCTCTCTCTCTCTCTCTCTCTCTTTGTGCGTGTCTGTCTGTCTTTCTACTCTCTCTTTCTGTGTGCGTGTGTTTGATATTTGGTTTGTTCTTTATTAATAATGCTGTTCCTCTTTCTCATTCATTCAGTATCCTATTATTTCTCTCTCTCTTCCCTCTCTCTCTCTCTCTCTCTCTCATACACACACGCACACAAGCGAAACAATTACTGACTCATTTTTACAGTCGAGTGAATAGAATCAACGTTATCTGTTTGGTTAATTCGTCTGTCCCATTTCGATTTTAAACACTAAATCTAACCACTCTTTATTTCCCTCCTATATTTGCTCATTTTTTCTCTATCTCTTCCTATCTGTTCTCCTCCCTCTACATTCTAATCTCTCAACTTGTTCCTTTCCTTTCCTTTCTTTTCACTAACTTACGTCTTTTTGCTTTCTTTCTCTCTCTTCCTCCCGTTATTCTTCGACTCATTTGCCTTTCTTAATTGCAGCAAACCAATAGAACTTGCCATTGGACTGTTTGTATAGGTCGATTTAAATAACTTGTTTTCGAGTGCCGACTTCTGACGTCTCTATCGATCGTCATAGATGAGCATGGTTCCGTCTCCGAGGACATCAACGTATTCTACTTGTCTTGCATTCCTTCTGTTCGATATAGACAACGACATTGTCACGGAATACAACACCGACGTTCACAACAGTCTCTAGTTTTATGCATATACAATAATTACAAAGAAAAAAGAATAAATATACAGAAATGAAGGCACAACTGTGAAAGAACTCTTTCCGATATTTGTCGATAAGTTTTAAAGGGATTTCGATCAAATAGTCTTCCATCTTCTACACTTAGTAATCACCGACGTCTTGTGTACATTAGTAGAGTTTAAGTTCATTTCCCAAGGAAACTATTAGTAAGATTAATGAACATGTAAATATTTTAAGTACTAGGTTCTCTTGTCGGGTTGGGAAAATTTAAATCGGTGATGTAATTTAATGCCTAATAAACGAAAACTGGTAAATGTTGTTAAAGTTGCTGAATTTTAATGCTGCTAAAGAGTAAATTACATCATTTAGCGCCCGCTATCTTGCACAATTAACCATCAGAATATTTTAGAAGCATTTAAATTTTAAAATTTTGAAAACTTAATGACATTTTAGTTCTTTTTATAATTAAATGCTGCAAAATAAAATCCTTACATCTACGTCGATAATGGCTATCAGTAAACGAAATGTATAGGTAAAGAAATATATATATATATATATATATATATATATATATATATATATATATATATATATATATTAAACATGTAGTATTGAATGTTAAAGACAATATAGTCTTGCATATTTTCTTTTGAATTTTCTCATATTCTCTAATGAGACTTTTTATTTTATTTTTATGAGAATATGAGAAAATTCAAAAGAAAATATGCAAGACTATGTTGTCTTTAACATTCAATACTACATGTTTAAAAGAAAAGTTGCTGCCAAATTACACACATATATATATAGAGAGAGAGAGAATTAATACAAGTAAAAGCTTAGTCACATAGCTGATTGCTGTTCCATTTAGCATCCCGACTCCAGAGTTTCGTAGACGGACATAAAGAAAATCACTCCGCGTGTGTGTGTGTGTGTGTGTGTGTGTGTGTGTACACAATCTTTCCACCCAAAGCAACGCAATGAAGCCACTTTAGATGCAAGGGGTTACTTAGCATAAAGAGAAAAAGGAAACATTATTAAGGAGAGAGAGAGAGAGAGAGAGAGAGAGAAAGTAATAAAAGAACACGAATTAAGAAGACACCGGATAAAGATTGACATTACATTTAAATTTTTGGAAATCAAAGTTTGACTGGAACGCAAGGATCAGGAAGCTAATTCCACAAGCAAGAAGGGCGAGAGAAAAAACTGTTGGCATAGAACTTACGGTTACGTCAATCTAATTCAACTGTAAAACGCAGCTGTAATTATGGTACTGCGTTTAAATTCATAAAGTCTAAAGAGGAAAGTTCATCGGAACAATTACCATGAAAATATTTATAGAAAAAGTACAGGGAAGCTACGTTACGTGGTAGGAAAGCGACTGCGGCCGAGATGCTAGGTCAGGACCAATAACATTGCAAATTCTTTGGATTTTATCAAGAATCTCTAAATACGTAGCAGAGGCACTATTTAGGTATTTATTGTAAAATTTAGAGAGAACAGGAGCCAGTTCAGGACCACATTTCTTAACATTTTATATATATATATATATATATATATATATATATATATATATATATCGTTTTTAAAGTATGCTACATTTATGAAAGAAAAGTGGTCACAGACAAGGACAGAGTCTTTATAAACAGTATGAACATTGGTATTATCCCTGGATGGCGACAGTTTCATGCTTAAACGCAATCGTCATAGCATCTGACTATTGTGATACATACATATATATATATATATATATATATATATATATATATATATATATATATATATATACTGGGTGTAACACCAACATTGTCCAAATCGTGTAACAACATGTGATAATTGTCCATCACACAAAATGTTTAATACTTAAATATCACTAAAACAATTGAGCTTTTTTTTTCTGGGTTTTCCGATAAGATGTTTAGCCATCTTGACACTATTTTTCGTAAGAATCACTGAAAAACACTTTGCGTTATTCAGGTACAAAGAGAACAGGTTAAAATTGTTTTGTGTCAGCACCACTAAGTTTTCCCAGCAGAACAATGGTGAGAGGAAAAAATCATTCCGGCCTTCAGTAATGGTACCAACATTCATAATCTGACTTCCATCTTCAAATCCATTCAGGAACCATCAAGAGAATGGTGAATAAGTTTTAAAAAGTAGAGAGGAAAACCGTATTAAGAGGTCACAACAGCAACAGGGATCATCATTTCAACTTAGAGCTAAATACATTCTTATTGTTCAAAGTAGAGTCCAATAGTGGTATAAAAACCTCAGAGACTTCCAGGAAAATATATTTAATCATTTCTAAGATACAACGGTTCAAAGCTTAATCTAAAAATTTGACAATTTTGCTGTTACACGATTTGGACAATTTTTCTGTTACACTATATATATATATATATATATATATATATATATATATATATATATATATAATCAGTGTGGATATAGGTATATTAACACTGGCTGGTGATAGTTTCATACATAAATACAATTGTCAGAACATGAATAGATTACGTTTAAGCATGAAACTATCGCCATTCACTGTTAATGCCTATGTCCACACAGTTTATATAGGCTGTCCTTGTTAGCGATCACTTTTCTGTTATATATGTAGCATACTTTATAAACTATATATATATATATATATATATATATATATATATATATATATATATAAACAGATACCAAAATCGATTAACCGCAGGCTTTCCGAAAATTCCTTCCATGAATCTATGTTTAACAAAGCTAAGAAAGGCTACGAGACTGCTCTAAAAGATAGCGGATTCCCAGCAACACTCACATACTCACCACAGAACACAAAAAAGGCCAACAGGAAAAGAAATATCATATGGTTCAACCCACCGTACAGCAAAAACGTAAAAACAAACGTAGGAAAAATATACCTTCAAACTTTTATACAAACACTTCCCGGAATCAAGCACCCTACACAAAATATTCAACAATAACACAGTAAAAATCAGCTACAGTTGCACCGAGAACATGGCACAAATAATAAAAAAGCACAACAGGAAAATTATCGACAAACCACACGAACAAATTAAACCCACGTGCAACTGCAGAATAAAGAACGAATGTCCCTTAAACGGTAATTGTTTACAAAACAACGTAATATACCAAGCCACGATAAAATCACCAGATAATGAAGAAAAAGTATACATAGGAGTAACTGAAGGACCCTGGAAACAAATAAATTATGTACACAAAACATCTTTCACAAATAGTAAATATGCGAAGAGCACAATGCTTTCTAAGTATATCTGGGAAATTAAAAACAAAACGCACACCACACCTACTACAAGCCGATATACCCAAGGTTTTTCAAAGCGAGTACCACTATATATATATATATATATATATATATATATATATATCCAGGTACGATGAGAATGAGTAGAGTACAATTCTAACGTTCATAACATTTAATTTAAAAGAGAGCTCAATACAGAGAAGAGCAATATTATTTATTTTAAGTTATTACACCGAAAACATGTCAAAATCCCTACACAATTGCAGTCGTGTTTCAATGCGTATCACTGTATCTCATCAGGTGATTGTAAATTACTGGCGAGTGAACGATTTATTTAGATTTAAAACCAAAATACAACCTTTTTATGAAAAAAGGAAGAAAGGGGATTCTTTTTTCTTTCTTTATAAAAAGAGGTTGTATTTTGCTTTTAAATCGAAGTAAATCGTTCACTCGCCAGTAATTTACAATCGCCTCATGACATGCATTGATACGCACCGAAACACGACTGCTATTGTGCAATTGTGTAGCGACTTTACGTTTTGGTGTAATATCCTAATATATATATATATATATATATATATATATATATATATATATATATATATATATATATATATATATAAATGAAAGATGGTAATGACGAGGAAACACGCGGGTAATTTTAACAAAACAAAATAAGGAAATTATTTACTAATTTGCACGCTTGAAGTTGTGTCAGTAGTTCGTTTCAAGAAAATAAATCAGAATTTTTTATATCAAGAATGATTTTGTATAGGCTCGCTATTTTCTTTTCTTTCTTTTCCTTGGCACAATGACTAATCTCTGTAAAGACAAGTTTTCATTGGTTCAAAAGCATAAGGTCGCGATTTGTTTTTTCATCTTCTTTCCTCAACTCATCCGAATTTGAAGAGAGTGGGTAAAGGGAGTTATTGTTATTTTGTACTCACCACATATGCGCGTAGTTGAATGGACGGTCCGTTTATTTATTAGACAGTATATTTATTTATTTTCGTCTACTTGCCTGAATATTAGATAAATCTTAATAGAGAAAAATATGCTCTCTCCGGATGTAGATATATATAAGTACGTAGCACTGTTTTTCTCTTCATTTATTCAATGTCCTTCTAATTCACGTAGCGTCCTAGGTATGATGATAAACTACATCCGCGTCCTGGGTAAGACGATAAACTACGTCCAGCAGCAAGGCGTCTGATCAGGAGGTTTTGAGGAGCGTGGAACCACCTCTTCATTGCTGGTGTTCCCAGGTCCACCCTGGACTGGGGTGGTAGCACCTGTTAGGGTCCCAGCTATGGGCAAATAGTTAACCACCAAACTGGGGTCAAAACACTATGAAAGTGTAAAAATAGGTTTTACTACCAGAAATTCTTTGTAAAAATTATTACCAGAAATAAATTTTCAGCTATACGTTTTTGAAAAAAATAATATTACCAGCTATACGTTTTTGAGGAAAAAAATATTAACAGAAATGAATTTTTGACTAAAACAAAAATAATACCAGGAAAAAAAAAGTTGTCAGCATTAAATGACCCATTGAGGTTGACATGCCGTAAAACAAAACAAACCAAACCTAATTCACGTCATTATTTTCAATATATTCCACCTGAAGAACCGCGTTCCTTTTTAACTGCATTCATAGAACTAATTTCATATCATCTACCGGTACCCTTCTAGATGATGAGTGCACTCGAGTCGGAGTCGCGATCCGTCTTGAACTCAAATTATCTGAGTGTCACAGATGCAGATGTGGAGCCTCCATCAATGAGTTTGGTTTGCATCCTCTCTCCTGTCGTCGTAGTGCCGGCCGCTTTCGACGGCATGCAGCAATTAACGACATCATCAAAAGAGGTTTGGATGCAGCTGGGTTCCCTTCCCAAATCGAACCCGTAGGCCTCGACCGTGGTGATGGAAAGTGGCCGGATGTCATTACCATCTTCCCTTTTAAAATGGGTAAGTCGTTGATTTGGGATGCGACCTGTGCGGATACATTTTCGGCCGGTAATTTGACCAGGTCCGCGGTTGAGACGGGGTTCGTCACTCGAGACGCAGAGATAAAAAAAAAATAGCTAAATATTCTTCTCTTGCTGATAGATTTTTTTTCTCCTTTGGCAGTTGAGACTTCAGTGGTTATTGGCCCTCGTTCGATGGCGTTCCTTCGGAGGATTGGCGCGATTGCGTCTCGATTAAGGAACGAGCCTCGCGAAACGGAGTGGCTCTTGCAGCGTGTCTCACTGGCGACGGTTCGAGGTAATGTTTTCTCCATCATAGCGGCTGGCAGAGGATAGAAAAAAATGTTTATAGTTACGTTGTTCTGGAATTGTCATCATTGGTCGACTGAACTTGCTTTGTTTCAATGACTTTTGTTTTGTTATTATTAGTTACTTTATTTCATGTTAATGTATTCAGCATTCACAAGATATTCAAGTTGAAGCATCTAGTTGCAATTTCCATGCATTTATGGATGTAATAGCAATGCTAACTCATGTTACCATTCTCAAGATATTCAAGTAGAAACATATAGTTGCCATTTCCTTGCATTTATGGATGTCATAGCATACTAACTCATGTTACCATTCTCGAGATATTCAAGTTGAAGCATCTAGTAGCCATTTCCTTGCATTTATGGATGTCATAGCATACTAACTCATGCTACCATTCTCAAGATATTCAGGTTGAAGCATCTACTTGCCATTTCCTTGCATTTATGGATGTCATAGCATACTAACTCATGTTACCATTCTCAAGATATTCAAGTAGAAACATATAGTTGCCATTTCCTTGCATTTATGGATGTCATAGCATACTAACTCATGTTACCATTCTCGAGATATTCAAGTAGAAACATATAGTTGCCATTTCCTTGCATTTATGGATGTCATAGCATACTAATTCATGTTACCATTCTCAAGATATTCAAGTAGAAGCATATAGTTGCCATTTCATTGCATTTATGGATGTCATAGCATACTAACTCATGTTACCATTCTCAAGATATTCAAGTAGAAACATATAGTTGCCATTTCCTTGCATTTATGGATGTCATAGCATACTAACTCATGTTACCATTCTCAAGATATTCAAGTAGAAACATATAGTTGCCATTTCCTTGCTTTTATGGATGTCATAGCATACTAACTCATGTTACCATTCTCGAGATATTCAAGTTGAAGCATCTAGTAGCCATTTCCTTGCATTTATGGATGTCATAGCATACTAACTCATGCTACCATTCTCAAGATATTCAGGTTGAAGCATCTACTTGCCATTTCCTTGCATTTATGGATGTCATAGCATACTAACTCATGTTACCATTCTCAAGATATTCAAGTAGAAACATATAGTTGCCATTTCCTTGCATTTATGGATGTCATAGCATACTAACTCATGTTACCATTCTCGAGATATTCAAGTAGAAACATATAGTTGCCATTTCCTTGCATTTATGGATGTCATAGCATACTAATTCATGTTACCATTCTCAAGATATTCAAGTAGAAACATATAGTTGCCATTTCATTGCATTTATGGATGTCATAGCATACTAACTCATGTTACCATTCTCAAGATATTCAAGTTGAAGCATCTAGTTGCCATTTCCTTGCATTTATGGATGTCATAGCATACTAACTCATGTTACCATTCTCAAGATATTCAAGTTGAAGCACCTACTTGCCATTTCCTTGCATTTATGGATGTCATAGCATACTAACTCATGTTACCATTCTCAAGATATTCAAGTTGGCGTAAATAGCTACCATAGTCCTTGATTGATGGATGTCATAGCATACAAACTCATGTTACCATTCTCAAGATATTCAAGTTGAAGCATCTACTTGCCATTTCCTTGCATTTATGGATGTCATAGCATACTAACTCATGTTACCATTCTCAAGATATTCAAGTTGAAGCATCTATTTGCCATTTCCTTGCATTTATGGATGTCATAGCATACTAACTCATGTTAACATTCTCAAGATATTCAAGTTGAAGCATCTACTTGCCATTTCCTTGCATTTATGGATGTAATAGCAATACTAACTCATGTAACCATTCTCAAGATATTCAAGTTGAATCATCTAGTTGCCATTTCCTTGCATTTATGGATGTCATAGCATACTAACTCATGTTACCATTCTCCAGATATTCAAGTTGAATCATCTACTTGCCTTTTCCTTGCATTTATGGATGTCATAGCATACTAACTCATGTTACCATTCTCAAGATATTCAAGTTGAAGCATCTAGTTGCCATTTCCTTGCATTTATGGATGTCATAGCAATACTAACTCATGTAACCATTCTCAAGATATTCAAGTTGAAGCATCTAGTTGCCATTTCCTTGCATTTATGGATGTCATAGCATACTAACTCATGTTACCATTCTCAAGATATTCAAGTTGAATCATCTACTTGCCATTTCCTTGCATTTATGGATGTCATAGCATACTAACTCATGTTACCATTCTCCAGATATTCAAGTTGAATCATCTACTTGCCATTTCCTTGCATTTATGGATGTCATAGCATACTAACTCATGTTACCATTCTCAAGATATTCAAGTTGAAGCATCTAGTTGCCATTTCCTTGCATTTATGGATGTCATAGCAATACTAACTCATGTAACCATTCTCAAGATATTCAAGTTGAAGCATCTAGTTGCCATTTCCTTGCATTTATGGATGTCATAGCATACTAACTCATGTTACCATTCTCAAGATATTCAAGTTGAATCATCTACTTGCCATTTCCTTGCATTTATGGATGTCATAGCATACTAACTCATGTTACCATTCTCGAGATATTCAAGTTGAAGCATCTAGTAGCCATTTCCTTGCATTTATGGATGTCATAGCATACTAACTCATGCTACCATTCTCAAGATATTCAGGTTGAAGCATCTACTTGCCATTTCCTTGCATTTATGGATGTCATAGCATACTAACTCATGTTACCATTCTCAAGATATTCAAGTAGAAACATATAGTTGCCATTTCCTTGCATTTATGGATGTCATAGCATACTAACTCATGTTACTATTCTCGAGATATTCAAGTAGAAACATATAGTTGCCATTTCCTTGCATTTATGGATGTCATAGCATACTAACTCATGTTACCATTCTCAAGATATTCAAGTAGAAACATATAGTTGCCATTTCATTGCATTTATGGATGTCATAGCATACTAACTCATGTTACCATTCTCAAGATATTCAAGTAGAAACATATAGTTGCCATTTCCTTGCATTTATGGATGTCATAGCATACTAACTGATGTTACCATTCTCAAGATATTCAAGTAGAAACATATAGTTGCCATTTCCTTGCATTTATGGATGTCATAGCATACTAACTGATGTTACCATTCTCAAGATATTCAAGTAGAAACATATAGTTGCCATTTCCTTACATTTATGGATGTCATAGCATACTAACTCATGTTACCATTCTCAAGATATTCAAGTAGAAACATATAGTTGCCATTTCCTTACATTTATGGATGTCATAGCATACTAACTCATGTTACCATTCTCAAGATATTCAAGTTGAAGCACCTACTTGCCATTTCCTTGCATTTATGGATGTCATAGCATACTAACTCCTGTTACCATTCTCAAGATATTCAAGTTGGCGTAAATAGCTACCATAGTCCTTGATTGATGGATGTCATAGCATACAAACTCATGTTACCATTTTCAAGATATTCAAGTTGAATCATCTACTTGCCATTTCCTTGCATTTATGGATGTCATAGCATACTAACTCATGTTACCATTCTCAAGATATTCAAGTTGAAGCATCTACTTGCCATTTCCTTGCATTTATGGATGTCATAGCATACTAACTCATGTTACCATTCTCAAGATATTCAAGTTGAAGCATCTAGTTGCCATTTCCTTGCATTTATGGATGTCATAGCAATACTAACTCATGTAACCATTCTCAAGATATTCAAGTTGAAGCATCTAGTTGCCATTTCCTTGCATTTATGGATGTCATAGCATACTAACTCATGTTACCATTCTCAAGATATTCAAGTTGAATCATCTACTTGCCATTTCCTTGCATTTATGGATGTCATAGCATACTAACTCATGTTACCATTCTCCAGATATTCAAGTTGAATCATCTACTTGCCATTTCCTTGCATTTATGGATGTCATAGCATACTAACTCATGTTACCATTCTCAAGATATTCAAGTTGAAGCATCTAGTTGCCATTTCCTTGCATTTATGGATGTCATAGCAATACTAATTCATGTAACCATTCTCAAGATATTCAAGTTGAAGCATCTAGTTGCCATTTCCTTGCATTTATGGATGTCATAGCATACTAACTCATGTTACCATTCTCAAGATATTCAAGTTGAATCATCTACTTGCCATTTCCTTGCATTTATGGATGTCATAGCATACTAACTCATGTTACCATTCTCGAGATATTCAAGTTGAAGCATCTAGTAGCCATTTCCTTGCATTTATGGATGTCATAGCATACTAACTCATGCTACCATTCTCAAGATATTCAGGTTGAAGCATCTACTTGCCATTTCCTTGCATTTATGGATGTCATAGCATACTAACTCATGTTACCATTCTCAAGATATTCAAGTAGAAACATATAGTTGCCATTTCCTTGCATTTATGGATGTCATAGCATACTAACTCATGTTACTATTCTCGAGATATTCAAGTAGAAACATATAGTTGCCATTTCCTTGCATTTATGGATGTCATAGCATACTAATTCATGTTACCATTCTCAAGATATTCAAGTAGAAACATATAGTTGCCATTTCATTGCATTTATGGATGTCATAGCATACTAACTCATGTTACCATTCTCAAGATATTCAAGTAGAAACATATAGTTGCCATTTCCTTGCATTTATGGATGTCATAGCATACTAACTGATGTTACCATTCTCAAGATATTCAAGTAGAAACATATAGTTGCCATTTCCTTGCATTTATGGATGTCATAGCATACTAACTCATGTTACCATTCTCAAGATATTCAAGTAGAAACATATAGTTGCCATTTCCTTACATTTATGGATGTCATAGCATACTAACTCATGTTACCATTCTCAAGATATTCAAGTTGAAGCACCTACTTGCCATTTCCTTGCATTTATGGATGTCATAGCATACTAACTCCTGTTACCATTCTCAAGATATTCAAGTTGGCGTAAATAGCTACCATAGTCCTTGATTGATGGATGTCATAGCATACAAACTCATGTTACCATTCTCAAGATATTCAAGTTGAATCATCTACTTGCCATTTCCTTGCATTTATGGATGTCATAGCATACTAACTCATGTTACCATTCTCAAGATATTCAAGTTGAAGCATCTACTTGCCATTTCCTTGCATTTATGGATGTCATAGCATACTAACTCATGTTAACATTCTCAAGATATTCAAGTTGAAGCATCTACTTGCCATTTCCTTGCATTTATGGATGTAATAGCAATACTAACTCATGTAACCATTCTCAAGATATTCAAGTTGAATCATCTAGTTGCCATTTCCTTGCATTTATGGATGTCATAGCATACTAACTCATGTTACCATTCTCAAGATATTCAAGTTGAATCATCTACTTGCCATTTCCTTGCATTTATGGATGTCATAGCATACTAACTCATGTTACCATTCTCAAGATATTCAAGTTGAAGCATCTAGTTGCCATTTCCTTGCATTTATGGATGTCATAGCATACTAAACCAGGTTACCATTCTCAAGATATTCAAGTTGAATAAATCTAGTTGCCATTTCCTTGCATTTATGGATGTAATAGCAATACTAACTCATGTAACCATTCTCAAGATATTCAAGTTGAATCATCTAGTTGCCATTTCCTTGCATTTATGGATGTCATAGCATACTAACTGATGTTACCATTATCAAGATATTCAAGTAGAAACATATAGTTGCCATTTCCTTGCATTTATGGATGTCATAGCATACTAACTCATGTTACCATTCTCAAGATATTCAAGTTGAAGCATCTACTTGCCATTTCCTTGCATTTATGGATGTCATAGCATACTAACTCATGTTACCATTCTGGAGATATTCAAGTTGAAGCATCTACTTGCCATTTCCTTGCATTTATGGATGTCATAGCATACTAACTCGTGTTACCATTCTCAAGATATTCAAGTTGAAGCATCTAGTTGCCACTTCCTTGCATTTATGGATGTCATAGCATACTAACTCATGTTACCATTCTCGAGATATTCAAGTTGAAGCATCTACTTGCAATTTCCTTGCATTTATGGATGTCATAGCATACTAACTCATGTTACCATTCTCAAGATATTCAAGTTGAAGCATCTAGTTGCCATTTCCTTGCATTTATGGATGTCATAGCATACTAACTCATGCTACCATTCTCGAGATATTCAAGTTGAAGCATCTACTTGCCATTTCCTTGCATTTATGGATGTCATAGCATACTAACTCATGTTACCATTCTCAAGATATTCAAGTAGAAACATATAGTTGCAATTTCCTTGCATTTATGGATGTCATAGCATACTAACTCATGTTACCATTCTCAAGATATTCAAGTTGAAGCATCTACTTGCCATTTCCTTGCATTTATGGATGTCATAGCATACTAACTCATGTTACCATTCTCAAGATATTCAAGTAGAAACATATAGTTGCCATTTCCTTGCATTTATGGATGTCATAGCATACTAACTCATGTTACCATTCTCAAGATATTCAAGTTGAAGCATCTACTTGCCATTTCCTTGCATTTATGGATGTCATAGCATACTAACTCATGTTACCATTCTCGAGATATTCAAGTTGAAGCATCTACTTGCCATTTCCTTGCATTTATGGATTTCATTGCATACTAACTCATGTTACCATTCTCAAGATATTCAATGAGAAACATATAGTAGCCATTTCCTTGCATTTATGGATGTCATAGCATACTAACTCATGTTACCATTCTCAAGATATTCAAGTTGAAGCATCTAGTTGCCATTTCCTTGCATTTATGGATGTCATAGCATACTAACTCATGTTACCATTCTCAAGATATTCAAGTTGAAGCATCTAGTTGCCATTTCCTTGCATTTATGGATGTCATAGCATACTAACTCATGTTACCATTCTCAAGATATTCAATTAGAAACATATAGTTGCCATTTCCTTGCATTTATGGATGTCATAGCATACTAACTCATGTTACCATTCTCAAGATATTCAAGTTGAAGCATCTAGTTGCCATTTCCTTGCAGTTATGGATGTCATAGCATACTAACTCATGTTACCATTCTCGAGATATTCAAGTTGAAGCATCTACTTGCCATTTCCTTGCATTTATGGATGTCATAGCATACTAACTCATGTTACCATTCTCAAGATATTCAAGTTGAAGCATCTAGTTGCCATTTCCTTGCATTTATGGATGTCATAGCATCCTAACTCATGTTACCATTCTCGAGATATTCAAGTTGAAGCATCTACTTGCCATTTCCTTGCATTTATGGATGTCATAGCATACTAACTCATGTTACCATTCTCAAGATATTCAAGTTTAAGCATCTAGTTGCCATTTCCTTGCATTTATGTATGTCATAGCATACTAACTCATGTTACCATTCTCAAGATATTCAAGTAGAAACATATAGTTGCCATTTCCTTGCATTTATGGATGTCATAGCATACTAACTCATGTTACCATTCTCAAGATATTCAAGTTGAAGCATCTACTTGCCATTTCCTTGCATTTATGGATGTCATAGCATACTAACTCATGTTACCATTCTCAAGATATTCAAGTTGAAGCATCTAGTTGCCATTTCCTTGCATTTATGGATGTCATAGCATACTAAGTCATGTTACCATTCTCGAGATATTCAAGTTGAAGCATCTACTTGCCATTTCCTTGCATTTATGGATGTCATAGCATACTAACTCATGTTACCATTCTCAAGATATTCAAGTTGAAGCATCTAGTTGCCATTTCCTTGCATTTATGGATGTCATAGCATACTAACTCATGTTACCATTCTCGAGATATTCAAGTTGAAGCATCTACTTGCCATTTCCTTGCATTTATGGATGTCATAGCATACTAACTCATGTTACCATTCTCAAGATATTCAAGTAGAAACATATAGTTGCCATTTCCTTGCATTTATGGATGTCATAGCATACTAACTCATGTTACCATTCTCAAGATATTCAAGTTGAAGCATCTACTTGCAATTTCCTTGCATTTATGGATGTAATAGCAATACTAACTCATGTAACCATTCTCAAGATATTCAAGTTGAATCATCTAGTTGCCATTTCCTTGCATTTATGGATGTCATAGCATACTAACTCATGTTACCATTCTCAAGATATTCAAGTAGAAACATATAGTTGCCATTTCCTTGCATTTATGGATGTCATAGCATACTAACTCATGTTACCATTCTCGAGATATTCAAGTTGAAGCATCTAGTAGCCATTTCCTTGCATTTATGGATGTCATAGCATACTAACTCATGCTACCATTCTCAAGATATTCAGGTTGAATCATCTAGTTGCCATTTCCTTGCATTTATGGATGTCATAGCATACTAACTCATGTTACCATTCTCAAGATATTCAAGTAGAAACATATAGTTGGCATTTCCTTGCATTTATGGATGTCATAGCATACTAACTCATGTTACCATTCTCAAGATATTCAAGTTGAAGCATCTACTTGCCGTTTCCTTGCATTTATGGATGTAATAGCAATACTAACTCATGTAACCATTCTCAAGATATTCAAGTTGAATCATCTAGTTGCCATTTCCTTGCATTTATGGATGTCATAGCATACTAACTCATGTTACCATTCTCAAGATATTCAAGTTGAAGCATCTAGTTGCAATTTCCTTGCATTTATGGATGTCATAGCATACTAACTCATGTTACCATTCTCAAGATATTCAAGTAGAAACATATAGTTGCCATTTCCTTGCATTTATGGATGTCATAGCATACTAACTCATGTTACCATTCTCGAGATATTCAAGTTGAAGCATCTACTTGCCATTTCCTTGCATTTATGGATGTCATAGCATACTAACTCATGTTACCATTCTCAAGATATTCAAGTTGAAGCATCTAGTTGCCATTTCCTTGCATTTATGGATGTCATAGCATCCTAACTCATGTTACCATTCTCGAGATATTCAAGTTGAAGCATCTACTTGCCATTTCCTTGCATTTATGGATGTCATAGCATACTAACTCATGTTACCATTCTCAAGATATTCAAGTTTAAGCATCTAGTTGCCATTTCCTTGCATTTATGTATGTCATAGCATACTAACTCATGTTACCATTCTCAAGATATTCAAGTAGAAACATATAGTTGCCATTTCCTTGCATTTATGGATGTCATAGCATACTAACTCATGTTACCATTCTCAAGATATTCAAGTTGAAGCATCTACTTGCCATTTCCTTGCATTTATGGATGTCATAGCATACTAACTCATGTTACCATTCTCAAGATATTCAAGTTGAAGCATCTAGTTGCCATTTCCTTGCATTTATGGATGTCATAGCATACTAAGTCATGTTACCATTCACGAGATATTCAAGTTGAAGCATCTACTTGCCATTTCCTTGCCTTTATGGATGTCATAGCATACTAACTCATGTTACCATTCTCAAGATATTCAAGTTGAAGCATCTAGTTGCCATTTCCTTGCATTTATGGATGTCATAGCATACTAACTCATGTTACCATTCTCGAGATATTCAAGTTGAAGCATCTACTTGCCATTTCCTTGCATTTATGGATGTCATAGCATACTCACTCATGTTACCATTCTCAAGATATTCAAGTAGAAACATATAGTTGCCATTTCCTTGCATTTATGTATGTCATAGCATACTAACTCATGTTACCATTCTCAAGATATTCAAGTTGAAGCATCTACTTGCAATTTCCTTGCATTTATGGATGTAATAGCAATACTAACTCATGTAACCATTCTCAAGATATTCAAGTTGAATCATCTAGTTGCCATTTCCTTGCATTTATGGATGTCATAGCATACTAACTCATGTTACCATTCTCAAGATATTCAAGTAGAAACATATAGTTGCCATTTCCTTGCATTTATGGATGTCATAGCATACTAACTCATGTTACCATTCTCGAGATATTCAAGTTGAAGCATCTACTTGCCATTTCCTTGCATTTATGGATGTCATAGCATACTAACTCATGTAACCATTCTCAAGATATTCAAGTTGAATCATCTAGTTGCCATTTCCTTGCATTTATGGATGTCATAGCATACTAACTCATGTTACCATTCTCAGGATATTCAAGTAGAAACATATAGTTGGCATTTCCTTGCATTTATGTATGTCATAGCATACTAACTCATGTTACCATTCTCAAGATATTCAAGTTGAAGCATCTACTTGCCGTTTCCTTGCATTTATGGATGTAATAGCAATACTAACTCATGTAACCATTCTCAAGATATTCAAGTTGAATCATCTAGTTGCCATTTCCTTGCATTTATGGATGTCATAGCATACTAACTCATGTTACCATTCTCAAGATATTCAAGTTGAAGCATCTAGTTGCAATTTCCTTGCATTTATGGATGTCATAGCATACTAACTCATGTTACCATTCTCAAGATATTCAAGTAGAAACATATAGTTGCCATTTCCTTGCATTTATGGATGTCATAGCATACTAACTCATGTTACCATTCTCAAGATATTCAAGTTGAAGCATCTAGTTGCCATTTCGTTGCATTTATGGATGTCATAGCATACTAACTCATGTTACCATTCTCGAGATATTCAAGTTG
Organism: Acanthosepion esculentum; assembly: GCA_964036315.1. Taxonomy (NCBI): domain Eukaryota; kingdom Metazoa; phylum Mollusca; class Cephalopoda; order Sepiida; family Sepiidae; genus Acanthosepion; species Acanthosepion esculentum. The sequence goes on along the minus strand of OZ038493.1, from coordinate 82,295,440 downwards.
AACAATCTACTTGCCATTTCCTTGCATTTATGGATGTCATAGCATACTAACTCATGTTACCATTCTCAAGATATTCAAGTTGAAGCATCTACTTGCCATTTCCTTGCATTTATGGATGTCATAGCATACTAACTCATGTTACCATTCTCAAGATATTCAAGTTGAAGCATCTACTTGCCATTTCCTTGCATTTATGGATGTAATAGCAATACTAACTCATGTAACCATTCTCAAGATATTCAAGTTGAATCATCTAGTTGCCATTTCCTTGCATTTATGGATGTCATAGCATACTAACTCATGTTACCATTCTCAAGATATTCAAGTAGAAACATATAGTTGCCATTTCCTTGCATTTATGGATGTCATAGCATACTAACTCATGTTACCATTCTCGAGATATTCAAGTTGAAGCATCTACTTGCCATTTCCTTGCTTTTATGGATATCATAGCATACTAACTCATGTTACCATTCTCAAGATATTCAAGTTGAAGCATCTACTTGCCATTTCCTTGCATTTATGGATGTAATAGCAATACTAACTCATGTTACCATTCTCAAGATATTCAAGTAGAAACATATAGTTGCCATTTCCTTGCATTTATGGATGTCATAGCATACTAACTCATGTTACCATTATCAAGATATTCAAGTTGAAGCATCTAGTTGCCATTTCCTTGCCTTTATGGATGTCATAGCATACTAACTCATGTTACCATTCTCAAGATATTCAAGTTGGCGTAAATAGCTACCATAGTCCTTCATTGATGGATGTAATGTCTTTTATTAAATTACATTAGTATTCCCAAAACAATGAAGATGGGGCATCTGGCTCCGTTTTCTCTTCATTCATAATTCGCAGTAATTTTTTTTTACTCCTGTAACAATTGAGACTTCTGGGGTTATTGGCCCTCGTTCGATGGCGTTCATTCGGAGGGCTAGCGGGATGGCGTCTCAATTAAGGGACGAGCCTCACGAAACGGAGTGGCTCTTTCAACGTGTCTTACTGGCAATGGTTCGAGTTAATGCTTTCTCGATCATTAAGGCTGGCAGAGGATAGCAAAAAAATATTTTTATTTATTGATACTTTGTTCAAATATATATTTGCTCTTTAAAAAAAGAAGTAAAAAAAAATAGTTAAATATTCTTCTCTAACTGATAGATTGTTTTAATTCCTGTGGCAGTGGACACTTCTGGGGTTATTGACCCTCATTCGATAGCGTTCCTTCGGGGGATTGGTCAGATGACGTCTCGATTAAGGAACGAGCCTCGTGAAACGGTATGTCCCTTACAGCGTGTCTCACTGGCGATGGACTGAGGTAATGCTTTCTCCATCATTGCAGCTGGCAGAAGATAGAAAAAAACTTGTTTATACTTACTTTGTTCTGGAATTGTCATCAATGATCAACTGAACTTGCTTTGTTTCAATAATTTCATCGTTTCTTTGAAAATAAAATTCCCAGTAAAATAGACAAGACATTCAAACTAAAGGTTCTACATTTGAAGCGTCTAGATCACTGCTCCTTTTACTCATGCGTGTAATTGCGTAGTAAATCCCATTAGCATTCGCAAGATATTCAAACAGATGTATGCCGTTTCCATTTTCTTTCATGCATGGATGATTCAGCGGTTTTTCTTCTAAAAATACCAAAACTTAAGCGTTAAGATTACACTTTCCTTCTTTCCTGAATGTAATTACATAATAAATCACGTTAGCATCACAAAACCTTCAAACGGAAGAGCTTACTTTACATTTCCTTCTTTTTTTAACGTAATTGCATAATAAATCACGTTAGCATTCACAAAACCTTCAAACGGAAGAGCTTACCTTACTTTTCCTTCTTTTCTTAATGTAATTGCAAAATAAATCACGTTAGCATTCACAAAACCTTCAAACGGAAGAGCTTACCTTACTTCTTTTCTTAATGTAATTGCATAATAAATCACGTTAGTATTGACAAAACCTTCAAACGAAAAGATCTTAACTTACTTTTCCTTCTTTCCTGAATGTTATTCCATAATAAATCACGTTAACAGTCACAAAATTTTCAAACGGAAGAGCTTAGCCTACTTTTCTTTATGTAATTGCATATTAAATCACATTAGGATGCACTAGAGCTTCAAACTGAAGTGCCTGGCTTACCATTCAATTCTTTTCTAGCTTGAACGTAATGACATACAAAATCATGTTAGCATTCACAAAACATTCAACCTGAAGCCATTAGCTTACTTTTTCCTCCTTTCCTGAATCTAATTGCATACTATAGGAAAGGTAAGCTATGTGCTTCAGTTTGTAGGTTTTTCCTGAATGCACTCGCATACTAAATCACTTTAGCATTCACAAGATCTTCAAATTGAAGCGCATGGTTTAACATATCTTCTTTCCTGAATGCAACTGCATACTAGATCATTTACAAGAATATCAAAGTGCAGCGCTAGGCTTAGGTTTTCATTCTTTTGTTTCTTGACTGTAATTGCATGTTAAATCACGTTAGCATTCACAAGACCTACAAACACATGCGCTTAGGTTATCTTTTTCTACTTTTATGAATGCAATTTCTTATTAATCACGTTAGCATTCACAAGACCTACAAATACATGCGCTTACGTTATCTTTTTCTACTTTTCTGAATGCAATTTCTTATTAATCACGTTAGCATTCACAAGACCTACAAACACAAGCGCTTAGGTTATCTTTTTCTACTTTTCTGAATGCAATTTCTTATTAATCATGTTAGCATTCACAAGACGTACAAACACATGCGCTTAGGTTATCTTTTTCTACTTTTCTGAATGTAATTTCTTATTAATCACGTTAGCATTCACAAGACCTACAAACACATGCGCTTAGGTTATCTTTTACTACTTGTCTGAATGCAATTTCTTATTAATCACGTTAGCATTCACAAGACCTACAAACACATGCGCTTAGGTTATCTTTTTCTTCTTTTCTGAATGCAATTTCTTATTAATCACGTTAGCATTCACAATACCTACAAACATATGCGCTTAGGTTATCTTTTTTTACTTTTCTGAAAGCAATTTCTTATTAATCACGTTAGCATTCACAAGACCTACAAACACATGCGCTTAGGTTATCTTTTACTACTTGTCTGAATGCAATTTCTTATTAATCACGTTAGCATTCACAAGACCTACAAACACATGCGCTTAGGTTATCTTTTTCTACTTTTCTGAATGCAATTTCTTATTAATCACGTTAGCATTCACAAGACCTACAAACACATGCCCTTAGGTTATCTTTTTCTACTTTTCTGAATGCAATTTGTTATTAATCACGTTAGCATTCACAAGACCTACAAACACATGCGGTTAGGTTATCTTTTACTACTTTTCTGAATGCAATTTCTTATTAATCACGTTAGCATTCACAAGACCTACAAACACATGCGCTTATGTTATCTTTTTCTACTTTTCTGAATGCAATTTCTTATTAATCACGTTAGCATTCACAAGACCTACAAACACATGCCCTTAGGTTATCTTTTTCTACTTTTCTGAATGCAATTTCTTATTAATCACGTTAGCATTCACAAGACCTACAAACACATGCGGTTAGGTTATCTTTTACTACTTTTCTGAATGCAATTTCTTATTAATCACGTTAGCATTAACAAGACCTACGAACACAAGAGCTTAGGTTATCTTTTTCTACTTTCTGAATGCAATTTCTTATTAATCACGTTAGCATTCACAAGACCTACAAACACATGCGCTTAGGTTATCTTTTTCTACTTTTCTGAATGCAATTTCTTATTAATCACGTTAGCATTCACAAGACCTACAAACACATGCCCTTAGGTTATCTTTTTCTACTTTTCTTAATGCAATTTCTTATTAATCACGTTAGCATTCACAAGACCTACAAACACATGCGGTTAGGTTATCTTTTACTACTTTTCTGAATGCAATTTCTTATTAATCACGTTAGCATTCACAAGACCTACGAACACAAGAGCTTAGGTTATCTTTTTCTACTTTCTGAATGCAATTTCTTATTAATCACGTTAGCATTCACAAGACCTACAAACACATGCGCTTAGGTTATCTTTTTCTACTTTTCTGAATGCAATTTCTTATTAATCACGTTAGCATTCACAAGACCTACAAACACATGCGCTTAGGTTATCTTTTACTACTTTTCTGAATGCAATTTCTTATTAATCACGTTAGCATTCACAAGACCTACAAACACATGCGCTTAGGTTATCTTTTTCTACTTTTATGAATGCAATTTCTTATTAATCACGATAGCATTCACAAGACCTACAAACACATGCGCTTACGTTATCTTTTTCTACTTTTCTGAATGCAATTTCTTATTAATCACGTTAGCATTCACAAGACCTACAAACACATGCGCTTAGGTTATCTTTTTCTACTTTTCTGATTGCAATTTCATATTAATCACGTTAGCATTCACAAGACCCACAAACACATGCGCTTAGGTTATCTTTTTCTACATTTCTGAATGCAATTTCTTATTATTCACTTTAGCATTCACAAGACCTACAAACACATGCGCTTAGGTCATCTTTTTCTACTTTTCTGAATGCAATTTCTTATTAATGACGTTAGCATTCACAAGACCTACAAAAACATGCGCCTAGGTTATCTTTTTCTACTTTTCTGAATGCAATTTCTTATTAATCACGTTAGCATTCACAAGACCTACAAACACATGCGCTTATGTTATCTTTTAATACTTTTCTGAATGCAATTTCTTATTAATCACGTTAGCATTCACAAGACCTACAAACACATGCGCTTAGGTTATCTTTTTCTACTTTTCTGAATGCAATTTCTTATTAATCACGTTAGCATTCACAAGACCTACAAACACATGCGCTTATGTTATCTTTTAATACTTTTCTGAATGCAATTTCTTATTAATCACGTTAGCATTCACAAGACCTACAAACACATGCGCTTAGGTTATCTTTTTCTACTTTTCTGAATGCAATTTCTTATTAATCACGTTAGCATTCACAAGACCTACAAACACATGCGCTTAGGTTATCTTTTACTACTTTTCTGAATGCAATTTCTTATTAATCACGTTAGCATTCACAAGACCTACAAACACGTGCGCTTAGGTTATCTTTTTCTTCGTTTCTGAATGCAATTTCTTATTAATCAAGTTAGCATTCACAAGACCTACAAACACATGCGCTTAGGTTATCTTTTTCTACTTTTCTGAAAGCAATTTCTTATTAATCACGTTAGCATTCACAAGACCTACAAACACAAGAGCTTAGGTTATCTTTTTCTACTTTTCTGAATGCAATTTCTTATTAATCACGTTAGCATTCACAAGACCTACAAACACATGCCCTTAGGTTATCTTTTTCTACTTTTCTGAATGCAATTTCTTATTAATCACGTTAGCATTCACAAGACCTACAAACACATGCGCTTAGGTTATCTTTTTCTACTTTTCTGAATGCAATTTCTTATTAATCACGTTAGCATTCACAAGACCTACAAAAACATGCGCTTAGGTTATCTTTTTCTACTTTTCTGAATGCAATTTCTTATTAATCACGTTAGCATTCACAAGACCTAATAACACATGCCCTTAGGTTATCTTTTTCTACTTTTCTGAATGCAATTTCTTATTAATCACTTTAGCATTCACAAGACCTACAAACACATGCGCTTAGGTTATCTTTTTCTACTTTTCTGAATGCAATTTCTTATTAATCACGTTAGCATTCACAAGACCTACAAACACATGCGCTTAGGTTATCTTTTACTACTTTTCTGAATGCAATTTCTTATTAATCACGTTAGCATTCACAAGACCTACAAACACATGCGCTTAGGTTATTTTTTCCTACTTTTCTGAATGCAATTTCTTATTAATCACGTTAGCATTCACAAGACCTACAAACACATGCGCTTACGTTATCTTTTTCTACTTTTCTGAATGCAATTTCTTATTAATCACGTTAGTATTCACAAGACCTACAAACACATGCGCTTAGGTTATCTTTTTCTTCTTTTCTGAATGCAATTTCTTATTAATCAAGTTAGCATTCACAAGACCTACAAACACATGCTTATGTTATCTTTTACTACTTTTCTGAATGCAATTTCTTATTAATCACGTTAGCATTCACAAGACCTACAAACACATGCGCTTAGTTTATCTTTTTCTACTATTCTGAATGCAATTTCTTATTAATCACGTTAGCATTCACAAGACCTACAAACACATGCGCTTAGGTTAACTTTTTCTACTTTTCTGAATGCAATTTCTTATTAATCACGTTAGCATTCACAAGTCCTACAAACACATGCGGTTAGGTTATGTTTTTCTACTTTTCTGAATGCAATTTCTTATTAATCAAGTTAGCATTCACAAGACCTACAAACACATGCGCTTAGTTTATCTTTTTCTACTTTTCTGAATGCAATTTCTTATTAATCACGTTAGCATTCACAAGACCTACAAACACATGCGCTTAGGTTATCTTTTTCTACTTTTCTGAATGCAATTTCTTATTAATCACGTTAGCATTCACAAGACCTACAAAAACATGCGCTTAGGTTATCTTTTTCTACTTTTCTGAATGCAATTTCTTATTAATCACGTTAGCATTCACAAGACCTACAAACACATGCGCTTAGGTTATCTTTTACTACTTTTCTGAATGCAATTTCTTATTAATCACGTTAGCATTCACAAGACCTACAAACACATGCGCTTAGGTTATCTTTTTCTTCATTTCTGAATGCAATTTCTTATTAATCAAGTTAGAATTCACAAGACCTACAAACACATGCGCTTAGGTTATCTTTTTCTACTTTTCTGAAAGCAATTTCTTATTAATCACGTTAGCATTCACAAGACCTACAAACACAAGAGCTTAGGTTATCTTTTTCTACTTTTCTAAATGCAATTTCTTATTAATCACGTTAGCATTCACAAGACATACAAACACATGCCCTTAGGTTATCTTTTTCTACTTTTCTGAATGCAATTTCTTATTAATCACGTTAGCATTCACAAGACCTACAAACATATGCGCTTAGGTTATCTTTTTCTACTTTTCTGAAAGCAATTTCTTATTAAACACGTTAGCATTCACAAGACCTACAAACACATGCGCTTAGGTTATCTTTTACTACTTTTCTGAATGCAATTTCTTATTAATCACGTTAGCATTCACAAGACCTACAAACACATGCGGTTAGGTTATCTTTTACTACTTTTCTGAATGCAATTTCTTATTAATCACGTTAGCATTCACAAGACCTACAAACACATGCGCTTAGGTTATCTTTTTCTACTTTTCTGAATGAAATTTCTTATTAATCACGTTAGCATTCACAAGACCTACAAACACATGCGCTTGGGTTATCTTTTTCTACTTTTCTGAATGCAATTTCTTATTAATCACGTTAGCATTCACAAGACCTACAAACATATGGGCTTAGGTTATCTTTTTCTACTTTTCTGAAAGCAATTTCTTATTAATCACGTTAGCATTCACAAGACCTACAAACACAAGAGCTTAGGTTATCTTTTTCTACTTTTCTGAATGCAATTTCTTATTAATCACGTTAGCATTCACAAGACCTACAAACACATGCCCTTAGGTTATCTTTTTCTACTTTTCTGAATGCAATTTCTTATTAATCACGTTAGCATTCAAAAGACCTACAAACACATGCGCTTAGGTTATCTTTTTCTACTTTTCTGAATGCAATTTCTTATTAATCACGTTAGCATTCACAAGACCTACAAACACATGCCCTTAGGTTATCTTTTTCTACTTTTCTGAATGCAATTTCTTATTAATCACGTTAGCATTCACAAGACCTACAAACACATGCGCTTAGGTTATCTTTTTCTACTTTTCTGAATGCAATTTCTTATTAATCACGTTAGCATTCACAAGTCCTACAAACACATGCGGTTAGGTTATGTTTTTCTACTGTTCTGAATGCAATTTCTTATTAATCAAGTTAGCATTCACAAGACCTACAAACACATGCGCTTAGTTTATCTTTTTCTACTTTTCTGAATGCAATTTCTTATTAATCACGTTAGCATTCACAAGACCTACAAACACATGCGCTTAGGTTATCTTTTTCTACTTTTCTGAATGCAATTTCTTATTAATCACGTTAGCATTCACAAGATCTACAAAAACATGCGCTTAGGTTATCTTTTTCTACTTTTCTGAATGCAATTTCTTATTAATCACGTTAGCATTCACAAGACCTACAAACACATGCGCTTAGGTTATCTTTTTCTACTTTTCTGAATGCAATTTCTTATTAATCACGTTAGCATTCACAAGACCTAAAACACATGCGCTTAGGTTATCTTTTTCTACTTTTCTGAATGCAATTTCTTATTAATCACGTTAGCATTCACAAGACCTACAAACACATGCGCTTAGGTTATCTTTTTCTACTTTTCTGAATGCAATTTCTTATTAATCACGTTAGCATTCACAAGACCTACAAACACATGCGCTTAGGTTAACTTTTACTACTTTTCTGAATGCAATTTCTTATTAATCACGTTAGCATTCACAAGACCTACAAACACATGCGCTTAGGTTATCTTTTTCTTCATTTCTGAATGCAATTTCTTATTAATCAAGTTAGAATTCACAAGACCTACAAACACATGCGCTTAGGTTATCTTTTTCTACTTTTCTGAAAGCAATTTCTTATTAATCACGTTAGCATTCACAAGACCTACAAACACAAGAGCTTAGGTTATCTTTTTCTACTTTTCTAAATGCAATTTCTTATTAATCACGTTAGCATTCACAAGACATACAAACACATGCCCTTAGGTTATCTTTTTCTACTTTTCTGAATGCAATTTCTTATTAATCACGTTAGCATTCACAAGACCTACAAACATATGCGCTTAGGTTATCTTTTTCTACTTTTCTGAAAGCAATTTCTTATTAAACACGTTAGCATTCACAAGACCTACAAACACATGCGCTTAGGTTATCTTTTACTACTTTTCTGAATGCAATTTCTTATTAATCACGTTAGCATTCACAAGACCTACAAACACATGCGGTTAGGTTATCTTTTACTACTTTTCTGAATGCAATTTCTTATTAATCACGTTAGCATTCACAAGACCTACAAACACATGCGCTTAGGTTATCTTTTTCTACTTTTCTGAATGAAATTTCTTATTAATCACGTTAGCATTCACAAGACCTACAAACACATGCGCTTGGGTTATCTTTTTCTACTTTTCTGAATGCAATTTCTTATTAATCACGTTAGCATTCACAAGACCTACAAACATATGGGCTTAGGTTATCTTTTTCTACTTTTCTGAAAGCAATTTCTTATTAATCACGTTAGCATTCACAAGACCTACAAACACAAGAGCTTAGGTTATCTTTTTCTACTTTTCTGAATGCAATTTCTTATTAATCACGTTAGCATTCACAAGACCTACAAACACATGCCCTTAGGTTATCTTTTTCTACTTTTCTGAATGCAATTTCTTATTAATCACGTTAGCATTCAAAAGACCTACAAACACATGCGCTTAGGTTATCTTTTTCTACTTTTCTGAATGCAATTTCTTATTAATCACGTTAGCATTCACAAGACCTACAAACACATGCCCTTAGGTTATCTTTTTCTACTTTTCTGAATGCAATTTCTTATTAATCACGTTAGCATTCACAAGACCTACAAACACATGCGCTTAGGTTATCTTTTTCTACTTTTCTGAATGCAATTTCTTATTAATCACGTTAGCATTCACAAGTCCTACAAACACATGCGGTTAGGTTATGTTTTTCTACTGTTCTGAATGCAATTTCTTATTAATCAAGTTAGCATTCACAAGACCTACAAACACATGCGCTTAGTTTATCTTTTTCTACTTTTCTGAATGCAATTTCTTATTAATCACGTTAGCATTCACAAGACCTACAAACACATGCGCTTAGGTTATCTTTTTCTACTTTTCTGAATGCAATTTCTTATTAATCACGTTAGCATTCACAAGATCTACAAAAACATGCGCTTAGGTTATCTTTTTCTACTTTTCTGAATGCAATTTCTTATTAATCACGTTAGCATTCACAAGACCTACAAACACATGCGCTTAGGTTATCTTTTTCTACTTTTCTGAATGCAATTTCTTATTAATCACGTTAGCATTCACAAGACCTAAAACACATGCGCTTAGGTTATCTTTTTCTACTTTTCTGAATGCAATTTCTTATTAATCACGTTAGCATTCACAAGACCTACAAACACATGCGCTTAGGTTATCTTTTTCTACTTTTCTGAATGCAATTTCTTATTAATCACGTTAGCATTCACAAGACCTACAAACACATGCGCTTAGGTTAACTTTTTCTACTTTTCTGAATGCAATTTCTTATTAATCACGTTAGCATTCACAAGACCTAAAACACATGCGCTTAGGTTATCTTTTTCTACTTTTCTGAATGCAATTTCTTATTAATCACGTTAGCATTCACAAGACCTACAAACACATGCGCTTAGGTTATCTTTTACTACTTTTCTGAATGCAATTTCTTATTAATCACGTTAGCATTCACAAGACCTAAAAACACATGCGCTTAGGTTATCTTTTTCTTCTTTTCTGAATGCAATTTCTTATTAATCAAGTTAGCATTCACAAGACCTACAAACACATGCGCTTAGGTTATCTTTATCTACTTTTCTGAAAGCAATTTCTTATTAATCACGTTAGCATTCACAAGACCTACAAACATATGCGCTTAGGTTATCTTTTTCTACTTTTCTGAAAGCAATTTCTTATTAATCACGTTAGCATTCACAAGACCTACAAACACATGCGCTTAGGTTATCTTTTACTACTTTTCTGAATGCAATTTCTTATTAATCACGTTAGCATTCACAAGACCTACAAACACATGCGGTTAGGTTATCTTTTACTACTTTTCTGAATGCAATTTCTTATTAATCACGTTAGCATTCACAAGACCTACAAACACATGCGGTTAGGTTATCTTTTACTACTTTTCTGAATGCAATTTCTTATTAATCACGTTAGCATTCACAAGACCTACAAACACATGCGCTTAGGTTATCTTTTTCTACTTTTCTGAATGCAATTTCTTATTAATCACGTTAGCATTCACAAGACCTACAAACATATGCGCTTAGGTTATCTTTTTCTACTTTTCTGAAAGCAATTTCTTATTAATCACGTTAGCATACACAAGACCTACAAACACAAGAGCTTAGGTTATCTTTTTCTACTTTTCTGAATGCAATTTCTTATTAATCACGTTAGCATTCACAAGACCTACAAACACATGCCCTTAGGTTATCTTTTTCTACTTTTCTGAATGCAATTTCTTATTAATCACGTTAGCATTCACAAGACCTACAAACACATGCGCTTAGGTTATCTTTTTCTACTTTTCTGAATGCAATTTCTTATTAATCACGTTAGCATTCACAAGACCTACAAACACATGCGCTTAGGTTATCTTTTTCTACTTTTCTGAATGCAATTTCTTATTAATCACGTTAGCATTCACAAGACCTACAAACACATGCGCTTAGGTTATCTTTTTCTACTTTTCTGAATGCAATTTCTTATTAATCACGTTAGCATTCACAAGACCTAAAAACACATGCGCTTAGGTTATCTTTTACTACTTTTCTGAATGCAATTTCTTATTAATCACGTTAGCATTCACAAGACCTACAAACACATGCGCTTAGGTTATCTTTTTCTACTTTTCTGAATGCAATTTCTTATTAATCACGTTAGCATTCACAAGACCTTCAAACATATGCGCTTAGGTTATCTTTTTCTACTTTTCTGAAAGCAATTTCTTATTAATGACGTTAGCATTCACAAGACCTACAAACACAAGAGCTTAGGTTATCTTTTTCTACTTTTCTGAATGCAATTTCTTATTAATCACGTTAGCATTCACAAGACCTACAAACACATGCGCTTAGGTTAACTTTTTCTACTTTTCTGAATGCAATTTCTTATTAATCACGTTAGCATTCACAAGACCTACAAAAACATGCGCTTAGGTTATCTTTTTCTACTTTTCTGAATGCAATTTCTTATTAATCACGTTAGCATTCACAAGACCTACAAACACATGCGCTTAGGTTATCTTTTTCTACTTTTCTGAATGCAATTTCTTATTAATCACGTTAGCATTCACAAGACCTACAAACACAAGAGCTTAGGTTATCTTTTTCTACTTTTCTGAATGCAATTTCTTATTAATCACATTAGCATTCACAAGACCTACAAACACATGCGCTTAGGTTATCTTTTACTACTTTTCTGAATGCAATTTCTTATTAATCACGTTAGCATTCACAAGACCTACAAACACATGCGGTTAGGTTATCTTTTACTACTTTTCTGAATGCAATTTCTTATTAATCACGTTAGCATTCACAAGACCTACAATCACATGCGCTTAGGTTATCTTTTTCTACTTTTCTGAATGCAATTTCTTATTAATCACGTTAGCATTCACAAGACCTACAAACACATGCCCTTAGGTTATCTTTTTCTACTTTTCTGAATGCAATTTCTTATTAAACACGTTAGTATTCACAAGACCTACAAACACATGCGCTTAGGTTATCTTTTACTACTTTTCTGAATGCAATTTCTTATTAATCACGTTAGCATTCACAAGACCTACAAACATATGCGCTTAGGTTATCTTTTTCTACTTTTCTGAAAGCAATTTCTTATTAAACACGTTAGCATTCACAAGACCTACAAACACATGCGCTTAGGTTATCTTTTACTACTTTTCTGAATGCAATTTCTTATTAATCACGTTAGCATTCACAAGACCTACAAACACATGCGGTTAGGTTATCTTTTACTACTTTTCTGAATGCAATTTCTTATTAATCACGTTAGCATTCACAAGACCTACAAACACATGCGCTTAGGTTATCTTTTTCTACTTTTCTGAATGCAATTTCTTATTAATCACGTTAGCATTCACAAGACCTACAAACACATGCGCTTGGGTTATCTTTTTCTACTTTTCTGAATGCAATTTCTTATTAATCACGTTAGCATTCACAAGACCTACAAACATATGGGCTTAGGTTATCTTTTTCTACTTTTCTGAAAGCAATTTCTTATTAATCACGTTAGCATTCACAAGACCTACAAACACAAGAGCTTAGGTTATCTTTTTCTACTTTTCTGAATGCAATTTCTTATTAATCACGTTAGCATTCACAAGACCTACAAACACATGCCCTTAGGTTATCTTTTTCTACTTTTCTGAATGCAATTTCTTATTAATCACGTTAGCATTCAAAAGACCTACAAACACATGCGCTTAGGTTATCTTTTTCTACTTTTCTGAATGCAATTTCTTATTAATCACGTTAGCATTCACAAGACCTACAAACACATGCCCTTAGGTTATCTTTTTCTACTTTTCTGAATGCAATTTCTTATTAATCACGTTAGCATTCACAAGACCTACAAACACATGCGCTTAGGTTATCTTTTTCTACTTTTCTGAATGCAATTTCTTATTAATCACGTTAGCATTCACAAGTCCTACAAACACATGCGGTTAGGTTATGTTTTTCTACTGTTCTGAATGCAATTTCTTATTAATCAAGTTAGCATTCACAAGACCTACAAACACATGCGCTTAGTTTATCTTTTTCTACTTTTCTGAATGCAATTTCTTATTAATCACGTTAGCATTCACAAGACCTACAAACACATGCGCTTAGGTTATCTTTTTCTACTTTTCTGAATGCAATTTCTTATTAATCACGTTAGCATTCACAAGATCTACAAAAACATGCGCTTAGGTTATCTTTTTCTACTTTTCTGAATGCAATTTCTTATTAATCACGTTAGCATTCACAAGACCTACAAACACATGCGCTTAGGTTATCTTTTTCTACTTTTCTGAATGCAATTTCTTATTAATCACGTTAGCATTCACAAGACCTAAAACACATGGGCTTAGGTTATCTTTTTCTACTTTTCTGAATGCAATTTCTTATTAATCACGTTAGCATTCACAAGACCTACAAAAACATGCGCTTAGGTTATCTTTTTCTACTTTTCTGAATGCAATTTCTTATTAATCACGTTAGCATTCACAAGACCTACAAACACATGCGCTTAGGTTAACTTTTTCTACTTTTCTGAATGCAATTTCTTATTAATCACGTTAGCATTCACAAGACCTAAAACACATGCGCTTAGGTTATCTTTTTCTACTTTTCTGAATGCAATTTCTTATTAATCACGTTAGCATTCACAAGACCTACAAACACATGCGCTTAGGTTATTTTTACTACTTTTCTGAATGCAATTTCTTATTAATCACGTTAGCATTCACAAGACCTAAAAACACATGCGCTTAGGTTATCTTTTTCTTCTTTTCTGAATGCAATTTCTTATTAATCAAGTTAGCATTCACAAGACCTACAAACACATGCGCTTAGGTTATCTTTATCTACTTTTCTGAAAGCAATTTCTTATTAATCACGTTAGCATTCACAAGACCTACAAACACAAGAGCTTAGGTTATCTTTTTCTACTTTTCTGAATGCAATTTCTTATTAATCACGTTAGCATTCACAAGACATACAAACACATGCCCTTAGGTTATCTTTTTCTACTTTTCTGAATGCAATTTCTTATTAATCACGTTAGCATTCACAAGACCTACAAACATATGCGCTTAGGTTATCTTTTTCTACTTTTCTGAAAGCAATTTCTTATTAATCACGTTAGCATTCACAAGACCTACAAACACATGCGCTTAGGTTATCTTTTACTACTTTTCTGAATGCAATTTCTTATTAATCACGTCAGCATTCACAAGACCTACAAACACATGCGGTTAGGTTATCTTTTACTACTTTTCTGAATGCAATTTCTTATTAATCACGTTACCATTCACAAGACCTACAAACACATGCGGTTAGGTTATCTTTTACTACTTTTCTGAATGCAATTTCTTATTAATCACGTTAGCATTCACAAGACCTACAAACACATGCGCTTAGGTTATCTTTTCCTACTTTTCTGAATGCAATTTCTTATTAATCACGTTAGCATTCACAAGACCTACAAACATATGCGCTTAGGTTATCTTTTTCTACTTTTCTGAAAGCAATTTCTTATTAATCACGTTAGCATTCACAAGACCTACAAACACAAGAGCTTAGGTTATCTTTTTCTACTTTTCTGAATGCAATTTCTTATTAATCACGTTAGCATTCACAAGACCTACAAACACATGCCCTTAGGTTATCTTTTTCTACTTTTCTGAATGCAATTTCTTATTAATCACGTTAGCATTCACAAGACCTACAAACACATGCGCTTAGGTTATCTTTTTCTACTTTTCTGAATGCAATTTCTTATTAATCACGTTAGCATTCACAAGACCTACAAACACATGCGCTTAGGTTATCTTTTTCTACTTTTCTGAATGCAATTTCTTATTAATCACGTTAGCATTCACAAGACCTACAAACACATGCGCTTAGGTTATCTTTTTCTACTTTTCTGAATGCAATTTCTTATTAATCACGTTAGCATTCACAAGACCTAAAAACACATGCGCTTAGGTTATCTTTTACTACTTTTCTGAATGCAATTTCTTATTAATCACGTTAGCATTCACAAGACCTACAAACACATGCGCTTAGGTTATCTTTTTCTACTTTTCTGAATGCAATTTCTTATTAATCACGTTAGCATTCACAAGACCTTCAAACATATGCGCTTAGGTTATCTTTTTCTACTTTTCTGAAAGCAATTTCTTATTAATGACGTTAGCATTCACAAGACCTACAAACACAAGAGCTTAGGTTATCTTTTTCTACTTTTCTGAATGCAATTTCTTATTAATCACGTTAGCATTCACAAGACCTACAAACACATGCGCTTAGGTTATCTTTTTCTACTTTTCTGAATGCAATTTCTTATTAATCACGTTAGCATTCACAAGACCTACAAAAACATGCGCTTAGGTTATCTTTTTCTACTTTTCTGAATGCAATTTCTTATTAATCACGTTAGCATTCACAAGACCTACAAACACATGCGCTTAGGTTATCTTTTTCTACTTTTCTGAATGCAATTTCTTATTAATCACGTTAGCATTCACAAGACCTACAAACACAAGAGCTTAGGTTATCTTTTTCTACTTTTCTGAATGCAATTTCTTATTAATCACGTTAGCATTCACAAGACATACAAACACATGCCCTTAGGTTATCTTTTTCTACTTTTCTGAATGCAATTTCTTATTAATCACGTTAGCATTCACAAGACCTACAAACATATGCGCTTAGGTTATCTTTTTCTACTTTTCTGAAAGCAATTTCTTATTAATCACGTTAGCATTCACAAGACCTACAAACACATGCGCTTAGGTTATCTTTTACTACTTTTCTGAATGCAATTTCTTATTAATCACGTTAGCATTCACAAGACCTACAAACACATGCGGTTAGGTTATCTTTTACTACTTTTCTGAATGCAATTTCTTATTAATCACGTTAGCATTCACAAGACCTACAATCACATGCGCTTAGGTTATCTTTTTCTACTTTTCTGAATGCAATTTCTTATTAATCACGTTAGCATTCACAAGACCTACAAACACATGCCCTTAGGTTATCTTTTTCTACTTTTCTGAATGCAATTTCTTATTAATCACGTTAGCATTCACAAGACCTACAAACACATGCGGTTAGGTTATCTTTTACTACTTTTCTGAATGCAATTTCTTATTAATCACGTTAGCATTCACAAGACCTACAATCACATGCGCTTAGGTTATCTTTTTCTACTTTTCTGAATGCAATTTCTTATTAATCACGTTAGCATTCACAAGACCTACAAACATATGCGCTTAGGTTATCTTTTTCTACTTTTCTGAAAGCAATTTCTTATTAATCACGTTAGCATTCACAAGACCTACAAACACAAGAGCTTAGGTTATCTTTTTCTACTTTTCTGAATGCAATTTCTTATTAATCACGTTAGCATTCACAAGACCTACAAACATATGCCCTTAGGTTATCTTTTTCTACTTTTCTGAATGCAATTTCTTATTAATCACGTTAGCATTCACAAGACCTACAAACACATGCGCTTAGGTTATCTTTTTCTACTTTTCTGAATGCAATTTCTTATTAATCACGTTAGCATTCACAAGACCTACAAACACATGCGCTTAGGTTATCTTTTTCTACTATTCTGAATGCAATTTCTTATTAATCACTTTAGCATTCACAAGACCTACAAACACATGCGCTTAGGTTATCTTTTTCTACTTTTCTGAATGCAATTTCTTATTAATCACGTTAGCATTCACAAGACCTAAAAACACATGCGCTTAGGTTATCTTTTACTACTTTTCTGAATGCAATTTCTTATTAATCACGTTAGCATTCACAAGACCTACAAACACATGCGCTTAGGTTATCTTTTTCTACTTTTCTGAATGCAATTTCTTATTAATCACGTTAGCATTCACAAGACCTACAAACACATGCCCTTAGGTTATCTTCTTCTACTTTTCTGAATGCAATTTCTCATTAATCACGTTAGCATTCACAAGACCTACAAACACATGCGCTTATGTTATCTTTTTCTACTTTTCTGAATGCAATTTCTTATTAATCACGTTAGCATTCACAAGACCTACAAACACATGCGCTTAGGTTATCTTTTTCTACTTTTCTGAATGCAATTTCTTATTAATCATGTTAGCATTCACAAGACCTACAAACACATGCGGTTAGGTTAACTTTTACTACTTTTCTGAATGCAATTTCTTATTAATCACGTTAGCATTCACAAGACCTACAATCACATGCGCTTAGGTTATCTTTTTCTACTTTTCTGAATGCAATTTCTTATTAATCACGTTAGCATTCACAAGACCTACAAACATATGCGCTTAGGTTATCTTTTTCTACTTTTCTGAATGCAATTTCTTATTAATCACGTTAGCATTCACAAGACCTAAAACACATGCGCTTAGGTTATCTTTTTCTACTTTTCTGAATGCAATTTCTTATTAATCACTTTAGCATTCACAAGACCTACAAACACATGCGCTTAGGTTATCTTTTTCTACTTTTCTGAATGCAATTTCTTATTAATCACGTTAGCATTCACAAGACCTACAAACACATGCCCTTAGGTTATCTTTTTCTACTTTTCTGAATGCAATTTCTTATTAATCACGTTAGCATTCACAAGACCTACAAACACATGCCCTTAGGTTATCTTTTTCTACTTTTCTGAATGCAATTTCTTATTAATCACGTTAGCATTCACAAGACCTACAAACACATGCGGTTAGGTTATCTTTTACTACTTTTCTGAATGCAATTTCTTATTAATCACGTTAGCATTCACAAGACCTACAATCACATGCGATTAGGTTATCTTTTTCTACTTTTCTGAATGCAATTTCTTATTAATCAGGTTAGCATTCACAAGACCTACAAACATATGCGCTTAGGTTATCTTTTTCTACTTTTCTGAAAGCAATTTCTTATTAATCACGTTAGCATTCACAAGACCTACAAACACAAGAGCTTAGGTTATCTTTTTCTACTTTTCTGAATGCAATTTCTTATTAATCACGTTAGCATTCACAAGACCTACAAACACATGCGCTTAGGTTAACTTTTTCTACTTTTCTGAATGCAATTTCTTATTAATCACTTTAGCATTCACAAGACCTACAAACACATCCGCTTAGGTTATCTTTTTCTACTTTTCTGAATGCAATTTCTCATTAATCACGTTAGCATTCACAAGACCTACAAACACATGCGCTTAGGTTATCTTTTTCTACTTTTCTGAATGCAATTTCTTATTAATCACGTTAGCATTCACAAGACCTAAATCACATGCGCTTATGTTATCTTTTTCTACTTTTCTGAATGCAATTTCTTATTAATCACGTTAGCATTCACAAGACCTACAAACACATGCGGTTAGGTTATCTTTTACTACTTTTCTGAATGCAATTTCTTATTAGTCACGTTAGCATTCACAAGACCTACAAACACATGCGCTTAGGTTATCTTTTTCTACTTTTCTGAATGCAATTTCTTATTAATCAGGTTAGCATTCACAAGACCTACAAACATATGCGCTTAGGTTATCTTTTTCTACTTTTCTGAAAGCAATTTCTTATTAATCACGTTAGCATTCACAAGACCTACAAACACAAGAGCTTAGGTTATCTTTTTCTACTTTTCTGAATGCAATTTCTTATTAATCACGTTAGCATTCACATGACCTACAAACACATGCCCTTAGGTTATCTTTTTCTACTTTTCTGAATGCAATTTCTTATTAATCACGTTAGCATTCACAAGACCTACAAACACATGGGCTTAGGTTATCTTTTTCTACTTTTCTGAATGCAATTTCTTATTAATCACGTTAGCATTCACAAGACCTACAAACACATGCGCTTAGGTTAACTTTTTCTACTTTTCTGAATGCAATTTCTTATTAATCACTTTAGCATTCACAAGACCTACAAACACATGCGCTTAGGTTATCTTTTTCTACTTTTCTGAATGCAATTTCTTATTAATCACGTTAGCATTCACAAGACCTACAAACACATGCCCTTAGGTTATCTTTTTCTACTTTTCTGAATGCAATTTCTTATTAATCACGTTAGCATTCACAAGACCTACAAACACATGCCCTTAGGTTATCTTTTTCTACTTTTCTGAATGCAATTTCTTATTAATCACGTTAGCATTCACAAGACCTACAAACACATGCGGTTAGGTTATCTTTTACTACTTTTCTGAATGCAATTTCTTATTAATCACGTTAGCATTCACAAGACCTACAATCACATGCGATTAGGTTATCTTTTTCTACTTTTCTGAATGCAATTTCTTATTAATCAGGTTAGCATTCACAAGACCTACAAACATATGCGCTTAGGTTATCTTTTTCTACTTTTCTGAAAGCAATTTCTTATTAATCACGTTAGCATTCACAAGACCTACAAACACAAGAGCTTAGGTTATCTTTTTCTACTTTTCTGAATGCAATTTCTTATTAATCACGTTAGCATTCACAAGACCTACAAACACATGCCCTTAGGTTATCTTTTTCTACTTTTCTGAATGCAATTTCTTATTAATCACGTTAGCATTCACAAGACCTACAAACACATGCGCTTAGGTTATCTTTTACTACTTTTCTGAATGCAATTTCTCATTAATCACGTTAGCATTCACAAGACCTACAAACACATGCGCTTAGGTTATCTTTTTCTACTTTTCTGAATGCAATTTCTTATTAATCACGTTAGAATTCACAAGACCTAAAACACATGCGCTTAGGTTATCTTTTTCTACTTTTCTGAATGCAATTTCTTATTAATCACGTTAGCATTCACAAGACCTACAAACACATGCGGTTAGGTTATCTTTTACTACTTTTCTGAATGCAATTTCTTATTAATCACGTTAGCATTCACAAGACCTACAAACACATGCGCTTAGGTTATCTTTTTCTACTTTTCTGAATGCAATTTCTTATTAATCAGGTTAGCATTCACAAGACCTACAAACATATGCGCTTAGGTTATCTTTTTCTACTTTTCTGAAAGCAATTTCTTATTAATCACGTTAGCATTCACAAGACCTACAAACACAAGAGCTTAGGTTATCTTTTTCTACTTTTCTGAATGCAATTTCTTATTAATCACGTTAGCATTCACAAGACCTACAAACACATGCCCTTAGGTTATCTTTTTCTACTTTTCTGAATGCAATTTCTTATTAATCACGTTAGCATTCACAAGACCTACAAACACATGGGCTTAGGTTATCTTTTTCTACTTTTCTGAATGCAATTTCTTATTAATCACGTTAGCATTCACAAGACCTACAAACACATGCGCTTAGGTTATCTTTTTCTACTTTTCTGAATGCAATTTCTCATTAATCACGTTAGCATTCACAAGACCTACAAACACATGCCCTTAGGTTATCTTTTTCTACTTTTCTGAATGCAATTTCTCATTAATCACGTTAGCATTCACAAGACCTACAAACACATGCGCTTAGGTTATCTTTTTCTACTTTTCTGAATGCAATTTCTTATTAATCACGTTAGCATTAACAAGACCTAAAACACATGCGCTTAGGTTATCTTTTTCTACTTTTCTGAATGCAATTTCTTATTAATCACGTTAGCATTCACAAGACCTACAAACACATGCGGTTAGGTTATCTTTTACTACTTTTCTGAATGCAATTTCTTATTAATCACGTTAGCATTCACAAGACCTACAAACACATGCGCTTAGGTTATCTTTTTCTACTTTTCTGAATGCAATTTCTTATTAATCAGGTTAGCATTCACAAGACCTACAAACATATGCGCTTAGGTTATCTTTTTCTACTTTTCTGAAAGCAATTTCTTATTTATCACGTTAGCATTCACAAGACGTACAAACACAAGAGCTTAGGTTATCTTTTTCTACTTTTCTGAATGCAATTTCTTATTAATCACGTTAGCATTCACAAGACCTACAAACACATGCCCTTAGGTTATCTTTTTCTACTTTTCTGAATGCAATTTCTTATTAATCACGTTAGCATTCACAAGACCTACAAACATATGCGCTTAGGTTATCTTTTTCTACTTTTCTGAATGCAATTTCTTATTAATCACGTTAGCATTCACAAGACCTACAAACACATGGGCTTAGGTTATCTTTTTCTACTTTTCTGAATGCAATTTCTTATTAATCACGTTAGCATTCACAAGACCTACAAACACATGCGCTTAGGTTAACTTTTTCTACTTTTCTGAATGCAATTTCTTATTAATCACTTTAGCATTCACAAGACCTACAAACACATGCGCTTAGGTTATCTTTTTCTACTTTTCTGAATGCAATTTCTTATTAATCACGTTAGCATTCACAAGACCTACAAACACATGCCCTTAGGTTATCTTTTTCTACTTTTCTGAATGCAATTTCTTATTAATCACGTTAGCATTCACAAGACCTACAAACACATGCCCTTAGGTTATCTTTTTCTACTTTTCTGAATGCAATTTCTTATTAATCACGTTAGCATTCACAAGACCTACAAACACATGCGGTTAGGTTATCTTTTACTACTTTTCTGAATGCAATTTCTTATTAATCACGTTAGCATTCACAAGACCTACAATCACATGCGATTAGGTTATCTTTTTCTACTTTTCTGAATGCAATTTCTTATTAATCACGTTAGCATTCACAAGACCTACAAACATATGCGCTTAGGTTATCTTTTTCTACTTTTCTGAAAGCAATTTCTTATTAATCACGTTAGCATTCACAAGACCTACAAACACAAGAGCTTAGGTTATCTTTTTCTACTTTTCTGAATGCAATTTCTTATTAATCACGTTAGCATTCACAAGACCTACAAACACATGCCCTTAGGTTATCTTTTTCTACTTTTCTGAATGCAATTTCTTATTAATCACGTTAGCATTCACAAGACCTACAAACACATGCGCTTAGGTTATCTTTTTCTACTTTTCTGAATGCAATTTCTTATTAATCACGTTAGCATTCACAAGACCTACAAACACATGCGCTTAGGTTATCGTTTTCTACTATTCTGAATGCAATTTCTTATTAATCACTTTAGCATTCACAAGACCTACAAACACATGCGCTTAGGTTATCTTTTTCTACTTTTCTGAATGCAATTTCTTATTAATCACGTTAGCATTCACAAGACCTAAAAACACATGCGCTTAGGTTATCTTTTACTACTTTTCTGAATGCAATTTCTCATTAATCACGTTAGCATTCACAAGACCTACAAACACATGCGCTTAGGTTATCTTTTTCTACTTTTCTGAATGCAATTTCTTATTAATCACGTTAGAATTCACAAGACCTAAAACACATGCGCTTAGGTTATCTTTTTCTACTTTTCTGAATGCAATTTCTTATTAATCACGTTAGCATTCACAAGACCTACAAACACATGCGGTTAGGTTATCTTTTACTACTTTTCTGAATGCAATTTCTTATTAATCACGTTAGCATTCACAAGACCTACAAACACATGCGCTTAGGTTATCTTTTTCTACTTTTCTGAATGCAATTTCTTATTAATCAGGTTAGCATTCACAAGACCTACAAACATATGCGCTTAGGTTATCTTTTTCTACTTTTCTGAAAGCAATTTCTTATTAATCACGTTAGCATTCACAAGACCTACAAACACAAGAGCTTAGGTTATCTTTTTCTACTTTTCTGAATGCAATTTCTTATTAATCACGTTAGCATTCACAAGACCTACAAACACATGCCCTTAGGTTATCTTTTTCTACTTTTCTGAATGCAATTTCTTATTAATCACGTTAGCATTCACAAGACCTACAAACACATGGGATTAGGTTATCTTTTTCTACTTTTCTGAATGCAATTTCTTATTAATCACGTTAGCATTCACAAGACCTAAAAACACATGCGCTTAGGTTATCTTTTTCTACTTTTCTGAATGCAATTTCTTATTAATCACGTTAGCATTCACAAGACCTACAAACACATGCCCTTAGGTTATCTTTTTCTACTTTTCTGAATGCAATTTCTCATTAATCACGTTAGCATTCACAAGACCTACAAACACATGCGCTTAGGTTATCTTTTTCTACTTTTCTGAATGCAATTTCTTATTAATCAGGTTAGCATTCACAAGACCTACAAACATATGCGCTTAGGTTATCTTTTTCTACTTTTCTGAAAGCAATTTCTTATTAATCACGTTAGCATTCACAAGACGTACAAACACAAGAGCTTAGGTTATCTTTTTCTACTTTTCTGAATGCAATTTCTTATTAATCACGTTAGCATTCACAAGACCTACAAACACATGCCCTTAGGTTATCTTTTTCTACTTTTCTGAATGCAATTTCTTATTAATCACGTTAGCATTCACAAGACCTACAAACACATGGGCTTAGGTTATCTTTTTCTACTTTTCTGAATGAAATTTCTTATTAATCACGTTAGCATTCACAAGACCTACAAACACATGCGCTTAGGTTAACTTTTTCTACTTTTCTGAATGCAATTTCTTATTAATCACTTTAGCATTCACAAGACCTACAAACACATGCGCTTAGGTTATCTTTTTCTACTTTTCTGAATGCAATTTCTGATTTATCACGTTAGCATTATCAAGACCTACAAACACATGCGCTTAGGTTATCTTTTTCTACTTTTCTGAATGCAATTTTTTATTAATCAATTAACATTCACAAGACCTACAAACACATGCGCTTCGGTTATCTTTTTCTATTTTTCTGAATGCAATTTCTTATTAATCACGTTAGCATTCACAAGACCTACAAACACATGCCCTTAGGTTATCTTTTTCTACTTTTCTGAATGCAATTTCTTATTAATCACGTTAGCATTCACAAGACCTACAAACACATGCGCTTAGGTTATCTTTTTCTACTTTTCTGAATGCAATTTCTTATTAATCACGTTAGCATTCACAAGACCTACAAACACATGCGCTTAGGTTATCTTTTTCTACTTTTCTGAATGCAATTTCTTATTAATCACGTTAGCATTCACAAGACCTACAAACACATGCGCTTAGGTTATCTTTTTCTACTTTTCTGAATGCAATTTCTTATTAATCACGTTAGCATTCACAAGACCTACAAACACATGCGCTTAGGTTAACTTTTTCTACTTTTCTGAATGCAATTTCTTATTAATCACGTTAGCATTCACAAGACCTACAAACACATGCGCTTAGGTTATCTTTTTCTACTTTTCTGAATGCAATTTCTTATTAATCACGTTAGCATTCACAAGACCTACAAACACATGCGCTTAGGTTATCTTTTTCTACTTTTCTGAATGCAATTTCTTATTAATCACGTTAGCATTCACAAGACCTACAAACACATGCCCATAGGTTATCTTTTTCTACTTTTCTGAATGCAATTTCTCATTAATCACGTTAGCATTCACAAGACCTACAAACACATGCGCTTAGGTTATCTTTTTCTACTTTTCTGAATGCAATTTCTTATTAATCACGTTAGCATTCACAAGACCTAAAACACATGCGCTAAGGTTATCTTTTTCTACTTTTCTGAATGCAATTTCTTATTAATCACGTTAGCATTCACAAGACCTACAAACACATGCGCTTAGGTTAACTTTTTCTACTTTTCTGAATGCAATTTTTTATTAATCACGTTAGCATTCACAAGACCTACAAACACATGCGCTTAGGTTATCTTTTTCTACTTTTCTTAATGCAATTTCTTATTAATCACGGTAGCATTCACAAGACCTACAAACACATGCGCTTAGGTTATCTTTTTCTACTTTTCTGAATGCAATTTCGTATTAATCAAGTTAGCATTCACAAGACCTACAAACACATGCCCTTAGGTTATCTTTTTCTACTTTTCTGAATGCAATTTCTTATTAATCACGTTAGCATTCACAAGACCTACAAACACATGCGCTTAGGTTATCTTTTTCTACTTTTCTGAATGCAATTTCTTATTAATCACGTTAGCATTCACAAGACCTACAAACACATGCGCTTAGGTTAACTTTTTCTACTTTTCTGAATGCAATTTCTTATTAATCACTTTAGCATTCACAAGACCTACAAACACATGCGCTTAGGTTATCTTTTTCTACTTTTCTGAATGCAATTTCTTATTAATCACGTTAGCATTCACAAGGCCTACAAACACATGCGCTTAGGTTATCTTTTTCTACTTTTCTGAATGCAATTTTTTATTAATCAAGTTAACATTCACAAGACCTACAAACACATGCGCTTCGGTTATCTTTTTCTATTTTTCTGAATGCAATTTCTTATTAATCAGGTTAGCATTCACAAGATATACAAACACATGCGCTTAGGTTAAATTTTTTTACTTTTCTGAATGCAATTTCTTATTAATCACGTTAGCATTCACAAGACCTACAAACACATGGGCTTAGGTTATCTTTTTCTACTTTTCTTAATGCAATTTCTTATTAATCACGTTAGCATTCACAAGACCTACAAACATATGCGCTTAGGTTATCTTTTTCTACTTTTCTGAAAGCAATTTCTTATTAATCACGTTAGCATTCACAAGACCTACAAACACAAGCGCTTAGGTTATCTTTTTCTACTTTTCTGAATGCAATTTCTTATTAATCACGTTAGCATTCACAAGACATACAAACACATGCGCTTAGGTTAACTTTTTCTACTTTTCTGAATGCAATTTCTTATTAATCAAGTTAGCATTCACAAGACCTACAAACACATGCGCTTTGGTTATCTTTTTCTACTTTTCTGTATGCAATTTCTTATTAATCACGTTAGCATTCACAAGACCTACAAACACATGCCCTTAGGTTATCTTTTTCTACTTTTCTGAATGCAATTTCTTATTAATCACGTTAGCATTCACAAGACCTACAAACACATGCGCTTAGGTTATCTTTTTCTACTTTTCGGAATGCAATTTCTTATTAATCACGTTAGCATTCACAAGACCTACAAACACATGCCCATAGGTTATCTTTTTCTACTTTTCTGAATGCAATTTCTCATTAATCACGTTAGCATTCACAAGACCTACAAACACATGCGCTTAGGTTATCTTTTTCTACTTTTCTGAATGCAATTTCTTATTAATCACGTTAGCATTCACAAGACCTACAAACACATGCGCTTAGGTTAACTTTTTCTACTTTTCTGAATGCAATTTGTTATTAATCACGTTAGCATTCACAAGACCTACAAACACATGCGCTTAGGTTATCTTTTTCTACTTTTCTTAATGCAATTTCTTATTAATCACGGTAGCATTCACAAGACCTACAAACACATGCGCTTAGGTTATCTTTTTCTACTTTTCTGAATGCAATTTCGTATTAATCAAGTTAGCATTCACAAGACCTACAAACACATGCCCTTAGGTTATCTTTTTCTACTTTTCTGAATGCAATTTCTTATTAATCACGTTAGCATTCACAAGACCTACAAACACATGCGCTTAGGTTATCTTTTTCTACTTTTCTGAATGCAATTTCTTATTAATCACGTTAGCATTCACAAGACCTACAAACACATGCGCTTAGGTTAACTTTTTCTACTTTTCTGAATGCAATTTCTTATTAATCACTTTAGCATTCACAAGACCTACAAACACATGCGCTTAGGTTATCTTTTTCTACTTTTCTGAATGCAATTTCTTATTAATCACGTTAGCATTCACAAGACCTACAAACACATGCGCTTAGGTTATATTTTTCTACTTTTCTGAATGCAATTTTTTATTAATCAAGTTAACATTCACAAGACCTACAAACACATGCGCTTCGGTTATCTTTTTCTATTTTTCTGAATGCAATTTCTTATTAATCAGGTTAGCATTCACAAGATATACAAACACATGCGCTTAGGTTAAATTTTTTTACTTTTCTGAATGCAATTTCTTATTAATCACGTTAGCATTCACAAGACCTACAAACACATGCGCTTAGGTTATCTTTTTCTACTTTTCTTAATGCAATTTCTTATTAATCACGTTAGCATTCACAAGACCTACAAACATATGCGCTTAGGTTATCTTTTTCTACTTTTCTGAAAGCAATTTCTTATTAATCACGTTAGCATTCACAAGACATACAAACACATGCGCTTAGGTTAACTTTTTCTACTTTTCTGAATGCAATTTCTTATTAATCAAGTTAGCATTCACAAGACCTACAAACACATGCGCTTTGGTTATCTTTTTCTACTTTTCTGTATGCAATTTCTTATTAATCACGTTAGCATTCACAAGACCTACAAACACATGCCCTTAGGTTATCTTTTTCTACTTTTCTGAATGCAATTTCTTATTAATCACGTTAGCATTTACAAGACCTACAAACACATGCGCTTAGGTTATCTTTTTCTACTTTTCTGAATGCAATTTCTCATTAATCACGTTAGCATTCACAAGACCTACAAACACATGCGCTTAGGTTATCTTTTTCTACTTTTCTGAATGCAATTTCTTATTAATCACGTTAGCATTCACAAGACCTACAAACACATGCGCTTAGGTTATCTTTTTCTACTTTTCTGAATGCAATTTCTTATTAATCACTTTAGCATTCACAAGACCTACAAACACATGCGCTTAGGTTAACTTTTTCTACTTTTCTGAATGCAATTTCTTATTAATCACGTTTGCATTCACAAGACCTACAAACACATGCGCTTAGGTTATCTTTTTCTACTTTTCTGAATGCAATTTCTTATTAATCACGTTAGCATTCACAAGACCTACAAACACATGCGCTTAGGTTGTCTTTTTCTACTTTTCTGAATGCAATTTCTTATTAATCACGTTAGCATTCACAAGACCTACAAACACATGCCCATAGGTTTTCTTTTTCTACTTTTCTGAATGCAATTTCTCATTAATCACGTTAGCATTCACAAGACCTACAAACACATGCGCTTAGGTTATCTTTTTCTACTTTTCTGAATGCAATTTCTTATTAATCACGTTAGCATTCACAAGACCTAAAACACATGCGCTTAGGTTATCTTTTTCTACTTTTCTGAATGCAATTTCTTATTAATCACGTTAGCATTCACAAGACCTACAAACACATGCGCTTAGGTTAACTTTTTCTACTTTTCTGAATGCAATTTGTTATTAATCACGTTAGCATTCACAAGACCTACAAACACATGCGCTTAGGTTATCTTTTTCTACTTTTCTTAATGCAATTTCTTATTAATCACGGTAGCATTCACAAGACCTACAAACACATGCGCTTAGGTTATCTTTTTCTACTTTTCTGAATGCAATCTCGTATTAATCAAGTTAGCATTCACAAGACCTACAAACACATGCGCTTAGGTTATCTTTTTCTACTTTTCTGAATGCAATTTTTTATTAATCAAGTTAACATTCACAAGACCTACAACACATGCGCTTAGGTTAACTTTTTCTACTTTTCTGAATGCAATTTCTTATTAATCAAGTTAGCATTCACAAGACCTACAAACACATGCGCTTAGGTTATCTTTTTCTACTTTTCTGAATGCAATTTCTTATTAATCAAATTAGCATACACAAGACCTACAAACACATGCGCTTAGGTTATCTTTTTCTACTTTTCTGAATGCAATTTCTTATTAATCCAATTAGCATTCACAAGACCTACAAACACATGCGCTTAGGTTATCTTTTTCTACTTTTCTGAATGCAATTTCTTATTAATCATGTTAGCATTCACAAGACCTACTAACACATGCGCTTAGGTTATCTTTTTTACTTGTCTGAATGCAACTTATTAATCACGTTAGCATTCACAAGACCTACAAACACATGCGCTTAGGTTATCTTTTTCTACTTTTCTTAATGCAATTTCTTATTAATCACGTTAGCATTCACAAGACCTACAAACATATGCGCTTAGGTTATCTTTTTCTACTTTTCTGAATGCAATTTCTTATTAATCACGTTAGCATTCACAAGACCTACAAACACATGCGCTTCGGTTATCTTTTTCTACTTTTCTGAATGCAATTTCTTATTAATCACGTTAGCATTCACAAGATCTACAAACACATGCGCTTAGGTTAAATTTTTCTACTTTTCTGAATGCAATTTCTTATTAATCACGTTAGCATTCACAAGACCTACAAATACATGCGCTTAGGTTATCTTTTTCTACTTTTCTTAATGCAATTTCTTATTAATCACGTTAGCATTCACAAGACCTACAAACATATGCGCTTAGGTTATCTTTTTCTACTTTTCTGAAAGCAATTTCTTATTAATCAAGTTAGCATTCACAAGACCTACAAACACAAGCGCTTAGGTTATCTTTTTCTACTTTTCTGAATGCAATTTCTTATTAATCACGTTAGCATTCACAAGACATACAAACACATGCGCTTAGGTTAACTTTTTCTACTTTTCTGAATGCAATTTCTTATTAATCAAGTTAGCATTCACAAGACCTACAAACACATGCGCTTAGGTTATCTTTTTCTACTTTTCTGTATGCAATTTCTTATTAATCACGTTAGCATTCACAAGACCTACAAACACATGCCCTTAGGTTATCTTTTTCTACTTTTCTGAATGCAATTTCTTATTAATCACGTTAGCATTCACAAGACCTACAAACACATGCGCTGAGGTTATCTTTTTCTACTTTTCTGAATGCAATTTCGTATTAATCAAGTTAGCATTCACAAGACCTACAAACACATGCTCTTAGGTTATCTTTTTCTACTTTTCTGAATGCAATTTCTTATTAATCAAGTTACCATTCACAAGACCTACAACACATGCGCTTAGGTTAACTTTTTCTACTTTTCTGAATGCAATTTCTCATTAATCACGTTAGCATTCACAAGACCTACAAACAAATGCGCTTAGGTTATCTTTTTCTAGTTTTCTGAATGCAATTTCTTATTAATCACGTTTGCATTCACAAGACCTACAAACACATGCGCTTAGGTTAACTTTTGCTACTTTTCTGAATGCAATTTCTTATTAATCAAGTTAGCATTCACAAGACCTACAAACACATGCGCTTAGGTTATCTTTTTCTACTTTTCTGAATGCAATTTCTTATTAATCACGTTAGCATTCACAAGACATACAAACACATGCGCTTAGGTTATCTTTTTCTACTTTTCTGAATGCAATTTCTTATTAATCATGTTAGCATTCACAAGACCTACAAACACATGCGCTTAGGTTATCTTTTTCTACTTTTCTGAATGCAATTTTTTATTAATCACGTTAGCATTCACAAGACCTACAAACACATGCGCTGAGGTTATCTTTTTCTACTTTTCTGAATGCAACTTCTTATTAATCAAGTTAGCATTCACAAGACCTACAAACACATGCGCTTAGGTTATCTTTTTCTACTTTTCTGAATGCAATTTCTTATTAATCACGTTAGCATTCACAAGACCTACTAACACATGCGCTTAGGTTATCTTTTTTACTTTTCTGAATGCAACTTCTTATTAATCACGTTAGCATTCACAAGACCTACAAACACATGCGCTTAGGTTATCTTTTTCTACTTTTCTTAATGCAATTTCTCATTAATCACGTTAGCATTCACAAGACCTACAAACACATGCGCTTAAGTTATCTTTTTCTACTTTTCTGAATGTAATTTCTTATTAATCAAGTTAACATTCACAAGACCTACAACACATGCGCTTAGGTTAACTTTTTCTACTATTCTGAATGCAATTTCTTATTAATCAAGTTAGCATTCACATGACCTAAAAACACATGCGCTTAGGTTATCTTTTCCTACTTTTCTGAATGCAATTTCTTATTAATCAAGTTAGCATTCACAAGACCTACAAACACATGCGCTTAGGTTATCTTTTTCTACTTTTCTGAATGCAATTTCTTATTAATCACGTTAGCATTCACAAGACCTACTAACACATGCGCTTAGGTTATCTTTTTTACTTTTCTGAATGCAACTTATTAATCACGTTAGCATTCACAAGACCTACAAACACATGCGCTTAGGTTATCTTTTTCTACTTTTCTGAATGCAACTTCTTATTAATCACGTTAGCATTCACAAGACCTACAAACACATGCGCTTAGGTTAACTTTTTCTACTTTTCTGAATGCAATTTCTTATTAATCACGTTAGCATTCACAAGACCTACAAACACATGCGCTTAGGTTATCTTCTCTACTTTTCTGAATGCAATTTCTTATTAATCAAGTTAGCATTCACAAGACCTACAAACACATGCGCTTAGGTTAGCTTTTTCTAATTTTCTGAATGCAATTTCTTATTAATCACGTTAGCATTCACAAGACCTACAAACACATGCGCTTAGGTTATCTTTTTCTACTTTTCTGAATGCAATTTCTTATTAATCACGTTAGCATTCACAAGACATACAAACACATGCGCTTAGGTTATCTTTTTCTACTTTTCTGAATGCAATTTCTTATTAATCAAGTTAGCATTCACAAGACCTACAAACACATGCGCTTAGGTTATCTTTTTCTACTTTTCTGAATGCAACTTCTTATTAATCAAGTTAGCATTCACAAGACCTACAAACACATGCGCTTAGGTTATCTTTTTCTACTTTTCTGAATGCAATTTCTTATTAATCACGTTAGCATTCACAAGACCTACAAACACATGCGCATAGGTTATCTTTTTCTACTTTTCTTAATGCAATTTCTTATTAATCACGTTAGCATTCACAAGACCTACAAACACATGCGCTTAAGTTATCTTTTTCTACTTTTCTGAATGTAATTTCTTATTAATCAAGTTAACATTCACAAGACCTACAACACATGCGCTTAGGTTAACTTTTTCTACTATTCTGAATGCAATTTCTTATTAATCAAGTTAGCATTCACAAGACCTAAAAACACATGCGCTTAGGTTATCTTTTCCTACTTTTCTGAATGCAATTTCTTATTAATCAAGTTAGCATTCACAAGACCTACAAACACATGCGCTTAGGTTATCTTTTTCTACTTTTCTGAATGCAATTTCTTATTAATCAAGTTAGCATTCACAAGACCTACAAAAACATGCGCTTAGGTTATCTTTTTCTACTTTTCTTAATGCAGTTTCTTATTAATCACGTTAGCATTCACAAGACCTAATAACACATGCGCTTAGGTTATCTTTTTTACTTTTCTGAATGCAACTTATTAAACACGTTAGCATTCACAAAACCTACAAACAAATGCGCTTAGGTTATCTTTTCCTACTTTTCTGAATGCAATTTCTTATTAATCAAGTTAGCATTCACAAGCCCTACAAACACATCCGCTTAGGTTATCTTTTTCTACTTTTCTGAATGCAATTTCTTATTAATCACGTTAGCATTCACAAGACCTACAAACACATGCGCTTAGATTATCTTTTTCTACTTTTCTGTATGCAATTTCTTATTAATCACGTTAGCATTCACAAGACCTACAAACACATGCGCTTAGGTTATCTTTTTCTACTTTTCTGAATGCAATTTCTCATTAATCACGTTAGCATTCACAAGACCTACAAACACATGCGCTTAGGTTATCTTTTTCTACTTTTCTGAATGCAATTTCTTATTAAGCAAGTTAGCATTCACAAGACCTAAAAACACATGCGCTTAGGTTATCTTTTTCTACTTTTCTGAATGCAATTTCTTATTAATCACGTTAGCATTCACAAGACCTACAAACACATGCGCTTAGGTTAACTTTTTCTACTTTTCTGAATGCAATTTCTTATTAATCACGTTAGCATTCACAAGACCTACAAACACATGCGCTTAGGTTATCTTCTCTACTTTTCTGAATGCAATTTCTTATTAATCAAGTTAGCATTCACAAGACCTACAAACACATGCGCTTAGGTTAGCTTTTTCTAATTTTCTGAATGCAATTTCTTATTAATCACGTTAGCATTCACAAGACCTACAAACACATGCGCTTAGGTTATCTTTTTCTACTTTTCTGAATGCAATTTCTTATTAATCACGTTAGCATTCACAAGACATACAAACACATGCGCTTAGGTTATCTTTTTCTACTTTTCTGAATGCAATTTCTTATTAATCAAGTTAGCATTCACAAGACCTACAAACACATGCGCTTAGGTTATCTTTTTCTACTTTTCTGAATGCAACTTCTTATTAATCAAGTTAGCATTCACAAGACCTACAAACACATGCGCTTAGGTTATCTTTTTCTACTTTTCTGAATGCAATTTCTTATTAATCACGTTAGCATTCACAAGACCTACTAACACATGCGCTTAGGTTATCTTTTTTACTTTTCTGAATGCAACTTCTTATTAATCACGTTAGCATTCACAAGACCTACAAACACATGCGCTTAGGTTATCTTTTTCTACTTTTCTTAATGCAATTTCTCATTAATCACGTTAGCATTCACAAGACGTACAAACACATGCGCTTAAGTTATCTTTTTCTACTTTTCTGAATGTAATTTCTTATTAATCAAGTTAACATTCACAAGACCTACAAAACATGCGCTTATGTTAACTTTTTCTACTATTCAGAATGCAACTTATTAATCACGTTAGCATTCACAAGACCTACAAACACATGCGCTTAGGTTATCTTTTTCTACTTTTCTTAATGCAATTTCTTATTAATCACGTTAGCATTCACAAGACCTAATAACACATGCGCTTAGGTTATCTTTTTTACTTTTCTGAATGCAACTTATTATTAATCACGTTAGCATTCACAAGACCTACAAACACATGCGCTTAGGTTATCTTTTTCTACTTTTCTTAATGCAATTTCTTATTAATCACGTTAGCATTCACAAGACCTACAAAGACATGCGCTTAGGTTATCTTTTTCTACTTTTCTGAATGCAATTTCTTATTAATCAAGTTAGCATTCACAAGACCTACAAAAACATGCGCTTAGGTTATCTTTTTCTACTTTTCTGAATGCAATTCCTTATTAATCACGTTAGCATTCACAAAACCTACAAACAAATGCGCTTAGGTTATCTTTTCCTACTTTTCTGAATGCAATTTCTTATTAATCAAGTTAGCATTCACAAGCCCTACAAACACATCCGCTTAGGTTATCTTTTTCTACTTTT
Source organism: Acanthosepion esculentum (assembly GCA_964036315.1). NCBI lineage: Eukaryota > Metazoa > Mollusca > Cephalopoda > Sepiida > Sepiidae > Acanthosepion > Acanthosepion esculentum. The sequence goes on along the minus strand of OZ038493.1, from coordinate 82,260,697 downwards.
CTGAATGCAATTTCTTATTAATCACGTTAGCATTCACAAGACCTACAAACACATGCGCTTAGATTATCTTTTTCTACTTTTCTGTATGCAATTTCTTATTAATCACGTTAGCATTCACAAGACCTACAAACACATGCGCTTAGGTTATCTTTTTCTACTTTTCTGAATGCAATTTCTTATTAATCACGTTAGCATTCACAAGACCTACAAACACATGCGCTTAGGTTATCTTTTTCTACTTTTCTGTATGCAATTTCTTATTAAGCAAGTTGGCATTCACAAGACCTAAAAACACATGCGCTTATGTTATCTTTTTCTACTTTTCTGAATGCAATTTCTTATTAATCACGTTAGCATTCACAAGACCTACAAACACATGCGCTTAGGTTAACTTTTTCTACTTTTCTGAATGCAATTTGTTATTAATCACGTTAGCATTCACAAGACCTACAAACACATGCGCTTAGGTTATCTTTTTCCACTTTTCTTAATGCAATTTTTTATTAATCACGTTAGCATTCACAAGACCTACAAACACATGCGCTTAGGTTATCTTCTCTACTTTTCTGAATGCAATTTCTTATTAATCAAGTTAGCATTCACAAGACCTACAAACACATGCGCTTAGGTTAGCTTTTTCTAATTTTCTGAATGCAATTTCTTATTAATCACGTTAGCATTCACAAGACCTACAAACACATGCGCTTAGGTTATCTTTTTCTACTTTTCTGAATGCAATTTACTATTAATCACGTTAGCATTCACAAGACCTACAAACACATGCGCTTAGGTTATCTTTTTCTACTTTTCTGTATGCAATTTCTTATTAATGAAGTTAGCATTCACAAGACCTACAAACACATGCGCTTAGGTTATCTTTTTCTACTTTTCTGAATGCAATTTCTTATTAATCACGTTAGAATTCACAAGACCTACAAACACATGCGCTTAGGTTATCTTTTTCTACTTTTCTGAATGCAATTTCTTATTAATCACGTTAGCATTCACAAGACCTACAAAAACATGCGCTTAGGTTATCTTTTTCTGCTTTTCTGAATGCAATTTCTTATTAATCACGTTAGCATTCACAAGATATACAAACACATGGGCTTAGGTTATCTTTTTCTACTTTTCTGAATGCAATTTCTCATTAATCACGTTAGCATTCACAAGACCTACAAACACATGCGCTGAGGTTATCTTTTTCTACTTTTCTGAATGCAATTTCTTATTAATCACGTTAGCATTCACAAGATCTACAAACACATGCGCTTAGGTTAACTTTTTCTACTTTCGGAATGCAATTTCTTATTAATCACGTTAGCATTCACAAGACGTACAAACACATGCGCTTAGGTTATCTTTTTCTACTTTTCTTAATGCAATTTCTTATTAATCACGTTAGCATTCACAAGACCTACAAACATATGCGCTTAGGTTATCTTTTTCTACTTTTCTGAAAGCAATTTCTTATTAATCACGTTAGCATTCACAAGACCTACAAACACATGCGCTTAGGTTATCTTTTACAACTTTTCTGAATGCAATTTCTTATTAATCACGTTAGCATTCACAAGACCTACAAACACATGCGCTTAGGTTATTTTCTCTACTTTTCTGAATGCAATTTCTTATTAATCAAGTTAGCATTCACAAGACCTACAAACACATGCGCTTAGGTTAGCTTTTTCTAATTTTCTGAATGCAATTTCTTATTAATCACGTTAGCATTCACAAGACCTACAAACACATGCGCTTAGGTTATCTTTTTCTACTTTTCTTAATGCAATTTCTTATTAATCACGTTAGCATTCACAAGTCCTACAAACACATGCGCTGAGGTTATCTTTTTCTACTTTTCTGAATGCAATTTCGTATTAATCAAGTTAGCATTCACAAGACCTACAAACACATGCTCTTAGGTTATCTTTTTCTACTTTTCTGAATGCAATTTCTTATTAATCAAGTTAACATTCACAAGACATACAACACATGCGCTTAGGTTAACTTTTTCTACATTTCTGAATGCAATTTCTCATTAATCACGTTAGCATTCACAAGACCTACAAACAAATGCGCTTAGGTTATCTTTTTCTACTTTTCTGAATGCAATTTCTTATTAATCACGTTTGCATTCACAAGACCTAAAAACACATGCGCTTAGGTTATCTTTTTCTACTTTTCTGAATGCAATTTCTTTTTAATCACGTTAGCATTCACAAGACATACAAACACATGCGCTTAGGTTAACTTTTTCTACTTTTCTGAATGCAATTTCTTATTAATCAAGTTAGTATTCACAAGACCTACAAACATATGCGCTTAGGTTATCTTTTTCTACTTTTCTGAATGCAATTTCTTATTAATCAAATTAGCATTCACAAGACCTACAAACACATACGCTTAGGTTATCTTTTTCTACTTTTCTGAATGCAATTTCTTATTAATCAAATTAGCATTCACAAGACCTACAAACACATGCGCTTAGGTTATCTTTTTCTACTTTTCTGAATGCAATTTCTTATTAATCACGTTAGCATTCACAAGACCTACAAACACATGCGCTTAGGTTATCTTTTTCTACTTTTCTGAATGCAATTTCTTATTAATCACGTTAGCATTCACAAAACCTACAAACACAAGCGCTTAGGTTATCTTTTTCTACTTTTCTGAATGCAATTTCTTATTAATCAAGTTAGCATTCACAAGACCTACAAAAACATGCGCTTAGGTTAACTTTTTCTACTTTCTGAATGCAATTTCTTATTAATCACGTTAGCATTCACAAGACGTACAAACACATGCGCTTAGGTTATCTTTTTCTACTTTTCTTAATGCAATTTCTTATTAATCACGTTAGCATTCACAAGACCTACAAACATATGCGCTTAGGTTATCTTTTTCTACTTTTCTGAAAGCAATTTCTTATTAATCTCGTTAGCATTCACAAGACCTACAAACACAAGCGCTTAGGTTATCTTTTTCTACTTTTCTGCATGCAATTTCTTATTAATCACGTTAGCATTCACAAAACCTACAAACAAATGCGCTTAGGTTATCTTTTCCTACTTTTCTGAATGCAATTTCTTATTAATCAATTTAGCATTCACAATCCCTACAAACACATCCGCTTAGGTTAACTTTTTCTACTTTTCTGAATGCAATTTGTTATTAATCACGTTAGCATTCACAAGAACTACAAACACATGCGCTTAGGTTATCTTTTTCCACTTCTCTTAATGCAATTTTTTATTAATCACGTTAGCATTCACAAGACCTACAAACACATGCGCTGAGGTTATCTTTTTCTACTTTTCTGAATGCAATTTCGTATTAATCAATTTAGCATTCACAAGACCTAAAAACACATGCGCTTAGGTTATCTTTTTCTACTTTTCTGAATGCAATTTCTTATTAATCACGTTAGCATTCACAAGACCTACAAACACATGCGCTTATGTTAACTTTTTCTACTTTTCTGAATGCAATTTCTTATTAATCACGTTAGCATTCACAAGACCTACAAACACATGCGCTTAGGTTATCTTTTTCTTCTTTTCTGAATGCAATTTCTTATTAATCAAGTTAGCATTCACAAGACCTACAAACACATGCGCTTAGGTTATCTTTTTCTACTTTTCTGAATGCAATTTCTTATTAATCACGTTAGCATTCACAAGACCTACTAACACATGTGCTTAGGTTATCTTTTTTACTTTTCTGAATGCAACTTCTTATTAATCACGTTAGCATTCACAAGACCTACAAACACATGCGCTTAGGTTATCTTTTTCTACTTTTCTTAATGCAATTTCTCATTAATCACGTTAGCATTCACAAGACCTACAAACACATGCGATTAAGTTATCTTTTTCTACTTTTCTGAATGCAATTTCTTATTAATCAAGTTAGCATTCACAAGACCTACAAAAACATGCGCTTAGGTTATCTTTTTCTACTTTTCTGAATGTAATTTCTTATTAATCAAGTTAACATTCACAAGACCTAAAAACACATGCGCTTAGGTTATCTTTTCCTACTTTTCTGAATGCAATTTCTGATTAATCAAGTTAGCATTCACAAGAACTACAAACACATGCGCTTAGGTTATCTTTTTCTACTTTTCTGAATGCTACTTATTAATCACGTTAGCATTCACAAGACCTAATAACACATGCGCTTAGGTTATCTTTTTCTACTTTTCTTAATGCAATTTCTTATTAATCAAGTTAGCATTCACAAGCCCTACAAACACATCCGCTTAGGTTATCTTTTTCTACTTTTCTGAATGCAATTTCTTATTAATCACGTTAGCATTCACAAGACCTACAAACACATGCGCTTAGATTATCTTTTTCTACTTTTCTGTATGCAATTTCTTATTAATCAAGTTAGCATTCACAAGACCTACAAAAACATGCGCTTAGGTTAACTTTTTCTACTTTCTGAATGCAATTTCTTATTAATCACGTTAGCATTCACAAGACGTACAAACACATGCGCTTAGGTTATCTTTTTCTACTTTTCTTAATGCAATTTCTTATTAATCACGTTAGCATTCACAAGACCTACAAACATATGCGCTTAGGTTATCTTTTTCTACTTTTCTGAAAGCAATTTCTTATTAATCTCGTTAGCATTCACAAGACCTACAAACACAAGCGCTTAGGTTATCTTTTTCTACTTTTCTGCATGCAATTTCTTATTAATCACGTTAGCATTCACAAAACCTACAAACAAATGCGCTTAGGTTATCTTTTCCTACTTTTCTGAATGCAATTTCTTATTAATCAATTTAGCATTCACAATCCCTACAAACACATCCGCTTAGGTTAACTTTTTCTACTTTTCTGAATGCAATTTGTTATTAATCACGTTAGCATTCACAAGAACTACAAACACATGCGCTTAGGTTATCTTTTTCCACTTCTCTTAATGCAATTTTTTATTAATCACGTTAGCATTCACAAGACCTACAAACACATGCGCTGAGGTTATCTTTTTCTACTTTTCTGAATGCAATTTCGTATTAATCAATTTAGCATTCACAAGACCTAAAAACACATGCGCTTAGGTTATCTTTTTCTACTTTTCTGAATGCAATTTCTTATTAATCACGTTAGCATTCACAAGACCTACAAACACATGCGCTTATGTTAACTTTTTCTACTTTTCTGAATGCAATTTCTTATTAATCACGTTAGCATTCACAAGACCTACAAACACATGCGCTTAGGTTATCTTTTTCTTCTTTTCTGAATGCAATTTCTTATTAATCAAGTTAGCATTCACAAGACCTACAAACACATGCGCTTAGGTTATCTTTTTCTACTTTTCTGAATGCAATTTCTTATTAATCACGTTAGCATTCACAAGACCTACTAACACATGTGCTTAGGTTATCTTTTTTACTTTTCTGAATGCAACTTCTTATTAATCACGTTAGCATTCACAAGACCTACAAACACATGCGCTTAGGTTATCTTTTTCTACTTTTCTTAATGCAATTTCTCATTAATCACGTTAGCATTCACAAGACCTACAAACACATGCGATTAAGTTATCTTTTTCTACTTTTCTGAATGCAATTTCTTATTAATCAAGTTAGCATTCACAAGACCTACAAAAACATGCGCTTAGGTTATCTTTTTCTACTTTTCTGAATGTAATTTCTTATTAATCAAGTTAACATTCACAAGACCTAAAAACACATGCGCTTAGGTTATCTTTTCCTACTTTTCTGAATGCAATTTCTGATTAATCAAGTTAGCATTCACAAGAACTACAAACACATGCGCTTAGGTTATCTTTTTCTACTTTTCTGAATGCTACTTATTAATCACGTTAGCATTCACAAGACCTAATAACACATGCGCTTAGGTTATCTTTTTCTACTTTTCTTAATGCAATTTCTTATTAATCAAGTTAGCATTCACAAGCCCTACAAACACATCCGCTTAGGTTATCTTTTTCTACTTTTCTGAATGCAATTTCTTATTAATCACGTTAGCATTCACAAGACCTACAAACACATGCGCTTAGATTATCTTTTTCTACTTTTCTGTATGCAATTTCTTATTAATCAAGTTAGCATTCACAAGACCTACAAACACATGCGCTTAGGTTATCTTTTTCTACTTTTCTGAATGCAATTTCTTATTAATCACGTTAGCATTCACAAGACCTACAAACACATGCGCTGAGGTTATCTTTTTCTACTTTTCTGAATGGAATTTCTTATTAATCACGTTAGCATTAACAAGACCTAAAACACATGCGCTTAGGTTAACTTTTTCTACTTTTCTGAATGCAATTTCTTATTAATCACGTTAGCATTCACAAGACCTACAAACACATGCGGTTAGGTTATCTTTTACTACTTTTCTGAATGCAATTTCTTATTAATCACGTTAGCATTCACAAGACCTACAAACACATGCGCTTAGGTTATCTTTTTCTACTTTTCTGAATGCAATTTCTTATTAATCAGGTTAGCATTCACAAGACCTACAAACATATGCGCTTAGGTTATCTTTTTCTACTTTTCTGAAAGCAATTTCTTATTAATCACGTTAGCATTCACAAGACGTACAAACACAAGAGCTTAGGTTATCTTTTTCTACTTTTCTGAATGCAATTTCTTATTAATCACGTTAGCATTCACAAGACCTACAAACACATGCCCTTAGGTTATCTTTTTCTACTTTTCTGAATGCAATTTCTTATTAATCACGTTAGCATTCACAAGACCTACAAACACATGGGCTTAGGTTATCTTTTTCTACTTTTCTGAATGAAATTTCTTATTAATCACGTTAGCATTCACAAGACCTACAAACACATGCGCTTAGGTTAACTTTTTCTACTTTTCTGAATGCAATTTCTTATTAATCACTTTAGCATTCACAAGACCTACAAACACATGCGCTTAGGTTATCTTTTTCTACTTTTCTGAATGCAATTTCTGATTAATCACGTTAGCATTATCAAGACCTACAAACACATGCGCTTAGGTTATCTTTTTCTACTTTTCTGAATGCAATTTTTTATTAATCAAGTTAACATTCACAAGACCTACAAACACATGCGCTTCGGTTATCTTTTTCTATTTTTCTGAATGCAATTTCTTATTAATCACGTTAGCATTCACAAGACCTACAAACACATGCCCTTAGGTTATCTTTTTCTACTTTTCTGAATGCAATTTCTTATTAATCACGTTAGCATTCACAAGACCTACAAACACATGCGCTTAGGTTATCTTTTTCTACTTTTCTGAATGCAATTTCTTATTAATCAAGTTAGCATTCACAAGACCTACAAAAACATGCGCTTAGGTTATCTTTTTCTACTTTTCTGAATGTAATTTCTTATTAATCAAGTTAACATTCACAAGACCTAAAAACACATGCGCTTAGGTTATCTTTTCCTACTTTTCTGAATGCAATTTCTGATTAATCAAGTTAGCATTCACAAGAACTACAGACACATGCGCTTAGGTTATCTTTTTCTACTTTTCTGAATGTAATTTCTTATTAATCAAGTTAACATTCACAAGACCTAAAAACACATGCGCTTAGGTTATCTTTTCCTACTTTTCTGAATGCAATTTCTTATTAATCACGTTAGCATTCACAAGGCCTACAAACACATGCGCTTAGGTTATCTTTTTCTACTTTTCTGAATGCAATTTTTTATTAATCAAGTTAACATTCACAAGACCTACAAACACATGCGCTTCGGTTATCTTTTTCTATTTTTCTGAATGCAATTTCTTATTAATCAGGTTAGCATTCACAAGATATACAAACACATGCGCTTAGGTTAAATTTTTTTACTTTTCTGAATGCAATTTCTTATTAATCACGTTAGCATTCACAAGACCTACAAACACATGGGCTTAGGTTATCTTTTTCTACTTTTCTTAATGCAATTTCTTATTAATCACGTTAGCATTCACAAGACCTACAAACATATGCGCTTAGGTTATCTTTTTCTACTTTTCTGAAAGCAATTTCTTATTAATCACGTTAGCATTCACAAGACCTACAAACACAAGCGCTTAGGTTATCTTTTTCTACTTTTCTGAATGCAATTTCTTATTAATCACGTTAGCATTCACAAGACATACAAACACATGCGCTTAGGTTAACTTTTTCTACTTTTCTGAATGCAATTTCTTATTAATCAAGTTAGCATTCACAAGACCTACAAACACATGCGCTTTGGTTATCTTTTTCTACTTTTCTGTATGCAATTTCTTATTAATCACGTTAGCATTCACAAGACCTACAAACACATGCCCTTAGGTTATCTTTTTCTACTTTTCTGAATGCAATTTCTTATTAATCACGTTAGCATTCACAAGACCTACAAACACATGCGCTTAGGTTATCTTTTTCTACTTTTCTGAATGCAATTTCTTATTAATCACGTTAGCATTCACAAGACCTACAAACACATGCCCATAGGTTATCTTTTTCTACTTTTCTGAATGCAATTTCTCATTAATCACGTTAGCATTCACAAGACCTACAAACACATGCGCTTAGGTTATCTTTTTCTACTTTTCTGAATGCAATTTCTTATTAATCACGTTAGCATTCACAAGACCTACAAACACATGCGCTTAGTTTAACTTTTTCTACTTTTCTGAATGCAATTTGTTATTAATCACGTTAGCATTCACAAGACCTACAAACACATGCGCTTAGGTTATCTTTTTCTACTTTTCTTAATGCAATTTCTTATTAATCACGGTAGCATTCACAAGACCTACAAACACATGCGCTTAGGTTATCTTTTTCTACTTTTCTGAATGCAATTTCGTATTAATCAAGTTAGCATTCACAAGACCTACAAACACATGCCCTTAGGTTATCTTTTTCTACTTTTCTGAATGCAATTTCTTATTAATCACGTTAGCATTCACAAGACCTACAAACACATGCGCTTAGGTTATCTTTTTCTACTTTTCTGAATGCAATTTCTTATTAATCACGTTAGCATTCACAAGACCTACAAACACATGCGCTTAGGTTAACTTTTTCTACTTTTCTGAATGCAATTTCTTATTAATCACTTTAGCATTCACAAGACCTACAAACACATGCGCTTAGGTTATCTTTTTCTACTTTTCTGAATGCAATTTCTTATTAATCACGTTAGCATTCACAAGACCTACAAACACATGCGCTTAGGTTATCTTTTTCTACTTTTCTGAATGCAATTTTTTATTAATCAAGTTAACATTCACAAGACCTACAAACACATGCGCTTCGGTTATCTTTTTCTATTTTTCTGAATGCAATTTCTTATTAATCAGGTTAGCATTCACAAGATATACAAACACATGCGCTTAGGTTAAATTTTTTTACTTTTCTGAATGCAATTTCTTATTAATCACGTTAGCATTCACAAGACCTACAAACACATGCGCTTATGTTATCTTTTTCTACTTTTCTTAATGCAATTTCTTATTAATCACGTTAGCATTCACAAGACCTACAAACATATGCGCTTAGGTTATCTTTTTCTACTTTTCTGAAAGCAATTTCTTATTAATCACGTTAGCATTCACAAGACATACAAACACATGCGCTTAGGTTAACTTTTTCTACTTTTCTGAATGCAATTTCTTATTAATCAAGTTAGCATTCACAAGACCTACAAACACATGCGCTTTGGTTATCTTTTTCTACTTTTCTGTATGCAATTTCTTATTAATCACGTTAGCATTCACAAGACCTACAAACACATGCCCTTAGGTTATCTTTTTCTACTTTTCTGAATGCAATTTCTTATTAATCACGTTAGCATTTACAAGACCTACAAACACATGCGCTTAGGTTATCTTTTTCTACTTTTCTGAATGCAATTTCTCATTAATCACGTTAGCATTCACAAGACCTACAAACACATGCGCTTAGGTTATCTTTTTCTACTTTTCTGAATGCAATTTCTTATTAATCACGTTAGCATTCACAAGACCTACAAACACATGCGCTTAGGTTATCTTTTTCTACTTTTCTGAATGCAATTTCTTATTAATCACGTTAGCATTCACAAGACCTACAAACACATGCGCTTAGGTTAACTTTTTCTACTTTTCTGAATGCAATTTCTTATTAATCACGTTAGCATTCACAAGACCTACAAACACATGCGCTTAGGTTATCTTTTTCTACTTTTCTGAATGCAATTTCTTATTAATCACGTTAGCATTCACAAGACCTACAAACACATGCGCTTAGGTTGTCTTTTTCTACTTTTCTGAATGCAATTTCTTATTAATCACGTTAGCATTCACAAGACCTACAAACACATGCCCATAGGTTATCTTTTTCTACTTTTCTGAATGCAATTTCTCATTAATCACGTTAGCATTCACAAGAACTACAAACACATGCGCTTAGGTTATCTTTTTCTACTTTTCTGAATGCAATTTCTTATTAATCACGTTAGCATTCACAAGACCTAAAACACATGCGCTTAGGTTATCTTTTTCTACTTTTCTGAATGCAATTTCTCATTAATCACGTTAGCATTCACAAGACCTACAAACACATGCGCTTATGTTATCTTTTTCTACTTTTCTTAATGCAATTTCTTATTAATCACGTTAGCATTCACAAGACCTACAAACATATGCGCTTAGGTTATCTTTTTCTACTTTTCTGAAAGCAATTTCTTATTAATCACGTTAGCATTCACAAGACATACAAACACATGCGCTTAGGTTAACTTTTTCTACTTTTCTGAATGCAATTTCTTATTAATCAAGTTAGCATTCACAAGACCTACAAACACATGCGCTTTGGTTATCTTTTTCTACTTTTCTGTATGCAATTTCTTATTAATCACGTTAGCATTCACAAGACCTACAAACACATGCCCTTAGGTTATCTTTTTCTACTTTTCTGAATGCAATTTCTTATTAATCACGTTAGCATTTACAAGACCTACAAACACATGCGCTTAGGTTATCTTTTTCTACTTTTCTGAATGCAATTTCTCATTAATCACGTTAGCATTCACAAGACCTACAAACACATGCGCTTAGGTTATCTTTTTCTACTTTTCTGAATGCAATTTCTTATTAATCACGTTAGCATTCACAAGACCTACAAACACATGCGCTTAGGTTATCTTTTTCTACTTTTCTGAATGCAATTTCTTATTAATCACGTTAGCATTCACAAGACCTACAAACACATGCGCTTAGGTTAACTTTTTCTACTTTTCTGAATGCAATTTCTTATTAATCACGTTAGCATTCACAAGACCTACAAACACATGCGCTTAGGTTATCTTTTTCTACTTTTCTGAATGCAATTTCTTATTAATCACGTTAGCATTCACAAGACCTACAAACACATGCGCTTAGGTTGTCTTTTTCTACTTTTCTGAATGCAATTTCTTATTAATCACGTTAGCATTCACAAGACCTACAAACACATGCCCATAGGTTATCTTTTTCTACTTTTCTGAATGCAATTTCTCATTAATCACGTTAGCATTCACAAGAACTACAAACACATGCGCTTAGGTTATCTTTTTCTACTTTTCTGAATGCAATTTCTTATTAATCACGTTAGCATTCACAAGACCTAAAACACATGCGCTTAGGTTATCTTTTTCTACTTTTCTGAATGCAATTTCTCATTAATCACGTTAGCATTCACAAGACCTACAAACACATGCGCTTAGGTTAACTTTTTCTACTTTTCTGAATGCAATTTGTTATTAATCACGTTAGCATTCACAAGACCTACAAACACATGCGCTTAGGTTATCTTTTTCTACTTTTCTTAATGCAATTTCTTATTAATCACGGTAGCATTCACAAGACCTACAAACACATGCGCTTAGGTTATCTTTTTCTACTTTTCTGAATGCAATTTCGTATTAATCAAGTTAGCATTCACAAGACCTACAAACACATGCGCTTAGGTTATCTTTTTCTACTTTTCTGAATGCAATTTCTTATTAATCAAATTAGCATACACAAGACCTACAAACACATGCGCTTAGGTTATCTTTTTCTACTTTTCTGAATGCAATTTCTTATTAATCCAATTAGCATTCACAAGACCTACAAACACATGCGCTTAGGTTATCTTTTTCTACTTTTCTGAATGCAATTTCTTATTAATCATGTTAGCATTCACAAGACCTACTAACACATGCGCTTAGGTTATCTTTTTTACTTGTCTGAATGCAACTTATTAATCACGTTAGCATTCACAAGACCTACAAACACATGCGCTTAGGTTATCTTTTTCTACTTTTCTTAATGCAATTTCTTATTAATCACGTTAGCATTCACAAGACCTACAAACATATGCGCTTAGGTTATCTTTTTCTACTTTTCTGAATGCAATTTCTTATTAATCACGTTAGCATTCACAAGACCTACAAACACATGCGCTTCGGTTATCTTTTTCTACTTTTCTGAATGCAATTTCTTATTAATCACGTTAGCATTCACAAGATCTACAAACACATGCGCTTAGGTTAAATTTTTCTACTTTTCTGTATGCAATTTCTTATTAATCACGTTAGCATTCACAAGACCTACAAACACATGCCCTTAGGTTATCTTTTTCTACTTTTCTGAATGCAATTTCTTATTAATCACGTTAGCATTCACAAGACCTACAAACACATGCGCTGAGGTTATCTTTTTCTACTTTTCTGAATGCAATTTCGTATTAATCAAGTTAGCATTCACAAGACCTACAAACACATGCTCTTAGGTTATCTTTTTCTACTTTTCTGAATGCAATTTCTTATTAATCACGTTAGCATTCACAAGATCTACAAACACATGCGCTTAGGTTAACTTTTTCTACTTTCTGAATGCAATTTCTCATTAATCACGTTAGCATTCACAAGACCTACAAACAAATGCGCTTAGGTTATCTTTTTCTAGTTTTCTGAATGCAATTTCTTATTAATCACGTTTGCATTCACAAGACCTACAAACACATGCGCTTAGGTTAACTTTTGCTACTTTTCTGAATGCAATTTCTTATTAATCAAGTTAGCATTCACAAGACCTACAAACACATGCGCTTAGGTTATCTTTTTCTACTTTTCTGAATGCAATTTCTTATTAATCACGTTAGCATTCACAAGACATACAAACACATGCGCTTAGGTTATCTTTTTCTACTTTTCTGAATGCAATTTCTTATTAATCATGTTAGCATTCACAAGACCTACAAACACATGCGCTTAGGTTATCTTTTTCTACTTTTCTGAATGCAATTTTTTATTAATCACGTTAGCATTCACAAGACCTACAAACACATGCGCTGAGGTTATCTTTTTCTACTTTTCTGAATGCAACTTCTTATTAATCAAGTTAGCATTCACAAGACCTACAAACACATGCGCTTAGGTTATCTTTTTCTACTTTTCTGAATGCAATTTCTTATTAATCACGTTAGCATTCACAAGACCTACTAACACATGCGCTTAGGTTATCTTTTTTACTTTTCTGAATGCAACTTCTTATTAATCACGTTAGCATTCACAAGACCTACAAACACATGCGCTTAGGTTATCTTTTTCTACTTTTCTTAATGCAATTTCTCATTAATCACGTTAGCATTCACAAGACCTACAAACACATGCGCTTAAGTTATCTTTTTCTACTTTTCTGAATGTAATTTCTTATTAATCAAGTTAACATTCACAAGACCTACAACACATGCGCTTAGGTTAACTTTTTCTACTATTCTGAATGCAATTTCTTATTAATCAAGTTAGCATTCACATGACCTAAAAACACATGCGCTTAGGTTATCTTTTCCTACTTTTCTGAATGCAATTTCTTATTAATCAAGTTAGCATTCACAAGACCTACAAACACATGCGCTTAGGTTATCTTTTTCTACTTTTCTGAATGCAATTTCTTATTAATCACGTTAGCATTCACAAGACCTACTAACACATGCGCTTAGGTTATCTTTTTTACTTTTCTGAATGCAACTTATTAATCACGTTAGCATTCACAAGACCTACAAACACATGCGCTTAGGTTATCTTTTTCTACTTTTCTGAATGCAACTTCTTATTAATCACGTTAGCATTCACAAGACCTACAAACACATGCGCTTAGGTTATCTTTTTCTACTTTTCTGAATGCAATTTCTAATTAATCACGTTAGCATTCACAAGACCTACAAACACATGCGCTTAGGTTATCTTCTCTACTTTTCTGAATGCAATTTCTTATTAATCAAGTTAGCATTCACAAGACCTACAAACACATGCGCTTAGGTTAGCTTTTTCTAATTTTCTGAATGCAATTTCTCATTAATCACGTTAGCATTCACAAGACCTACAACCACATGCGCTTAGGTTATCTTTTTCTACTTTTCTGAATGCAATTTCTTATTAATCACGTTAGCATTCACAAGACATACAAACACATGCGCTTAGGTTATCTTTTTCTACTTTTCTGAATGCAATTTCTTATTAATCACGTTAGCATTCACAAGACCTACAAACACATGCGCTTAGGTTATCTTTTTCTACTTTTCTGAATGCAATTTCTTATTAATCACGTTAGCATTCACAAGACCTAATAACACATGCGCTTAGGTTATCTTTTTTACTTTTCTGAATGCAACTTATTATTAATCACGTTAGCATTCACAAGACCTACAAACACATGCGCATAGGTTATCTTTTTCTACTTTTCTTAATGCAATTTCTTATTAATCACGTTAGCATTCACAAGACCTACAAACACATGCGCTTAAGTTATCTTTTTCTACTTTTCTGAATGTAATTTCTTATTAATCAAGTTAACATTCACAAGACCTACAACACATGCGCTTAGGTTAACTTTTTCTACTATTCTGAATGCAATTTCTTATTAATCAAGTTAGCATTCACAAGACCTAAAAACACATGCGCTTAGGTTATCTTTTCCTACTTTTCTGAATGCAATTTCTTATTAATCAAGTTAGCATTCACAAGACCTACAAACACATGCGCTTAGGTTATCTTTTTCTACTTTTCTGAATGCAATTTCTTATTAATCAAGTTAGCATTCACAAGACCTACAAAAACATGCGCTTAGGTTATCTTTTTCTACTTTTCTTAATGCAGTTTCTTATTAATCACGTTAGCATTCACAAGACCTAATAACACATGCGCTTAGGTTATCTTTTTTACTTTTCTGAATGCAACTTATTAATCACGTTAGCATTCACAAAACCTACAAACAAATGCGCTTAGGTTATCTTTTCCTACTTTTCTGAATGCAATTTCTTATTAATCAAGTTAGCATTCACAAGCCCTACAAACACATCCGCTTAGGTTATCTTTTTCTACTTTTCTGAATGCAATTTCTTATTAATCACGTTAGCATTCACAAGACCTACAAACACATGCGCTTAGATTATCTTTTTCTACTTTTCTGTATGTAATTTCTTATTAATCAAGTTAGCATTCACAAGACCTACAAACACATGCGCTTAGGTTATCTTTTTCTACTTTTCTGAATGCAATTTCTTATTAATCACGTTAGCATTCACAAGACCTACAAACACATGCGCTTAGGTTATCTTTTTCTACTTTTCTGAATGCAATTTCTTATTAAGCAAGTTAGCATTCACAAGACCTAAAAACACATGCGCTTATATTATCTTTTTCTACTTTTCTGAATGCAATTTCTTATTAATCACGTTAGCATTCACAAGACCTACAAACACATGCGCTTAGGTTAACTTTTTCTACTTTTCTGAATGCAATTTCTTATTAATCACGTTAGCATTCACAAGACCTACAAACACATGCGCTTAGGTTATCTTCTCTACTTTTCTGAATGCAATTTCTTATTAATCAAGTTAGCATTCACAAGACCTACAAACACATGCGCTTAGGTTAGCTTTTTCTAATTTTCTGAATGCAATTTCTTATTAATCACGTTAGCATTCACAAGACCTACAAACACATGCGCTTAGGTTATCTTTTTCTACTTTTCTGAATGCAATTTCTTATTAATCACGTTAGCATTCACAAGACATACAAACACATGCGCTTAGGTTATCTTTTTCTACTTTTCTGAATGCAATTTCTTATTAATCAAGTTAGCATTCACAAGACCTACAAACACATGCGCTTAGGTTATCTTTTTCTACTTTTCTGAATGCAACTTCTTATTAATCAAGTTAGCATTCACAAGACCTACAAACACATGCGCTTAGGTTATCTTTTTCTACTTTTCTGAATGCAATTTCTTATTAATCACGTTAGCATTCACAAGACCTACTAACACATGCGCTTAGGTTATCTTTTTTACTTTTCTGAATGCAACTTCTTATTAATCACGTTAGCATTCACAAGACCTACAAACACATGCGCTTAGGTTATCTTTTTCTACTTTTCTTAATGCAACTTCTTATTAATCACGTTAGCATTCACAAGACCTACAAACACATGCGCTTAGGTTATCTTTTTTACTTTTCTGAATGCAACTTATTAATCACGTTAGCATTCACAAGACCTACAAACACATGCGCTTAGGTTATCTTTTTCTACTTTTCTTAATGCAATTTCTTATTAATCACGTTAGCATTCACAAGACCTAATAACACATGCGCTTAGGTTATCTTTTTTACTTTTCTGAATGCAACTTATTATTAATCAAGTTAGCATTCACAAGACCTACAAACACATGCGCTTAGGTTATCTTTTTCTACTTTTCTTAATGCAATTTCTTATTAATCACGTTAGCATTCACAAGACCTACAAAGACATGCGCTTAGGTTATCTTTTTCTACTTTTCTGAATGCAATTTCTTATTAATCAAGTTAGCATTCACAAGACCTACAAAAACATGCGCTTAGGTTATCTTTTTCTACTTTTCTGAATGCAATTCCTTATTAATCACGTTAGCATTCACAAAACCTACAAACAAATGCGCTTAGGTTATCTTTTCCTACTTTTCTGAATGCAATTTCTTATTAATCAAGTTAGCATTCACAAGCCCTACAAACACATCCGCTTAGGTTATCTTTTTCTACTTTTCTGAATGCAATTTCTTATTAATCACGTTAGCATTCACAAGACCTACAAACACATGCGCTTAGATTATCTTTTTCTACTTTTCTGTATGCAATTTCTTATTAATCAAGTTAGCATTCACAAGACCTACAAACACATGCGCTTAGGTTATCTTTTTCTACTTTTCTGAATGCAATTTCTTATTAATCACGTTAGCATTCACAAGACCTACAAACACATGCGCTTAGGTTATCTTTTTCTACTTTTCTGAATGCAATTTCTTATTAAGCAAGTTGGCATTCACAAGACCTAAAAACACATGCGCTTATGTTATCTTTTTCTACTTTTCTGAATGCAATTTCTTATTAATCACGTTAGCATTCACAAGACCTACAAACACATGCGCTTAGGTTAACTTTTTCTACTTTTCTGAATGCAATTTGTTATTAATCACGTTAGCATTCACAAGACCTACAAACACATGCGCTTAGGTTATCTTTTTCCACTTTTCTTAATGCAATTTTTATTAATCACGTTAGCATTCACAAGACCTACAAACACATGCGCTTAGGTTATCTTCTCTACTTTTCTGAATGCAATTTCTTATTAATCAAGTTAGCATTCACAAGACCTACAAACACATGCGCTTAGGTTAGCTTTTTCTAATTTTCTGAATGCAATTTCTTATTAATCACGTTAGCATTCACAAGACCTACAAACACATGCGCTTAGGTTATCTTTTTCTACTTTTCTGAATGCAATTTACTATTAATCACGTTAGCATTCACAAGACCTACAAACACATGCGCTTAGGTTATCTTTTTCTACTTTTCTGTATGCAATTTCTTATTAATGATGTTAGCATTCACAAGATCTACAAACACATGCGCTTAGGTTAACTTTTTCTACTTTCGGAATGCAATTTCTTATTAATCACGTTAGCATTCACAAGTCCTACAAACACATGCGCTGAGGTTATCTTTTTCTACTTTTCTGAATGCAATTTCGTATTAATCAAGTTAGCATTCACAAGACCTACAAACACATGCTCTTAGGTTATCTTTTTCTACTTTTCTGAATGCAATTTCTTATTAATCAAGTTAACATTCACAAGACATACAACACATGCGCTTAGGTTAACTTTTTCTACATTTCTGAATGCAATTTCTCATTAATCACGTTAGCATTCACAAGACCTACAAACAAATGCGCTTAGGTTATCTTTTTCTACTTTTCTGAATGCAATTTCTTATTAATCACGTTTGCATTCACAAGACCTAAAAACACATGCGCTTAGGTTATCTTTTTCTACTTTTCTGAATGCAATTTCTTATTAATCACGTTAGCATTCACAAGACATACAAACACATGCGCTTAGGTTATCTTTTTCTACTTTTCTGAATGCAATTTCTTATTAATCAAGTTAGTATTCACAAGACCTACAAACATATGCGCTTAGGTTATCTTTTTCTACTTTTCTGAATGCAATTTCTTATTAATCAAATTAGCATTCACAAGACCTACAAACACATACGCTTAGGTTATCTTTTTCTACTTTTCTGAATGCAATTTCTTCTTAATCAAATTAGCATTCACAAGACCTACAAACACATGCGCTTAGGTTATCTTTTTCTACTTTTCTGAATGCAATTTCTTATTAATCACGTTAGCATTCACAAGACCTACAAACACATGCGCTTAGGTTATCTTTTTCTACTTTTCTGAATGCAATTTCTTATTAATCACGTTAGCATTCACAAAACCTACAAACACAAGCGCTTAGGTTATCTTTTTCTACTTTTATGAATGCAATTTCGTATTAATCAAGTTAGCATTCACAAGACCTACAAAAACATGCGCTTAGGTTAACTTTTTCTACTTTCTGAATGCAATTTCTTATTAATCACGTTAGCATTCACAAGACGTACAAACACATGCGCTTAGGTTATCTTTTTCTACTTTTCTTAATGCAATTTCTTATTAATCACGTTAGCATTCACAAGACCTACAAACATATGCGCTTAGGTTATCTTTTTCTACTTTTCTGAAAGCAATTTCTTATTAATCTCGTTAGCATTCACAAGACCTACAAACACAAGCGCTTAGGTTATCTTTTTCTACTTTTCTGCATGCAATTTCTTATTAATCACGTTAGCATTCACAAAACCTACAAACAAATGCGCTTAGGTTATCTTTTCCTACTTTTCTGAATGCAATTTCTTATTAATCAATTTAGCATTCACAATCCCTACAAACACATCCGCTTAGGTTAACTTTTTCTACTTTTCTGAATGCAATTTGTTATTAATCACGTTAGCATTCACAAGAACTACAAACACATGCGCTTAGGTTATCTTTTTCCACTTTTCTTAATGCAATTTTTTATTAATCACGTTAGCATTCACAAGACCTACAAACACATGCGCTGAGGTTATCTTTTTCTACTTTTCTGAATGCAATTTCGTATTAATCAATTTAGCATTCACAAGACCTAAAAACATGCGCTTAGGTTATCTTTTTCTACTTTTCTGAATGCAATTTCTTATTAATCACGTTAGCATTCACAAGACCTACAAACACATGCGCTTAGGTTAACTTTTTCTACTTTTCTGAATGCAATTTCCTATTAATCACGTTAGCATTCACAAGACCTACAAACACATGCGCTTAGGTTATCTTTTTCTTCTTTTCTGAATGCAATTTCTTATTAATCAAGTTAGCATTCACAAGACCTACAAACACATGCGCTTAGGTTATCTTTTTCTACTTTTCTGAATGCAATTTCTTATTAATCACGTTAGCATTCACAAGACCTAAAAAACATGCGCTTAGGTTATCTTTTTCTGCTTTTCTGAATGCAATTTCTTATTAATCACGTTAGCATTCACAAGATATACAAACACATGCGCTTAGGTTATCTTTTTCTACTTTTCTGAATGCAAATTCTTATTAATCACGTTAGCATTCACAAGACCTACAAACACATGCGCTTAGGTTATCTTTTTCTACTTTTCTGAATGCAATTTCTTATTAATCACGTTAGCATTCACAAGACCTACAAAAACATGCGCTTAGGTTATCTTTTTCTTCTTTTCTGAATGCAATTTCTTATTAATCACGTTAGCATTCACAAGATATACAAACACATGCGCTTAGGTTATCTTTTTCTACTTTTCTGAATGCAAATTCTTATTAATCACGTTAGCATTCACAAGACCTACAAACACATGCGCTTAGGTTATCTTTTTCTACTTTTCTGAATGCAATTTCTTATTAATCACGTTAGCATTCCCAAGACCTACAAACACATGCGCTTAGGTTATCTTTTTCTACTTTTCTGAATGCAATTTCTTATTAATCAAGTTAGCATTCACAAGACCTACAAACACATGCGCTTAGGTTATCTTTTTCTACTTTTCTGAATGCAATTTCTTATTAAAACACATGCGCTTAGGTTATCTTTATCTACTTTTCTGAATGCAATTTCTTATTAATCAAGTTAGCATTCACAAGACCTACAAACACATGCGCTTAGGTTAGCTTTTTCTAATTTTCTGAATGCAATTTCTTATTAATCACGTTAGCATTCACAAGACCTACAAACACATGCGCTTAGGTTATCTTTTTCTACTTTTCTGAATGCAATTTACTATTAATCACGTTAGCATTCACAAGACCTACAAACACATGCGCTTAGGTTAACTTTTTCTACTTTTCTGTATGCAATTTCTTATTAATGAAGTTAGCATTCACAAGACCTACAAACACATGCGCTTAGGTTATCTTTTTCTACTTTTCTGAATGCAATTTCTTATTAATCACGTTAGCATTCACAAGACCTACAAAAACATGCCCTTAGGTTATCTTTTTCTGCTTTTCTGAATGCAATTTCTTATTAATCACGTTAGCATTCACAAGATATACAAACACATGCGCTTAGGTTATCTTTTTCTACTTTTCTGAATGCAAATTCTTATTAATCACGTTAGCATTCACAAGACCTACAAACACATGCGCTTAGGTTATCTTTTTCTACTTTTCTGAATGCAATTTCTTATTAATCACGTTAGCATTCACAAGACCTACAAAAACATGCACTTAGGTTATCTTTTTCTGCTTTTCTGAATGCAATTTCTTATTAATCACGTTAGCATTCACAAGATATACAAACACATGCGCTTAGGTTATCTTTTTCTACTATTCTGAATGCAAATTCTTATTAATCACGTTAGCATTCACAAGACCTACAAACACATGCGCTTAGGTTATCTTTTTCTACTTTTCTGAATGCAATTTCTTATTAATCACGTTAGCATTCACAAGACCTACAAACACATGCGCTTAGGTTATCTTTTTCTACTTTTCTGAATGCAATTTCTTATTAATCCAGTTAGCATTCACAAGACCTACAAACACATGCGCTTAGGTTATCTTTTTCTACTTTTCTGAATGCAATTTCTTATTAATCAAGTTAGCATTCACAAGACCTACAAACACATGCGCTTAGGTTATCTTTATCTACTTTTCTGAATGCAATTTCTTATTAATCAAGTTAGCATTCACAAGACCTACAAACACATGCGCTTAGGTTAGCTTTTTCTAATTTTCTGAATGCAATTTCTTATTAATCACGTTAGCATTCACAAGACCTACAAACACATGCGCTTAGGTTATCTTTTTCTACTTTTCTGAATGCAATTTACTATTAATCACGTTAGCATTCACAAGACCTACAAACACATGCGCTTAGGTTATCTTTTTCTACTTTTCTGTATGCAATTTCTTATTAATGAAGTTAGCATTCACAAGACCTACAAACACATGCGCTTAGGTTATCTTTTTCTACTTTTCTGAATGCAATTTCTTATTAATCACGTTAGAATTCACAAGAGCTACAAACACATGCGCTTAGGTTATCTTTTTCTACTTTTCTGAATGCAATTTCTTATTAATCACGTTAGCATTCACAAGACCTACAAAAACATGCGCTTAGGTTATCTTTTTCTGCTTTTCTGAATGCAATTTCTTATTAATCACGTTAGCATTCACAAGATATACAAACACATGCGCTTAGGTTATCTTTTTCTACTTTTCTGAATGCAAATTCTTATTAATCACGTTAGCATTCACAAGATATACAAACACATGCGCTTAGGTTATCTTTTTCTACTTTTCTGAATGCAAATTCTTATTAATCAAGTTAACATTCACAAGACCTACAAACACATGCGCTTAGGTTATCTTTTTCTACTTTTCTGAATGCAATTTCTTATTAATCACGTTAGCATTCACAAGACCTACAAACACATGCGCTTAGGTTATCTTTTTCTACTTTTCTGAATGCAATTTTTTATTAATCACGTTAGCATTCACAAGACCTACAAACACATGCGCTTAGGTTATCTTTTTCTACTTTTCTGAATGCAATTTCTTATTAATCAAGTTAGCATTCACAAGACCTACAAACACATGCGCTTAGGTTATCTTTTTCTACTTATCTGAATGCAATTTCTTATTACTCAAGTTAGCATTCAAAAGACCTACAAACACATGCGCTTAGGTTATCTTTTTCTACTTTTCTGAATGCAATTTCTTATTACTCACGTTAGCATTCACATGACCGACAAACACATGCGCTTAGGTTATCTTTTTCTACTTTTCTGAATGCAATTTCTTATTAATCAAGTTAGCATTCACAAGACTTACAAACACATGCGTTTAGGTTATCTTTTTCTACTTTTCTGAATGCAATTTCTTATTAATCACGTTAGCATTCACAAGACCTACAAACACATGCGCTTAGGTTATCTTTTTCTACTTTTCTGAATGCAATTTCTTATTAATCAAGTTAGCATTCACAAGACCTACAAACACATGCGCTTAGGTTATCTTTATCTACTTTTCTGAATGCAATTTCTTATTAATCACGTTAGCATTCACAAGACCTACAAACACATGCGCTTAGGTTATCTTTTTCTACTTTTCTGAATGCAATTTTTTATTAATCACGTTAGCATTCACAAGACCTACAAACACATGCGCTTAGGTTATCTTTTTCTACTTTTCTGAATGCAATTTCTTATTAATCAATTTAGCATTCACAAGACCTACAAACACATGCGCTTAGGTTATCTTTTTCTACTTATCTGAATGCAATTTCTTATTACTCAAGTTAGCATTCAAAAGACCTACAAACACATGCGCTTAGGTTATCT
Organism: Acanthosepion esculentum; assembly: GCA_964036315.1. NCBI lineage: Eukaryota > Metazoa > Mollusca > Cephalopoda > Sepiida > Sepiidae > Acanthosepion > Acanthosepion esculentum. Next base: position 82,237,457 of record OZ038493.1, on the reverse strand, counting down.
TTTTCTACTTTTCTGAATGCAATTTCTTATTACTCACGTTAGCATTCACATGACCGACAAACACATGCGCTTAGGTTATCTTTTTCTACTTTTCTGAATGCAATTTCTTATTAATCAAGTTAGCATTCACAAGACTTACAAACACATGCGTTTAGGTTATCTTTTTCTACTTTTCTGAATGCAATTTCTTATTAATCACGTTAGCATTCACAAGACCTAAAAACACATGCGCTTAGGTTATCTTTTTCTACTTTTCTGTATGCAATTTCTTATTAATCACGTTAGCATTCACAAGACCTACAAACACATGCGCTTAGGTTATCTTTTTCTACTTTTCTGAATGCAATTTCTTATTAATCACGTTGGCATTCACAAGACCTACAAACACATGCGTTTAGGTTATCTTTTTCTACTTTTCTGAATGCAATTTCTCATTAATCACGTGAGCATTCACAAGACCTCCAAACACATGCGCTTAGGTTATCTTTTTCTACTTTTCTGAATGCAATTTTTTATTAAACACGTTGGCATTCACAAGACCTACAAACACATGCGCTTAGGTTATCTTTTTCTACTTTTCTGAATGCAATTTCTCATTAATCACGTTAGCATTCACAAGACCTACAAACACATGCGCTTAGGTTATCTTTTTCTACTTTTCTGAATGCAATTTCTTATTAATCACGTTAGCATTCACAAGACCTACAAACACATGCGCTTAGGTTATCTTTTTCTACTTTTCTGAATGCAATTTCTTATTACTCACGTTAGCATTCAAAAGACCTACAAACACATGCACTTAGGTTATCTTTTTCTACTTTTCTGAATGCAATTTCTTATTACTCAAGTTAGCATTCACAAGATCTACAAACACATGCGCTTAGGTTATCTTTTTCTACTTTTCTGAATGCAATTTCTTATTAATCAAGTTAGCATTCACAAGACTTACAAACACATGCGTTTAGGTTATCTTTTTCTACTTTTCTGAATGCAATTTCTTATTAATCACGTTAGCATTCACAAGACCTACAAACACATGCGCTTAGGTTATCTTTTTCTACTTTTCTGAATGCAATTTCTTATTAATCACGTTAGCATTCACAAGACCTAAAAACACATGCGCTTAGGTTATCTTTTTCTACTTTTCTGTATGCAATTTCTTATTAATCACGTTAGCATTCACAAGACCTACAAACACATGCGCTTAGGTTATCTTTTTCTACTTTTCTGAATGCAATTTCTTATTAATCACGTTGGCATTCACAAGACCTACAAACACATGCGTTTAGGTTATCTTTTTCTACTTTTCTGAATGCAATTTCTCATTAATCACGTGAGCATTCACAAGACCTCCAAACACATGCGCTTAGGTTATCTTTTTCTACTTTTCTGAATTCAATTTTTTATTAAACACGTTGGCATTCACAAGACCTACAAACACATGCGCTTAGGTTATCTTTTTCTACTTTTCTGAATGCAATTTCTCATTAATCACGTTAGCATTCACAAGACTTACAAACACATGCGTTTAGGTTATCTTTTTCTACTTTTCTGAATGCAATTTCTTATTAATCACGTTAGCATTCACAAGACCTACAAACACATGCGCTTAGGTTATCTTTTTCTACTTTTCTGAATGCAATTTCTTATTAATCACGTTAGCATTCACAAGACCTAAAAACACATGCGCTTAGGTTATCTTTTTCTACTTTTCTGTATGCAATTTCTTATTAATCACGTTAGCATTCACAAGACCTACAAACACATGCGCTTAGGTTATCTTTTTCTACTTTTCTGAATGCAATTTCTTATTAATCACGTTGGCATTCACAAGACCTACAAACACATGCGTTTAGGTTATCTTTTTCTACTTTTCTGAATGCAATTTCTCATTAATCACGTGAGCATTCACAAGACCTCCAAACACATGCGCTTAGGTTATCTTTTTCTACTTTTCTGAATGCAATTTTTTATTAAACACGTTGGCATTCACAAGACCTACAAACACATGCGCTTAGGTTATCTTTTTCTACTTTTCTGAATGCAATTTCTCATTAATCACGTTAGCATTCACAAGACCTACAAACACATGCGCTTAGGTTATCTTTTTCTACTTTTCTGAATGCAATTTCTTATTAATCACGTTAGCATTCACAAGACCTAGAAACACATGCGCTTAGGTTATCTTTTTCTACTTTTCTGAATCCAATTACTTATTAATCACGTTATCATTCACAAGACCTACAAACATATGCGCTTAGGTTATCTTTTTCTACTTTTCTGAATGCAATTTCTTATTAATCACGTTGGCATTCACAAGTCCTACAAACACATGCGCTTAGGTTATCTTTTTCTACTTTTCTGTATGCAATTTCTTATTAATGACGTTAGCATTCACAAGACCTACAAACAGATTCGCTTAGGTTATCTTTTTCTACTTTTCTTAATGCAATTTCTTATTAATCACGTTAGCATTCACAAGACCTACAAACACATGCGCTTAGGTTAACTTTTTCTACTTTTCTGAATGCAATTTCTTATTAATCACGTTAGCATTCACAAGACCTACAAACACATGCGCTTAGATTATCTTTTTCTACTTTCCTGAATGCAATTTCTTATTAATCAAGTTAGCATTCACAAGACCTACAAACACATGCGCTTAGGTTATCTTTTTCTACTTTTCTGAATGCAATTTCTTATTAATCAAGTTAGCATTCACAAGACCTACAAACACATGCGCTTTGGTTATCTTTTTCTACTTTTCTGAATGGAATTTCTTATTAATCACGTTAGCATTCACAAGACCTACAAATAACATGCGCTTAGGTTATCTTTTTCTACTTTTCTGAATGCAATTTCTTATTAATCACGTTGGCATTCACAAGACCTACAAACACATGCGCTTAGGTTATCTTTTTCTACTTTTCTGAATGCAATTTCTTATTAATCAAGTTAGCATTCAAAAGACCTACAAACACATGCGCTTTGGTTATCTTTTTCTACTTTTCTGAATGCAATTTCTTATTAATCACGTTAGCATTCACAAGACCTACAAACACATGCGCTTAGGTTATCTTTTTCTACTTTTCTGAATGCAATTTCTTATTAATCAAGTTAGCATTCACAAGACTTACAAACACATGCGTTTAGGTTATCTTTTTCTACTTTTCTGAATGCAATTTCTTATTAATCACGTTAGCATTCACAAGACCTACAAACACATGCGCTTAGGTTATCTTTTTCTACTTTTCTGAATGCAATTTCTTATTAATCACGTTAGCATCCACAAGACCTAAAAACACATGCGCTTAGGTTATCTTTTTCTACTTTTCTGTATGCAATTTCTTATTAATCACGTTAGCATTCACAAGACCTACAAACACATGCGCTTAGGTTATCTTTTTCTACTTTTCTGAATGCAATTTCTTATTAATCACGTTGGCATTCACAAGACCTACAAACACATGCGTTTAGGTTATCTTTTTCTACTTTTCTGAATGCAATTTCTCATTAATCACGTGAGCATTCACAAGACCTCCAAACACATGCGCTTAGGTTATCTTTTTCTACTTTTCTGAATGCAATTTTTTATTAAACACGTTGGCATTCACAAGACCTACAAACACATGCGCTTAGGTTATCTTTTTCTACTTTTCTGAATGCAATTTCTCATTAATCACGTTAGCATTCACAAGACTTACAAACACATGCGTTTAGGTTATCTTTTTCTACTTTTCTGAATGCAATTTCTTATTAATCACGTTAGCATTCACAAGACCTACAAACACATGCGCTTAGGTTATCTTTTTCTACTTTTCTGAATGCAATTTCTTATTAATCACGTTAGCATTCACAAGACCTAAAAACACATGCGCTTAGGTTATCTTTTTCTACTTTTCTGTATGCAATTTCTTATTAATCACGTTAGCATTCACAAGACCTACAAACACATGCGCTTAGGTTATCTTTTTCTACTTTTCTGAATGCAATTTCTTATTAATCACGTTGGCATTCACAAGACCTACAAACACATGCGTTTAGGTTATCTTTTTCTACTTTTCTGAATGCAATTTCTCATTAATCACGTGAGCATTCACAAGACCTCCAAACACATGCGCTTAGGTTATCTTTTTCTACTTTTCTGAATGCAATTTTTTATTAAACACGTTGGCATTCACAAGACCTACAAACACATGCGCTTAGGTTATCTTTTTCTACTTTTCTGAATGCAATTTCTCATTAATCACGTTAGCATTCACAAGACCTACAAACACATGCGCTTAGGTTATCTTTTTCTACTTTTCTGAATGCAATTTCTTATTAATCACGTTAGCATTCACAAGACCTAGAAACACATGCGCTTAGGTTATCTTTTTCTACTTTTCTGAATCCAATTACTTATTAATCACGTTATCATTCACAAGACCTACAAACATATGCGCTTAGGTTATCTTTTTCTACTTTTCTGAATGCAATTTCTTATTAATCACGTTGGCATTCACAAGTCCTACAAACACATGCGCTTAGGTTATCTTTTTCTACTTTTCTTAATGCAATTTCTTATTAATCACGTTAGCATTCACAAGACCTACAAACACATGCGCTTAGGTTAACTTTTTCTACTTTTCTGAATGCAATTTCTTATTAATCACGTTAGCATTCACAAGACCTACAAACACATGCGCTTAGATTATCTTTTTCTACTTTCCTGAATGCAATTTCTTATTAATCAAGTTAGCATTCACAAGACCTACAAACACATGCGCTTAGGTTATCTTTTTCTACTTTTCTGAATGCAATTTCTTATTAATCAAGTTAGCATTCACAAGACCTACAAACACATGCGCTTTGGTTATCTTTTTCTACTTTTCTGAATGGAATTTCTTATTAATCACGTTAGCATTCACAAGACCTACAAATAACATGCGCTTAGGTTATCTTTTTCTACTTTTCTGAATGCAATTTCTTATTAATCACGTTGGCATTCACAAGACCTACAAACACATGCGCTTAGGTTATCTTTTTCTACTTTTCTGAATGCAATTTCTTATTAATCAAGTTAGCATTCAAAAGACCTACAAACACATGCGCTTTGGTTATCTTTTTCTACTTTTCTGAATGCAATTTCTTATTAATCACGTTAGCATTCACAAGACCTACAAACACATGCGCTTAGGTTATCTTTTTCTACTTTTCTGAATGCAATTTCTTATTACTCACGTTAGCATTCACAAGACCTACAAACACATGCACTTAGGTTATCTTTTTCTACTTTTCTGAATGCAATTTCTTATTAATCACGTTGGCATTCACAAGATCTACAAACACATGCGCTTAGGTTATCTTTTTCTACTTTTCTGAATGCAATTTCTTATTAATCACGTTAGCATTCACAAGACCTACAAACACATGCGCTTAGGTTATCTTTTTCTACTTTTCTGAATGCAATTTCTTATTAATCAAGTTAGCATTCACAAGACCTACAAACACATGCGCTTAGGTTATCTTTTTCTACTTTTCTGTATGCAATTTCTTATTAATCAAGTTAGCATTCACAAGACCTACAAACACATTCGCTTTGGTTATCTTTTTCTACTTTTCTGAATGGAATTTCTTATTAATCACGTTAGCATTCACAAGACCTACAAACACATGCGCTTAGGTTATCTTTTTCTACTTTTCTGAATGCAATTTCTTATTAATCAATTTAGCATTCACAAGACCTACAAACACATGCGCTTAGGTTATCTTTTTCTACTTTTCTGAATGCAATTTCTTATTAATCACGTTAGCATTCACAAGACCTAAAAACACATGCGCTTAGGTTATCTTTTTCTACTTTTCTGAATGCAATTTCTTATTAATCAAGTTAGCATTCACAAGACCTACAAACACATGCGCTTAGGTTATCTTTTTCTAGTTTTCTGAATGCAATTTCTCATTAATCACGTTAGCATTCACAAGACCTACAAACACATGCGCTTAGGTTATATTTTTCTACTTTTCTGAATGCAATTTCTTATTAATCAAGTTAGCATTCTCAAGACCTAAAAACACATGCGCTTAGGTTATCTTTTTCTACTTTTCTGAATGCAATTTCTTATTAATCACGTTAGCATTCACAAGACCTACAAACACATGCGCTTAGGTTATCTTTTTCTACTTTTCTGAATGCAATTTCTTATTAATCACGTTAGCATTCACAAGACCTACAAACACATGCGCTTAGGTCATCTTTTTCTACTTGTCTGAATGCAATTTCTTATTAATCAGGTTAGCATTCACAAGACCTAAAAACACATGCGTTTAGGTTAAATTTTTCTACTTTTCTGAATGCAATTTCTTGTTAATCACGTTAGCATTCACAAGTCCTACAAACACATGCGCTTAGGTTATCTTTTTCTACTTTTCTGAATGCAATTTCTTATTAATCAAGTTAGCATTCACAAGACCTACAAACACATGCGCTTAGGTTACCTTTTCTACTTTTCTGAATGCAATTTCTTATTAATCACGTTAGCATTCACAAGACCTACAAACACATGCGCTTAGGTTATCTTTTTCTACTTTTCTTAATGCAATTTCTTATTAATCACGTTAGCATTCACAAGACCTACAAACACATGCGCTAAGATTATCTTTTTCTACTTTTCTGAATGCAATTTCTTATTAATCACGTTAGCATTCACAAGACCTACAAACACATGCGCTTAGGTTATCTTTTTCTACTTTTCTGAATGCAATTACTTATTAATCACGTTAGCAGTCACAAGACCTACAAACACATGCGCTTAGGTTATCTTTTTCTACTTTTCTGAATGAAATTTCTTATTAATCACGTTAGCATTCACAAGACCTACAAACACATGCGCTTAGGTTATCTTTTTCTACTTTTCTGAATGCAATTTCTTATTAATCAAGTTAGCATTCAAAAGACCTACAAACACATGCGCTTAGGTTATCTTTTTCTACTTTTCTGAATGAAATTTCTTATTAATCACGTTAGCATTCACAAGACCTACAAACACATGCGCTTTGGTTATCTTTTTCTACTTTTCTGAATGCAATTTCTTATTAATCAAGTTAGCATTCACAAGACCTACAAACACATGCGCTTAGGTTATCTTTTTCTAGTTTTCTGAATGCAATTTCTCATTAATCACGTTAGCATTCACAAGACCTACAAACACATGCGCTTAGGTTATCTTTTTCTACTTTTCTGAATGCAATTTCTTATTAATCAAGTTAGCATTCACAAGACCTACAAACACATGCGCTTTGGTTATCTTTTTCTACTTTTCTGAATGGAATTTCTTATTAATCACGTTAGCATTCACAAGACCTACAAATAACATGCGCTTAGGTTATCTTTTTCTACTTTTCTGAATGCAATTTCTTATTAATCACGTTGGCATTCACAAGACCTACAAACACATGCGCTTAGGTTATCTTTTTCTACTTCTCTGAATGCAATTTTTTATTAATCAAGTTAGCATTCACAAGACCTACAAACACATGCGATTAGGTTATCTTTTTCTACTTTTCTGAATGCAATTTCTTATTAATCACGTTAGCATTCACAAGACCTACAAACACATGCGCTTAGGTTATCTTTTTCTACTTTTCTGAATGCAATTTCTTATTAATCACGTTAGCATTCACAAGACCTACAAACACATGCGCTTAGGTTATCTTTTTCTACTTTTCTGAATGCAATTTCTTATTAATCAAGTTAGCATTCACAAGACCTACAAACACATGCGCTTAGGTTATCTTTTTCTAGTTTTCTGAATGCAATTTCTCATTAATCACGTTAGCATTCACAAGACCTACAAACTCATGCGCTTAGGTTATCTTTTTCTACTTTTCTGAATGCAATTTCTTATTAATCAAGTTAGCATTCACAAGACCTACAAACACATGCGCTTTGGTTATCTTTTTCTACTTTTCTGAATGGAATTTCTTATTAATCACGTTAGCATTCACAAGACCTACAAATAACATGCGCTTAGGTTATCTTTTTCTACTTTTCTGAATGCAATTTCTTATTAATCACGTTGGCATTCACAAGACCTACAAACACATGCGCTTAGGTTATCTTTTTCTACTTCTCTGAATGCAATTTTTTATTAATCAAGTTAGCATTCACAAGACCTACAAACACATGCGATTAGGTTATCTTTTTCTACTTTTCTGAATGCAATTTCTTATTAATCACGTTAGCATTCACAAGACCTACAAACACATGCGCTTAGGTTATCTTTTTCTACTTTTCTGAATGCAATTTCTTATTAATCACGTTAGCATTCACAAGACCTACAAACACATGCGCTTAGGTTATCTTTTTCTACTTTTCTGAATGCAATTTCTTATTAATCAAGTTAGCATTCACAAGACCTACAAACACATGCGCTTAGGTTATCTTTTTCTAGTTTTCTGAATGCAATTTCTCATTAATCACGTTAGCATTCACAAGACCTACAAACACATGCGCTTAGGTTATATTTTTCTACTTTTCTGAATGCAATTTCTTATTAATCAAGTTAGCATTCACAAGACCTAAAACCACATGCGCTTAGGTTATCTTTTTCTACTTTTCTGAATGCAATTTCTTATTAATCACGTTAGCATTCACAAGACCTACAAACACATGCGCTTCGGTTATCTTTTTCTACTTTTCTGAATGCAATTTCTTATTAATCACGTTAGCATTCACAAGACCTACAAACACATGCGCTTAGGTCATCTTTTTCTACTTGTCTGAATGCAATTTCTTATTAATCAGGTTAGCATTCACAAGACCTAAAAACACATGCGCTTAGGTTAAATTTTTCTACTTTTCTGAATGCAATTTCTTGTTAATCACGTTAGCATTCACAAGTCCTACAAACACATGCGCTTAGGTTATCTTTTTCTACTTTTCTGAATGCAATTTCTTATTAATCAAGTTAGCATTCACAAGACCTACAAACACATGCGCTTAGGTTATCTTTTTCTACTTTTCTGAATGCAATTTCTTATTAATCACGTTAGCATTCACAAGACCTACAAACACATGCGCTTAGGTTATCTTTTTCTACTTTTCTGAATGCAATTTCTTATTAATCACGTTAGCATTCACAAGACCTACAAACACATGCGCTAAGATTATCTTTTTCTACTTTTCTGAATGCAATTTCTTATTAATCACGTTAGCATTCACAAGACCTACAAACACATGCGCTTAGGTTATCTTTTTCTACTTTTCTGAATGCAATTTCTTATTAATCAAGTTAGCATTCACAAGACCTACAAACACATGCGCTTAGGTTATCTTTTTCTACTTTTCTGAATGCAATTACTTATTAATCACGTTAGCATTCACAAGACCTACAAACACATGCGCTTAGGTTATCTTTTTCTACTCTTCTGAATGAAATTTCTTATTAATCACGTTAGCATTCACAAGACCTACAAACACATGCGCTTAGGTTATCTTTTTCTACTTTTCTGAATGCAATTTCTTATTAATCAAGTTAGCATTCAAAAGACCTACAAACACATGCGCTTAGGTTATCTTTTTCTACTTTTCTGAATGCAATTACTTATTAATCAAGTTAGCATTCACAAGACCTACAAACACATGCGCTTAGGTTATCTTTTTCTACTTTTCTGAATGAAATTTCTTATTAATCACGTTAGCATTCACAAGACCTACAAACACATGCGCTTAGTTTATCTTTTTCTACTTTCTGAATGCAATTTCTTATTAATCACGTTAGCATTCACAAGACCTACAAACAAATGCGCTTAGGTTATCTTTTTCTACTTTTCTGAATGCAATTTCTTATTAATCACGTTAGCATTCACAAGACCTACAAACAAATGCGCTTAGGTTATCTTTTTCTACTTTTCTGAATGCAATTTCTTATTAATCACGTTAGCATTCACAAGACCTACAAACACATGCGCTTAGGTTATCTTTTTCTACTTTTCTGAATGCAATTTCTTATTAATCACGTTAGCATTCACAAGACCTACAAACAAATGCGCTTAGGTTATCTTTTTCTACTTTTCTGAATGCAATTTCTTATTAATCACGTTAGCATTCACAAGACCTACAAACACATGCGCTTAGGTTATCTTTTTCTACTTTTCTGAATGCAATTTCTTATTAATCACGTTAGCATTCACAAGACCTACAAACACATGCGCTTAGGTTATCTTTTTCTACTTTTCTGAATGCAATTTCTTATTAATCACGTTAGCATTCACAAGACCTACAAACACATGCGCTTAGGTTATCTTTTTCTACTTTTCTGAATGCAATTTCTTATTAATCAAGTTAGCATTCACAAGACCTTAAGCCTGAAGCGCATGTTGGTTGCCGTTTCTTTCTGCGATCGACTGGTTGCCAACCAAGACTATAGACCCAGTCTGTCCTGCTATTCAACCCATAGCTGTGAGGAGTAGAGATAGATCCATACCTTTCCCAAGGATATTTGTGCCTAAGTGATTGTAATGAACCCCACTGAAATTCGAACTCAGCTCTCCGATTTTTCATCCTGAGCCGATATCCATTACACCACACAGCACATCCGATTAGTATAATTGCAGTATAAACCACAGGTTGTCTATGTGGGCGTTGAAAAAACATGCCTGAGCAAGAGTCTGCAACAGGGATTAAATATCTACGTAAAGGGACGGCGAGCGAGCCATCATCATTTCTGATCATTGTGCCTATGAAAGTGGGGTAATTTTATGGAACTATATGTGATTATGTAAATGTAAGTATGCACATATGAGTGTATGTGGGCTTGGTAAGGCGCAAGTGACACGAAAGTTGTAGAAAACAGTGAGAATGTGGGAGCCAGAAAAAGAAGACAGAACGCTACTTCCATAAAATGAAATTGCGTGCATCTTACTTCTAATAGTGGACCCAAAATAATTTTTTCAGTCGGGGAAAAGGTTTCTGCAAATAAACGAGATATAATTAAACAATTTTAGCATTGAAATCACGAACCGGTGAATCTCTTCACGTCTAAAAAAAAACTGTTTTATCTCGAAAATTGGCTTAAGTCTTTCTGCTAGATTCACAAAATAGTGTAGGGCGGTCTTGCCACTTAATGCCAGTTGTCAGGTTATAATTATAGAAGTCAGTTTTCAGCATTCACATCGATCTCATATATATATATATATATATATATATATATATAAGAGAATCTATGACAAAGCCGAAAAAGTTTTCGTGTGACACGTTTAGTCCTTTAGAATTTCATCTCACTAAAGTGATCTTTACGTCGATACGACGACACATGGGCACGAAGAAAAGGGGACGCTGAGAAATTTTAAATTTAAATGAATTCTTTTATATATATATATATATATATATATATATATATATATATATATATATGTAAATAAATTTTCAAGAGGATAGAATCCAGGTAGAGCTCAATGTCCAGGACAGAGAAAGAATATACTATAAAAGACACAAACACTAATATTCATGGTTATAATTTATTACATTGGAATCGTAACTACAAATTCGTTTTTGGAATTTTCATGTTTGATGAATTGGATCGTAATTACGATTCCAATATAATAAATTATAACCATGGAATATTAGTGTTTCAGCCTTTTACATATATATATATATATATATATATATATATATATATATATATATATATACTTAACATTGTATATTATTTACATTATATCCCAATGCCATCTTAATATTGGCAGTGGTTTAAAAAGTATTATGACTAAGTTTGAACTCAGGCAAAAAAAGTAAACGCATCTCTTCTTTATCATGTTCAAGACGTGGGGTATATATTGTTTTAAGTAAAATTCTAAAAGAGATTTATATAAAAAGATAACGTTTTAATCATTAGAAATGAGTAATATATTTTTATGCAATTATTATAATAATATATTAAAACACAATTAAAAATGTCTATTCTAAAATCGAACATTATTTTCCAAACGGCATAATACTATTTGCCAGAGTAGATACAGGGTGTGTCACGTGTTTGAGAACAAATTTTGACAAACATTGATATAAAATTAAGAAAGAGGACAATTTAATCATTAACAATGAGTAATATATATTTAACTATTATAAAATATTAAGACACAGTAAAACAGTTTTATTCTAATATCGGACATTATTTCCCGAACAAACTAATAAATAAAAGACATGTCTTACTCCTCCTCCTATTATTTTTTTACCTTCGCCTTTCTCGAGATAACATTTCTTATAATTCGTTTTGTTTTGTTTCGTTCTCACTTGTTCATTCGCACACTCTCTCATGCATAACCACATACATAAATAATGATTAGCTACAAGGTTAACTGCAACATTTTCATCATTTCAAACCATTAGCGATTTTCACTAAAGAAGATTAAACGTGAAATATCTTTTGCTTTAGAAACAGGAAACGTTCATATTTTTTCTCTGAAAAAAAAGTGCATTTTTAATATATATATTAAAAAATACACTGGGAGGATTTTACAAACAGTTGCTGCTGCTGCTAATGCTATGCTCTTCAACTAGAATCGAGCTCTTCTAGCCACTGACGTCTTTCGTATGATAAAAACGTTAAAAGTTGCCTATCTCTCTGCCGTGCGACGATAGCTTGGGGGTAGAATCTCCGACTGATGCCAAATCGGTCCCGACTTGAAACAATCGGATGTCTAGCCACACAGATGAGTTGTGATACAGCGAAACAGTCTGTCTGTGGATGAGTATATATATATATATATATATACACTAGAATAAATCCTAAGGACCAGGCAAACCTACCTAGGTTTCACCTAAACGGATCTTCAGGGTAAAACTAGGTAGGTTTGCCTGGCTCCTTAGGATTTATTCTAGTTTATCGCTCTACTTAACGTATTGAGCACTCTACGTTTTAGAATTTCTACTCGTTTGTTTTTTTGTTTTGTTTTCTTTTTACTTTTTTCTTTGGACTAAGGACTTAAAGCACTTGGCGATTAGTTTCGTCTTGTTTTGATGTTTTTAGTTCTTTCCTTTTTTTATTTCAAATTTTTTCCTCGGGTAACGATTTGTCCTGACATCTGCAAGTTGAGCTATCCGAGGTTTTCCAAACGAGTACGACTATTAATATATATATATATATATATATATATATATATATATATATATATATACACACACTCATCCATATATATATATATATATATATATATATATATATATATATATATATATATATACACACTCATCCATATATATATATATATATATATATATACACACTCATCCATATATATATATATATATATATATATATACACACTCATCCGTACATATATATATATTTGTGTATTTAGGCAGCAATCCTTCTTTCAAGCACATTTCATTAAAAACGACTGACAAGGTGCTTTTATTTAGTTTTTTATATAATTTCTCGTGCGATCTAATAAAGTTTTTCTTTTCAGAGGATAAATTATATAAAAATATATATTTCAAGTGAATAAATTAAAAATTAATGAAACGAAGCCGAATTCGCTAATCACACTTTCATGTGTTAATATTAGACCAAGATTTCAATTTTTTTAATGAGAGAAAAATCTATTCTCCAATTAAAAAAAATTAACTTTTTCCCCATTTCTAAGTCAGATGCTGACGCGAATGTTCTCCTGTAGTGAAAATGGCTGAAGCTCCGTCTTTTTAGTATGCGACCAGACTTATGATGAGTTAAATCTCATACGTCCCACTGTTCGGAAAAGGTTGCCCATTCCTGATCTAGATAAACTAGACACGTGTGCAAAGCAGCATAAAAGAAACCTAAATAAAAATACAGGTCTTGCGCAATATTTGAATGACAAGATCAACAGGTAAGTATGTGTGTGTCTCAATCTCTATGTGTCAATCAGCGTGTGTCTGTCTACGTGTGTGCGCATGCGCGTTGCAAGCTTTTTTATATTTATCTTGTTTTCTGTCTTGTCAGTCAACTTTTAATATTTTTTTTTAATCTTGTATTCAATTTACACTTTATTAATATTCTTTTTTAATGAATTTATATGAATTCAAAGTTTGTTTCTTGAAATAATGTTCAACCTCAGCAGAAACAGTGGCACAAAAAAGTGTCACTTTTCTTTTTTTTTCTTAATTTATTATTCTTTCTTTCATCGCTTCTTTCTTTGGAATGAGAAATCGGAGAGCCGAGTTCCAGTCGAGATCGTTACATTCACTTATGAGCAAATACACCTGGGAAAGGTGTGAATCCATCGTTTGCCCCGCATCCATGGGTTAAATAGTAGGACTTGTATCCGGAAAAATTATTTTTATCTCCAAAAACTGTTAATGCAATATTTACTCAAAAAAAATTAAAAAAGAATTATTTTTACAATCCGAAATCAGTTCCGGCTAAAAGTTGATAAATAGTAAAAAGCACTCAAACACAAAGAGCAAACAGATCATCGTATCTTTCAATTAATAGTTTCTTTCTTTCTGTCTTTTCGTTTGTTTTCACTCTTATTTGAAGCTGCTTGCCTATTTTTATTTTAAGTGGTGAAAAACTCTCACCACCATAACTATTCGAAATAACGTTTGCTTTTTCTTTTACGTTTTAAAATTTCTCTTCCGACCTCCTTTTATCGCATTTTTCAGTGAACTTATTCTTCCTTTCTTTGTTTCTTTCTTCCTCTCTTCATTTCATCCTTTCTGTCTTTCTTTCTTCCTTCCTTTCTTCCTGTCGTCTCTTCTTTCTTCCTCCCATTCTTCCTTTCTTCTCTTCTTTCTTCCGTTTCATTCTTCATTCCGTTCTTTCTTTCTTCTGTACCTTCTTTCTTCCTTTGTTTCTTTCGTCCTTTCTTTCTTTCTGTCTTTCTTTCTTCCTTCCATTCTTCCCTTCTGTTTTTCTTTCTTCCTCTCGTCTCTTCTTTCGTCCTTCCTCTCTTTCTTTCGTGTTTTTTCTTTTCATTCTTCATTCCGTTCTTTCTTTCTTTCTTTCGTACCTTCTTTCTTCCTTTCTTTCCTTCGTCCTTTCTTTCTGCCTTTTTTCCTCCTTTTTCCTTTCGTCTTTTCTTTCTTTCGTCTTTTCTTTCTTTGCATTCTTCATTCGTTTTTTTCGTGCTTTCTTCCAAGGCACCTAATGTTATATGTTAAAAAAATTCTTACCGGCATAACTAGATGACATTTATTTAGTACAAAAAATGTCTATCAACCTTAGACTTGAACAGATTATTGTGATCGGAAAAAGCCACCTCTTGGGTTTCGATTCTACAAAATAACAGACCGTGGGAAGAAGCTGTTCGATTGGAACTTACACCTCACCAATAGAATACGAAGAGAATGAGGGTGGTTCGTTACACGGGCGTGGCATGACGGATTCTAGCCACGAAGGTTGGAACTGTTGGCCCTAACGAATGTTGTTAGTCTGAATCACTTTCCATGAAAATAGCGATAGAATGGCGAGAGGCTCACATTTCGTCTGTGCGAAATGGGTTGCTGGGCTGAAAATAATTCATCACCTACTAGGTCGCGTAGATGCTTTTTGAATCAAGACGGAAAAGTGAGAACAGGGAAGCTCCTGCCCACATATGGCACAAGTACTCCATTTTCAGGCCGATCTGACTTTTGTAAAGAGAAAGGATAGTGGGAGGAGTCAGGTACTTACTGGAACGGTACAGGGAACAGAGAAGTTTTTCTAGCGTCTTCAGCAATGGATCGTATATACGCGTTCCACGAGGTCCTGGCTGAACTTAAGTCCCAAGAGGCGCTCGTTCATCGTGGTAGAAAGAAAGAAAGAAAGAAAGAAAGAAAGAAAGAAAGAAAGAAATTCAGGGTCGGCTCGGTGATTATGGAAAGTCACTAGTTTATTTTTTATAAGCAATGCCTGTGACCACCCAATTTTTCACCCACTGAGCTGTTAGAGCTAGGTCAGAGGAGATATCAGCTGCTCGAGTGGAATTTCCATCTCACCAATGCATTACGAAGGGAATGAGGGTGGTTCGCTACAATGAGCGTGGCATGGCGGGTCCTAGTCGTGAAGGTTAGAACTGGTGGAATTAAGGAATGTAGTTCGTCTCAACACTTTCAATGGAAATAGCGATAAAGCAGCGAGAGACTTGCAACGTTTCGTCTGTGAGAAAGGGTGCAAAATAATTTATGATCCATAAGCCCACGGAGGCACTTTTAGATTCTATCGAGACTGGGAAGTCTGGTTCTTGTTAATGTATAGGATAGCGGAAGGGGTCAGGTACTTACTGGAGAGATCATTTTCCCAGCATCTTCAGCGATGAATCGTTTGTAAGAGTTCCACTTGAGATCTGGTGTGAGGTGAAGTTTCAACAGGCGCTCAAGACATGGGGGCATCCGTAAAAGAACACCTGTTCATCGCGATAGGCGGAAATTCAGCGCCCGCTCGGTGATGATGATACGTCACTCGTTTGTTTTTCCAGGCATTGAATGTGACCAGCCAGTTTTTACCCAGTGTAGGATAGCGGAAGGGGTCAGGTACTTACTGGAGTGATCATTTTCCCAGCATCTTCAGCGATGGATCGTTTGTAAGAGTTCCACTTGTGGTCTGGTCTGAGGTGAAGTTTCAACAGGCGCTCAAGACATGGGGGCATCCGTAAAAGAACACCCGTTCATCGCGATAGGCGGAAATTCAGCGCCCGCTCGGTGATGATGATACGTCACTCGTTTGTTTTTCCAGGCATTGAATGTGACCAGCCAGTTTTTACCCAGTGTAGGATAGCGGAAGGGGTCAGGTACTTACTGGAGTGATCATTTTCCCAGCATCTTCAGTGATGGATCGTTTGTAAGAGTTCCACTTGAGATCTGGTCTGAGGTGAAGTTTCAACAGGCGCTCAAGACATGGGGCATCCGTAAAAGAACACCCGTTCGTCGCGATAGGCGGAAATTCAGCGCCCGCTCGGTGATGATGATACGTCACTCGTTTGTTTTTCCAGGCATTGAATGTGACCAGCCAGTTTTTACCCAGTGAGCTGTTAGAGCAAGGTCAGAGGAGAGATCAGCTACCAGGCTCTGGTTATGTAGCATTTGGGAGTTGCACTCATATACAGTTATACCATCAGTATATGTATCCACAAAAGATCGAAGTGTACTCTTAGGCAGATCCTTAAGGCAAAGTCGAAAGAGAGTTGGACCGAGAAGCAAGCTTTCGGGGATGCCTCAGTTGATCAATTGGGCCATGGAGGACTGACTGTTAACAACTACCTTCAGGAACCTACTTGATAGGAAAGCTTAAGTCGATTTTACTGTTTTTAAACTACAATCTTCCATGATTTTCTCACGTACATCTACTCATGAAAATCAAGCTTGTAGTTTAAAAACAGTAAAATCGACTTTGCTAACCGAACGCCCCTCTGTGGCGAAATCAGTAAATGCACGTCAGGCTATATGACGTTTCTGTATAGGATACAGGTTCGATTCCTGTTGGAGGACGCATATTTTCTATAACAATTTCTCGGACATTCAGACCGGTAAATGTTGTTAATACTGTTTATTATAAACAGAGCATTTATTTAAATATTTGTATCTATAAAAAAAAAAAAGAATATATAAACATAACAATGTCTTCAAATTATATATATATATATATATATATATATATATATAATAAAAAGGCATCCCTTGATATGCCGTTCCATAGAACGATCTTTTGGTACACAAGAGCTGACTAGGACAGCTAAAGATGTTAAGCTGAAGGCTTCATCTGTGAGCGGGTACTTTCTGGAATGGAAAATATTATACACCAGAAAAATCACAACAAAATCCGAACAGCCAGCCTTTATTCAGCTCTGAATGTTCTGCAAACAGAACAGGACCAATAACGTTGCAAATTCTTCATTATGAATCCTCGTGAACCAAACTTCCTTCTATTGATTTAATCGTGTTTTCCCGTTTGCAATTTTCCTTAGAGGGTTTCTTAAGCTATAAATGTGTATTTCTCTCGATGTCCATCTTTCGTTATCATGTAATTTTGTTTTTGTTTTGTTTTTTAGCTTGCTCAATCGATCTACTTTTCTTTTTTTCTTTCTGCATCTTTTTAACAAAACAGTTTACTTTCAGTTGCATGAGGATGTTCTATATTTCCAATTTTTCTCCGTTCATCTCGTTGTAAATTTTACTTTGGTTAATCATGAACGTTATCTTTAGTGCATATTGCAATATTTTATAATGGCGTTTCTTAAGCTTTCATTCCTTAACCAAGATTTTATTTCCTTCGATTACAACTGCTGGTCAATTTTCTGTATTTTTTAATTTGCCTGTGCGACTTTCTCTAGATATATTCCGCTTTTCATTGTACATAGTTTTCCCTCCATTTTTAGCAGATCTCATGTTTATGATGAATTTTAATGATTAAATATATTTATTGAACAAAGTAACTAATAATAACAAAACAAAAGTCATTGAAACAAAGCAAGTTCAGTCGACCAATGATGACAATTCCAGAACAACGTAACTATAAACAATTTTTTCTATCCTCTGCCAGCCGCTATGATGGAGAAAGCATTACCTCGAACCGTCGCCAATGAGACACGCTGCAAGAGCCACTCCGTTTCGCGAGGCTCGTTCCTTAATCGAGACGCAATCGCGCCAATCCTCCGAAGGAACGCCATCGAACGAGGGCCAATAACCCCTGAAGTCTCCACTGCCACAGGAGTAAAAAAAAAATCTATCAGCAAGAGAAGAATATTTAGCTATTTTTTTTTTCTGCATCTCGGGCGACGAACCCCGGCTCAACCGTGGACCTGATCAAATTACCGGCCGAAAATGTATCCGCACAGGTCGCATCCCAAATCAACGACTTAGCCATTTTAAAAGGGAAGATGGTAATGTAATGCCATCCGGCCGCTTTCCATCACCACGGTCGAGGCCTACGGGTTTGTTTTCTATCTTGTCAATTCACCAAACTGATCTCTGACCTCATTTCATAAAGTTTCACTAAACTATGTCCATTTAATCAGTTCCGTCACTTATTAGTGTTTACTGTTTACCTTTTGCAGATATTAAACTCTTCAGTGACTAATTTTACGACTGAGTAGTCAGTTCGATCCTCACTGGGTGCGCCATAGTTTCTGGCCCTGTGCCACATCTAATTTACGCTTAGTATATTGTTAAGGACTTTTGAGCACTTAACCGAAGGTTCCTACCAAATAAGGAAGTTCCGGAATTAAAATAATAAACGGAAGCATTCAGCGTATTTATAACCTTTATTTCTCATTCCTCTCCCCACTCCATTACTCCCACCCCTTATTTGCCTTCCTCTTTTTCACCCCCACATAACACTTCTCTCAACCCCTTTCACTATCTCTCGCTTTCATTCCCATTCCATCCATTTACCGCTCTCCTTCACTCTCACCCCCTCTTTGCCTTTTTCTTTTTCACACTCCTCTCACACTCCTCTCGCCCACTTTCAGTCTCTCTCCCTTTTTCTCATCCCATTAATTTACCCTCCCTCTTTCATTCTCATACCCTCTTCTCTTTCGCCTTCACTTCATCCTTCTCTTATCCATCTTTACTCTCCCTCTCTCTCCCTTTCACTCTCATCCCATACATTTCCCTCCTTTCTTCACTCTCATGCTGCGTTGACTTTTTCTCTTTCAACTTCATCTCACCCTTCTCTCACACACCTTCACTCTCTCTCTCTCTCTTTCAACCTCACCCACCTTTACACTCTCCATCTCTCCTCTCTCTCTCTCTCTCTCTTTCACTCCCACCCTTTACATCTGCCTCTCTCTTTCATTCTCATGCCCTCTTTGCCTTTTTCTCTTTCACCCTCATCTCATCCTTCTCTCTCTCTCTCTCTCTCTCTCTCTCTCTCTCTCTCTCTCTCTCTCTCTCTCTCTCTCTCTCTCTCTCTCTCTCTCTCTCTCTCTCTCTCTCTCTCTCTCTCATCCCATACATCACATCCTTTCACATTCCTTCTCTCTCTTTTTATTTCTCCCTCGTTCACTCTTATCCCATCATTTCCTCTTCCTCTTTTCACTTTAACCAATGTTCTCCCTCCCTTCTCTCTCTCTCTCTCTCTCTCTCTCTCTCTCTCTCTCTTTCATCCCATCTATTTCTCTCCCTCTTTCACTCTTTTTCATTCTCTTTCATCTTTATCGCACCTTTCACTCGCTTTCCCTCTTTCACTTTAACTCTTACCATCCTTCTCTCTCGCTTTTTCCTTCTCATCTTATCCTTCTCCCTTCATATCGCATCCTTCACTCTCTCTTTCTCCCTACCCATTTCATCACATCCCTTTCTCTCTCTCTCTTTCTCTCCCTCTCGCATTCATTTTCAACACATCTTTCTCTCCCTCTTTCAGTCAAATCTTGCCTTTCTCTCCTTCATTCTCATCTCATTTTTCTCTCTCCTTTTACTTTTACGCCATTCTATCCTCTCTCTTTCTCTCTCCCATTTTACTCTCATCTCCTCATTATCTCTATTTCTCTTTCTTTCCTCTCATCCCATCCATCTCTTCTTATTTATCTTTCCCATTCTTCTTCCCGTTCTGGGTATGACGATAAACTACATCCGCGTCCTGGGTTAGACGATAAACTACGTCCAACAGCAAGGCCTCTGATCGGGAGGTTTTGAGGAGCGTGGAACCACCTCTTAATTAATGGAGTACGCAGGTCTACCCTGACCCGGGATGGTAGCACTTGTCAGGGTCCCAGCTATGGGTAAATAGTTAACCACCAAACTGAGGTCAAAATATTATGAAAGTGTAAAAATACGTTTTAATACCAGAAATATTTTGTAAAACAATTATTACCAGCAATAAATTTTTAAAGGAAAAAATTATTACCAGCAATACTAAAAAAAAATTTTTCCAACTATACATTTTTGAAAAAACAAATAAAAATATTACCAACTATACATTTTTTTGAAAAAATATTACCAAAAATATATCTTTGAAGGAAAAAAATTATTACCAGAAATATATCTTTGAAGGAAAAAAATATTACCAGAAATACGTTTTTGGAGAAAAAATATCAGCAATAAAAATTTTGTCGGCATTAAATAAGCCATTGAGATTGATATACCGTAAAACAAAATAAACCAAACTCCTCCTCCTCCTCTTCTCTCTCTCTCTCTCTCTCTCTCTCTCTTTTTCGGGGTTCCTTAATGAAGCTCATTTGGTTGAGAGTCCTACTAAAGTGTGTGTTCGATTCTCACTGGATACCACATACAAAATAACCCAACAAGGGTTGACATTTCGTAAAAACTATCAACCTGACCGTCTCTACAGGTCTACTGATTTTAAAATACTTTGATTTTGTTCAACTTATGTACAATATACCTTTTCCTTGGCTTCTGTCCATCGATGGAATGTTCTGCCATTATCATTGAGAAAACAATCAAGCGCCTGTCTGACACGAGATGGTCATCCCATGTTCTTGTTTTCCGTTTCGAGAAACATATGCAGCAGATCCTATATCAGCCGACGCCGACCAAGGCAAGCGACAGAAGAATGTTTCTGACAATTCTTTGCGATCACTTTCTCGATAGAATGAACAAAACCAGGTCCTACGGTTAAAAGATGTCGACATTTAGTGAGTATGGACTGAAGGACATGAGTAGGTGTTCGGCTCCGGGTGACAGCGATTTGAAAAATGGGAATTAAAACAATTTGCACGTCTTACTGTTTACTAAAACGTTATATTTTTTACAGTAAGGTTCACTCTGTCAAGGCCCGGAGTTCACTCGAGGCAAATGGTTACGTTAAGGGGTAGTTTATATGGATCGGAGGAGACGATTACGGTTAAATCTAGACTTGAAGTGATCGGGAAAACATCGTCTTGGGAGTCTGTTCCACACGCCAGTGGTTCGCTGTTTGAGTGAAAGTTACTTCTCGCTGATGTAATGTGGGGGTGCTACAATGTAAGTCATATGACGAGTCCTAGCCGTGAAAGTTAGACCTGGTGGTACCAAGGAATATATTTCGTCCGAGTATTTTCCATGGTAGTAGCGACAGAGCAGTGAGAGACTCGCTACATCCCGCCAGAGAGAGAGGTTGGAGGTTGGTAAATAATTATTTTCCAAGAAGCACTCAGAGACACCTTTGTACCCTTTCAAAGCTGGAAAGGGAGGATTGGGCAGCTCCCGCCCAAATATGGCAACAGTACTCCATCTTGGACTTGATGTGGCTCTTATAAAGGTAGAGGATAGCATGAGGAGTCAGGTAGTTACTGGAGCAGTACATGGAGCCGATCATTTGACCTGCATCTTTAGCGATGAATCATCTATAAAAGTTCCACTTGAGGTCAGGTGTGAGTTTGAGGCCCAATATCGTCTCGAGACACTGGGGGCCTCCTCATGGGGACATCCGTTCATCCTGACTGGCGGCAGTTCGGGGTCTTATCGGCGGTGATGGAATGTTACTAGTTTGTTCTTTTAGGCGTGTGTTTGTGTGTGTGTGTGTAACAAGCCTGTGTAAGAGAGTACAAAAGTCAAGCGAGACAGCCATTAAAATGAACGTGCCCCATTGGGAACACCTTACCCACGTGCGACTGCATGTGAAATCCAGCGCTAAAAAACTGTAAAATAAACTAGGAAGCGAAATGCACACCTTTCTATAGGCTTATAGAGCGCCCCGATGGCGACAGTTTTTTTAGCAAAGTGGTTTAATCCACAATATGAAGATATCATTCTAAAGAAAAGTGAAAAGTTCAAGGCCGAAACATTTCTCCCTCTTCTGAATTCCCTGAACTCTGACCTGACAAAAAGTGTATCCACTTAATCCTTCATCATCCAATTGAAAACAAATGATTCTGAGGGGTGGGGGATAAGCAAAAGAGGTGAGCATCTGGCTAATGGGTATCACCAAGATGGGCTTTTGAAGGTAAGCATCTCAACTACTACATGGTTATTGATGAAAACCGCGACACCCTCCCAAGTTGTACTGAAAAATAATTTTGGACAATTTGAAAGCTGTTTCGCCAAGTTGAAATTGCACTCAGGTTGTTCAGGTGCATGATGATGACCAATTGTACAGAGGGGAAGTTCGTTTTCAAGATCGAAACTTAAATAGAATCAGCTTCAGTAGAATCAGTAACAAGTGTCTGAATTAGGTTACACTCGCACCCATGAAAAAATGACATCCTGAACATTATTAAATGCAAGCCAATTTGTCTGTGATTCTGTAGCGCCAGTCTTTAAGATCTGATGAAACGTTGTTTTCTTTACGACCTAGAGAATTGAAGCCATTTTTAAACATTCGTCTGAGAAAATGGTTGTATATAGCTGATAGTTCAGACATTTCTGAACGCGTTCGATGCTATCTATGACATCTGTATGATAGTCTAGACCTGACGAGACTATTTAAGACATATGACATGCGTTGAAATCAATGTTCCGGACGTAGAAGCCTTTCTTTTCTCTATTCGTTCGTACTCCGTAGCTTCTTAAGATTGTTTCAGCTCTTAGGATTATAATGACAAATGGATATTTTATTTATAAAAATGATGGAGAAGATTAGTGTTGTCACTGCGAGGTAATGGGTAAGCCAACAAACGTTGCTTTAGAAATATTGTATACGTGGTGGTGGTGGTGGAAAGTTTTGGGCTTATTCAAAACAATCTAACCAAATAAATAAACATAATAAATTGGTTTTTAATCCCTCATTAGTTGGAGCGAGAAATTTTCTCTGAACGTGAATTCTCATTATAACATTACCAAGAAAATTCTAAATTTAACATCTGACGAAAAAAAATTGTGTTCTGACTAAAGAACTCGAATATTTAATGAGACAATATAAAGACGTGGTGACCGGTAATAAAGTCACAGAAAAAGTCACAATTTTGACTAGGAAAAAAATCACAAATTGGCTTTGCGAGTGACACGTTTGGTATGCATGAATACATTGTAGCAGATTTTTTAACCATGCTTGTTACTGTCAATAATTTCCATGGCAGGAGGCGTAGTAGAGATACGAGATTTACACTATTAATGCTCTCTTTAGAACTAAGGATACTAGAGTTACGGTTAAGGTATAAAAAAAAGTTCTTTTTTTATAGATACAAATATTTAAGTAAATGCTCTGTTTATAATAAACAGTATTAACAAACTTTACCGGTCTTAAATAATTGTCGGACTTTGTCCATTTCATAATGTATGACGTCATTTGTTTAGATTTGGATATGCATTAAGCAGATGTGAATGAATGAGAGAAAATCATGGATAATCGTGTTTAAAAACAGTAAAATTGCTAACCGAACGCTCCTTTGTGGCCCAATCGGTTAAGGCACGTCAGGCTATATGACGGTTCCGTATAGGATACAGGTTCGATTCCTGTTGGAGGACACATATTTTCTATGAAAATTTCTCGGACATTCAGGCTGGTAAATGTTGTTAATACTGTTTATTATAAACAGAGCATTTACTTAAATATTTGTATCTATAAAAAAAAACGTATAAACATAAAAAATGTCTTAAATAATTGTCGGACTTTGTCCATTTCATATCCTGTTTCTATTTTTCTTATGACTTTTTTCCCTGACGTTTTTAATCTGATTCTATGAAGAGACTAGAAGTTCAATAATGGAATTTATTCATCCAAGGGATACCGCATTTCTGACCAGCAAAGGGTGCAGGAGTAAAATATGTAAGAGAAAATACATCATAAATCTACAAACAATTTGTTTTTTTTTTTTGTTTCTTTCTTTGTTTTTTTTTTTCTTTTCATTTTATTGAAGTAACAGAGATTATTTCTAATGATTTATTGGAAATATTGAACAAAAAATTTCAGTAAGATTCTTTAATTAAAAAACATTGTTCTGTTCAGGGCCAGTGCAAGGGTCTCGTGCCCCTCCAAAACTATGATATGCCCCCACTCCCGAACATGTTATACCGGCCCCCACTGTACTAAATCTCAATTTTCATAAGGTAGTATTCATACAAAATAAAATTTTATTGTAACCTACTTATGTACAATAATCGATCAAATACAATATAGGTGGACAATTCAGGTAGAAACCTTGAAAATAAATACAATGTATCTAAATACAAATTAGAGACATGTCATAATAGATCATTCCATCTTAAATAATTAGAGACATGTCATAATAGATCATTCCATCTTAAACAAATCGACAATGTTTTGCGGCAATCTTTAATATCAACTTGATTTTTTTCCTGTTAAAAAGTTCAATAATTTTACCACATTCAACATTATAGATAAAAAAAATAGTGGATTTTATATAGCGTTTTATCGAGTCTTAGCAAGAGCAAAATAAATTTACGAATTCCAGGTTGACTGTTAAGAGATTTTATTGGTGATTTCAAAATTTAAGGAAAATGCGTATCCAGAACAGTTTTCTTTGGTCAAAAGTTTCGAGCTTTTCAATGAATTTCGACTCATTTGAAGAGATGGGGGGTGGAGTAGTCTCTTTCATTTTTAAGATTGGAATAAACCTTTTTATTCCTCTCTCGGGGTTGGCAATTCAACTTTCCAACTAAAATTTACAGCCCATTTAAAAACATTTTATTCAATCTCTAACACTCCTCTCTTTTAAGGGAAGTTCACAAAAAGGAGTACTGAAGAAAAAAGTACTGAAGAAAAGAGTACTGATCTGTTACGTAGTATCAGTCCTATATGACAGCGAATGCTGAACAATCTCCGAACAGACGAAGAAAAGAGAACTGAAGCAACAGAAATATGGTCCAACAGAAGGATGCTGCGTATACAATGGACCAAAGATGTGAGCAACGACGAAGTTCTAAAGACAATGGCAACAAAAAAGAGACTTACGTTGAACATCAGGAAGAGATAATTAAAATTTTTGAAGCACATAATGAGGAAAAAGGGTTTGGAAAACGTGATACTCACAGGACAGACTGAAGGTAAGAAAACCGAAGAAAAGCAACGCAAAAAACGTACCTGGCCAGCTTGAGCGAATGGATGGCGAAGCAGAGTTTGGGAGAGATGACAAAAAAAGCAAAAGTTATTAAGAGCTACAAAGGACAGGAAACTGTGAAGAGCCTTGATCGCCAATGTTCTGAAGAGACACGGCACATAGAAAAAGAATATACAGATATATAACGTGTACAGTTAAATCCGCCATATTGTTTTATTCTTTTTCTTTTTTCCTTCTTGTTTGCTACGACTGTCTTCTAATCTCGCTACATCGAGTGTTCAACTATACCACAAAGAGGATGAATATATATATATATTTTTTTTTTTTTAATGCGATTATCATTTTTTACAATTTGTTCAACTAGATTTATATGTTTGAAGACAGGGGCAGATTCTTACATAGGCGAAAAGAATTCAATGAGATTGATATCTGACATAGGCAACCCTCGACCCGGATAGGTACCAAAAATTTTACTCACTAAATTTCGTCAAATAAAATAGGTACCTCCAACGAAAATCTTATATCCTGTCGAAAAATATTGATTCAAACATTTAAAAGGAGAGTTCTTAGTTTCTTTTTTTTTTTTTTTTTTTACTTTCATGCTAAACATAAGAGCCCAAATTTTCGTCTCGCGGGAAAAAATTAATTAATAAATGTTGAATTAAACGGCTACGAAGTCAAAATTTTCCGTTGAATCAGTAAAAATCACAATGGTCATCTGATTGATAAAAATCGATATTGTAAACAAGTAAAAAAAAATTTTAAATTATTAAAAATAATCGTCGCATCAAGACAATGTTATGGGAAATAGTTACTTTAAATTTTACTCGATTTAACTACACAAAAAATTACAAATTTTATTTTTTTTTAATTTTTTCAAAAATGTATTTTTTTTTTTACAGTGAGGCTCGATCTGTACAAGGCCCGCGGGCCACTCGAGGTAGAGGATTACAGAGTAAGAGGCACACTTTATGCGGATAAGTTGGGAAGTTAGACTTGAACAGGTTAAGATTGTAGTGATGGGGGAAACATCCTCTTGGGAATGGTTTCTACATAGCAGTGGTTCGCGGGAAGAAGCTAAAAAAATAAAAATAAAAAATGTTCAAAAGGGGCCATATTTCATTTTATTTTATTTTATTTCTATTATTTTAAAATCTAATACTAAGACATCCGTATCGACTTTTCTTTTGGTTTCAGATATTTTATTTTTTCGGTACTTATGTACAACAGTCACTCTAGGTAAAAAGTTACAGAGTAAAAGGTAAGGAACCCAATTTATGAAGATATGTTGAGAAGATAACGATAACTTTAGACTTGGATCAGTTAAGATTGTAGTGATTAGGGAAGCATCCTCTTGGGAATCGGTTCCACAAAGCAGCGGTTCGTGGGAAGAAGTTGCCCGAATGGTGGTTCGCTACAATGTGTGTGGCATGGCGGTTCCTAGTTGTGAAGGTTAGAAAGAATGTAGTTCGTCAGGACCGGCGCTAGCGTCTCCGGGGACCCATAAAACTTTAATACGGGGCCTCCCGTTTTACTGCATGTTGATTTGATAAAAGGGGGGGGGGTAGCGCATTTTTTTAAATTACCAAAAATCAGGGAATAATCCAATTTAAAGGAAAATTTCAGTATATATTCATTAATTATTTACTTTTATAATGATTTTTATTTTAAAAATATCTGAGAAAATGTTTTTTGTTTTGTTTTTATTTTTTGTTTTGTTTTGTTTTGTAATAACCACCAATATTTTCATGATTAAATTTTACTTAAGTTTAAGTCGCAAATTTTTTACATTTCCATAAAGATTAATCGCTGAAGCATCTTCGCTGAAAAAAAGGTTTTACAAAAATTCTAACACAACACAAACGGGATTGTCTTAAAAATTTGTTTTAACAGTATTTCAGTTTTCTGGAAAAATTTTCATGTGTTGAAAACTTGAAATCTTTAAACATTTTTATTTTTTAAGCGATCATTTTCTAGGTTTTATCTTTCTAGAAATGTAAAAAATAGGGACTAGGAATTTTATTTTAATTACCGTGGAATTCTTTACTATTAGTAAAAAAAAATCAGAGATCCTTCTGAGTGGAAGATCACAGAATAAAAAATGATGTTTTTACCGAGATATATCACGCTCCTAATTGATTTAAAAGAACTGTTCAGAAAGAAAATAACAATTTAAAAAAATAAGCGCTACTGAAATTAGCACTTCTGCCCCCTCCCCAATAGGCATGGGGCCCCACGCGGTTGAGAGGTGTGGGGTAGTAAGTACCGACCCTATCGATTATTATAGTTGATGATTGACAATATAACTTAGGTAGAAACAAGTAAAAAGTACAACAAGCAAAAAAAATGCTACTGAAACTAACCATTTTGGGTTTCAAACCTCATCGGGGGTACCTGTGACGGACTTCACCACATTAATTTAACTTTTGATTAGGAAACAAGGCTCACGCAAGAAGGATAACCAAAAGACATTGTTACATATAAAATATCTATTTTAACAAGATGTACAATATCAAACAATGATGTGAAAGAAAACCTGCATTTACGTAAGAAAGGTTGACTTAACCAAGAGTTGCCTATCTTTAACTGTTATTTTAGTGTTCAGTGAGAGATAGTTATTTGGTTTAAGGTTCACTGGAAAAATGCTCATGAGAGTCTCTTGTAATGATTGTTCTTGAAAGATATTGCTGTGTAAGAAGAGTTTTTTGTGAGTGTGTACAAGTTATGTTCAGCATGTGAGTGGTGTGTGAGTGGGAAGGTTGGCGCATGGTTTCAACGATCGTGTATTCGTTTGGCAGTTGAATTTACACAAATTGAGATGAAAAATATCTTGGCTTAAACAAGCGACTATAGGCTCCAAATCGTTGCGCGGGAAGAATTATTATCTGTGATCCGTTTCTTCCAAAACTGCACAAAATTGACTACTTAAAAATAGAGCGATTACAAAATTGTCGCATTACTGCGATTTGTAAATTGCCTGTAGAAATGTAGTGGTGATTTATTAACCAATGAATGCTTGGCATTGTAAATGTAATTTGTATGTTTGTACGTTCGTATGTTCGTGCGTAATAGATCCGCACACACCTGAGTAGTACGCACCGCACCGGCCATGCAGATACACGATGCATAGTATTAGTTGATGATTGACAATGTAAGGTCAGTTTAAAAATAATTCTAAAAAATGCCAGATGGCCATAAAACAGTGCTGAAAAATTGCAGAGGCCACAACGGGACCAAAAATAACGCGCCACCTCGGTCGGGGGTTTCGGAGGTAAGACGCGCCGGCATTGCATGGCGTGTTTTGCTGTGAAAGTTTACCTTGGTAGGACCAGGGAATGTAGTTCGTCCGAGTACTCCATCAACAGTACTCCATTTTTGGCTCTTGTAAAGGTAGAGGATAACATGAGTAATCAGGTACTTACTGGAGCGCTACAGGGAACCGACCATTTTTCCTACATATTTAGGGATCGATCGTATGTACGTGTTCCACTGGAGGTCGGGTGTGAGTTTTAAGCCCAACAGTCTTTCAAGGCACGGTGCTTTCCCGAGAGGACCTCTGTTCATCAAGATTGACTGTAGTTCAGGGTCAGATCGGTGGTGAAAAGATTGTGGCGGACTTCACCACATTAATTTAACTTTAGATTAAAACACAGGGCTGACGCAGAAAAGGATAACCAAAAGACATTGTTACACATAAAATATGTATTTAACAAGATGTACAATATCAAACAACAATATGAAAGAAAGCATGCATTTAAGTAAGAAAAGGTTGAAATAAACAAGAGTTGTCTCTCTTTAACTGTTATTTTAGTTCACTGGAATAATGTTCATGAGAGTCTTTTATAATATTTGACTGTTCTTAAAAGATTTACCATGTTAGAAAAGATTATGTGAGTGTATACAAGGTATGTTCAGCATGTGAGTGGTGGTGTGAGTGAGAAGATTGGCGCATGGTTTCAACTGTCGTGGATTCGTTTGGCGGTTGGATTCTCACTAATTAGCTAAGAAAAATTATTGCTTAAATAAGTGACTATAGGCTCCAGATCGCTGCGCGGGAAGAATTATTCTTCACGTGCAGACGATCTGATTTGTTGGCATAGACCAATCAGCGAGCTTGGTTTGGGGAGATTAAGAAAGTTCCTCGAGTCGTTTCTCCCAAAAGTGCACAAAACTGACTACATGAAAATAGAGCGATTACACAATTATCGCATTGCTGCGATTTATAAATTGTCTATAATAACGTAGTGGTGATTAATTAACCAATGAATGCTTGAAGTTGTATGTGATTTGTATTTTTGTACGTATGTATATATGTATGTTTGTATGTATGTATGTAATAGATCCGCACAAGAAAATCAAATGATGAAAAGTCAACACTTTTTTCATTTTCACTTTTAAACGTAAAAAAATAAAATACACATATAAATGTTCTTATTAAAGATGCGTTGTCATATCATCTTTTTAGAATATGTCATATTTCGGTCAAATGTGAAAGGAATCATGTGTTCAAAAGCCGGCTATTTTAAAACGCTAGAAAATTTAGTTACAAGCAAATAAAATAGAACGTTCGGCGTGGATAGAGCAACAACCGGATGTGAAAAGCTCAAACGCAGAAACCAAAATGGAAAAAATTGATCTATCTGCATGGGAATTGGCGCGTATCAGGCAAAAAATAAATCAAAATTTCAGATAAATATAATTTTAATTTCTAATCAAAGGCTTTCCCGCATCTTTTTTACGAAGCTAGGAAATTACCCTGTGTAATCCAGTTTAGGCGCAATAAAAACGATTTTTTTTCTTTTTATTATAACTGTCAGTCGTCATTAAAGTCTTCCACTGTCGCACGTACCTACATGGGAATTGGCGCATTTCTGGCAAAAATAAATCAAAATTTCGGATAAAGATAATTTTAATTTCTAATCAAAGGCTTTCCCGCATCTTTTTTACGAAGCTAGGAAATTACCCTGTGTAATCCAGTTTAGGCGCAATAAAAACGATTTTTTTTCTTTTTATTATAACTGTCAGTCGTCATTAAAGTCTTCCACTGTCGCACGTACCTACATGGGAATTGGCGCATTTCTGGCAAAAATAAATCAAAATTTCAGATAAATATAATTTTAATTTCTAATCAAAGGATTTCCCGCTTCTTTTGGGGAACCTAGGAAATTACCCTGTGTAATCCAGTTTAGGCGCAATAAAAACGATTTTTTTTTTCTTTTTATTATAACTGTCAGTCGTCATTAAAGTCTCCCACTGTTACACGTACCTGCATGGGTATTGGCGCATTTCTGGCAAAAAATAAATCAAAATTTCGGATGAAGATAATTTTAATTTCTAATCAAAGGCTTTCCCGCATCTTTTTTACGAAGCTAGGAAATTACCCTGTGTAATCCAGTTTAGGCGCAATAAAAACGATTTTTTTTCTTTTTATTATAACTGTCAGTCGTCATTAAAGTCTCCCACTGTTACACGTACCTACATGGGAATTGGCGCATTTCTGGCAAAAATAAATCAAAATTTCGGATAAATATAATTTTAATTTCTAATCAAAGGCTTTCCCGCATCTTTTTTACGAAGCTAGGAAATTACCCTGTGTAATCCAGTTTAGGCGCAATAAAAACGATTTTTTTTTCTTTTTATTATAACTGTCAGTCGTCATTAAAGTCTCCCACTGTTACACGTACCTGCATGGGTATTGGCGCATTTCTGGCAAAAAATAAATCAAAATTTCGGATGAAGATAATTTTAATTTCTAATCAAAGGCTTTCCCGCATCTTTTTTACGAAGCTAGGAAATTACCCTGTGTAATCCAGTTTAGGCGCAATAAAAACGATTTTTTTTTCTTTTTATTATAACTGTCAGTCGTCATTAAAGTCTCCCACTGTTACACGTACCTGCATGGGTATTGGCGCATTTCTGGCAAAAAATAAATCAAAATTTCGGATAAAGATAATTTTAATTTCTAATCAAAGGCTTTCCCGCATCTTTTTTACGAAGCTAGGAAATTACCCTGTGTAATCCAGTTTAGGCGCAATAAAAACGATTTTTTTTTCTTTTTATTATAACTGTCAGTCGTCATTAAAGTCTCCCACTGTTACACGTACCTGCATGGGTATTGGCGCATTTCTGGCAAAAAATAAATCAAAATTTCGGATAAAGATAATTTTAGTTTCTAATCAAAGGCTTTCCCGCATCTTTTTTACGAAGCTAGGAAATTACCCTGTGTAATCCAGTTTAGGCGCAATAAAAACGATTTTTTTTTCTTTTTATTATAACTGTCAGTCGTCATTAAAGTCTCCCACTGTTACACGTACCTGCATGGGTATTGGCGCATTTCTGGCAAAAAATAAATCAAAATTTCGGATAAAGATAATTTTAATTTCTAATCAAAGGCTTTCCCGCATCTTTTTTACGAAGCTAGGAAATTACCCTGTTTAATCCAGTTTAGGCGCAATAAAAACGATTTTTTTTTCTTTTTATTATAACTGTCAGTCGTCATTAAAGTCTCCCACTGTTACACGTACCTGCATGGGTATTGGCGCATTTCTGGCAAAAAATAAATCAAAATTTCGGATAAAGATAATTTTAATTTCTAATCAAAGGCTTTCCCGCATCTTTTTTACGAAACTAGGAAATTACCCTGTGTAATCCAGTTTAGGCGCAATAAAAACGATTTTTTTTTCTTTTTATTATAACTGTCAGTCGTCATTAAAGTCTCCCACTGTTACACGTACCTGCATGGGTATTGGCGCATTTCTGGCAAAAAATAAATCAAAATTTCGGATAAAGATAATTTTAATTTCTAATCAAAGGCTTTCCCGCATCTTTTTTACGAAGCTAGGAAATTACCCTGTGTAATCCAGTTTAGGCGCAATAAAAACGATTTTTTTTTCTTTTTATTATAACTGTCAGTCGTCATTAAAGTCTCCCACTGTTACACGTACCTGCATGGGTATTGGCGCATTTCTGGCAAAAAATAAATCAAAATTTCGGATGAAGATAATTTTAATTTCTAATCAAAGGCTTTCCCGCATCTTTTTTACGAAGCTAGGAAATTACCCTGTGTAATCCAGTTTAGGCGCAATAAAAACGATTTTTTTTTCTTTTTATTATAACTGTCAGTCGTCATTAAAGTCTCCCACTGTTACACGTACCTGCATGGGTATTGGCGCATTTCTGGCAAAAAATAAATCAAAATTTCGGATAAAGATAATTTTAATTTCTAATCAAAGGCTTTCCCGCATCTTTTTTACGAAGCTAGGAAATTACCCTGTGTAATCCAGTTTAGGCGCAATAAAAACGATTTTTTTTTCTTTTTATTATAACTGTCAGTCGTCATTAAAGTCTCCCACTGTTACACGTACCTGCATGGGTATTGGCGCATTTCTGGCAAAAAATAAATCAAAATTTCGGATAAAGATAATTTTAGTTTCTAATCAAAGGCTTTCCCGCATCTTTTTTACGAAGCTAGGAAATTACCCTGTGTAATCCAGTTTAGGCGCAATAAAAACGATTTTTTTTTCTTTTTATTATAACTGTCAGTCGTCATTAAAGTCTCCCACTGTTACACGTACCTGCATGGGTATTGGCGCATTTCTGGCAAAAAATAAATCAAAATTTCGGATAAAGATAATTTTAATTTCTAATCAAAGGCTTTCCCGCATCTTTTTTACGAAGCTAGGAAATTACCCTGTTTAATCCAGTTTAGGCGCAATAAAAACGATTTTTTTTTCTTTTTATTATAACTGTCAGTCGTCATTAAAGTCTCCCACTGTTACACGTACCTGCATGGGTATTGGCGCATTTCTGGCAAAAAATAAATCAAAATTTCGGATAAAGATAATTTTAATTTCTAATCAAAGGCTTTCCCGCATCTTTTTTACGAAACTAGGAAATTACCCTGTGTAATCCAGTTTAGGCGCAATAAAAACGATTTTTTTTTCTTTTTATTATAACTGTCAGTCGTCATTAAAGTCTCCCACTGTTACACGTACCTGCATGGGTATTGGCGCATTTCTGGCAAAAAATAAATCAAAATTTCGGATAAAGATAATTTTAATTTCTAATCAAAGGCTTTCCCGCATCTTTTTTACGAAGCTAGGAAATTACCCTGTGTAATCCAGTTTAGGCGCAATAAAAACGATTTTTTTTTCTTTTTATTATAACTGTCAGTCGTCATTAAAGTCTCCCACTGTTACACGTACCTGCATGGGTATTGGCGCATTTCTGGCAAAAAATAAATCAAAATTTCGGATAAAGATAATTTTAATTTCTAATCAAAGGCCATCCCGCATCTTTTTTACGAAGCTAGGAAATTACCCTGTGTAATCCAGTTTAGGCGCAATAAAAACGATTTTTTTTTCTTTTTATTATAACTGTCAGTCGTCATTAAAGTCTCCCACTGTTACACGTACCTGCATGGGTATTGGCGCATTTCTGGCAAAAAATAAATCAAAATTTCGGATAAAGATAATTTTAATTTCTAATCAAAGGCTTTCCCGCATCTTTTTTACGAAGCTAGGAAATTACCCTGTGTAATCCAGTTTAGGCGCAATAAAAACGATTTTTTTTTCTTTTTATTATAACTGTCAGTCGTCATTAAAGTCTCCCACTGTTACATGTACCTGCATGGGTATTGGCGCATTTCTGGCAAAAAATAAATCAAAATTTCGGATAAAGATAATTTTAATTTCTAATCAAAGGCTTTCCCGCATCTTTTTTACGAAGCTAGGAAATTACCCTGTGTAATCCAGTTTAGGCGCAATAAAAACGATTTTTTTTCTTTTTATTATAACTGTCAGACGTCATTAAAGTCTCCCACTGTTACACGTACCTGCATGGGTATTGGCGCATTTCTGGCAAAAAATAAATCAAAATTTCGGATAAAGATAATTTTAATTTCTAATCAAAGGCCATCCCGCATCTTTTTTACGAAGCTAGGAAATTACCCTGTGTAATCCAGTTTAGGCGCAATAAAAACGATTTTTTTTTCTTTTTATTATAACTGTCAGTCGTCATTAAAGTCTCCCACTGTTACACGTACCTGCATGGGTATTGGCGCATTTCTGGCAAAAAATAAATCAAAATTTCGGATAAAGATAATTTTAATTTCTAATCAAAGGCTTTCCCGCATCTTTTTTACGAAGCTAGGAAATTACCCTGTGTAATCCAGTTTAGGCGCAATAAAAACGATTTTTTTTTCTTTTTATTATAACTGTCAGTCGTCATTAAAGTCTCCCACTGTTACATGTACCTGCATGGGTATTGGCGCATTTCTGGCAAAAAATAAATCAAAATTTCGGATAAAGATAATTTTAATTTCTAATCAAAGGCTTTCCCGCATCTTTTTTACGAAGCTAGGAAATTACCCTGTGTAATCCAGTTTAGGCGCAATAAAAACGATTTTTTTTCTTTTTATTATAACTGTCAGACGTCATTAAAGTCTCCCACTGTTACACGTACCTGCATGGGTATTGGCGCATTTCTGGCAAAAAATAAATCAAAATTTCGGATAAAGATAATTTTAATTTCTAATCAAAGGCTTTCCCGCATCTTTTTTACGAAGCTAGGAAATTACCCTGTGTAATCCAGTTTAGGTGCAATAAAAACGATTTTTTCAATTTTTATTATAACTGTCAGTCGTCATTAAAGTCTCCCACTGTAGCACGTATCTACCCCAACGTGGACCTCATTAAAACTGACGCAGTAACGGTTTTAGTAGGTTATTTATTTATTTATTTATTTATTGCTTGTTCCGTTTTAATATAAACGGTTGAACTTTAAATACACTGAATCTTTTTTGAAATCTATTCAAGTAAAATAAAAGTAATTGTATACAGAGATATTGCAAGAACAATCTATCTCAATGGATTTAAAGGGTTCGGTTAAAATATCCGGAAAGTCTATCGAATACAAAATGCTTGAGTGTATAATAGACATAATGTATACCAGCAATCAATGTGTATCCAAATTTAAAAGTAAATAATTATTACACATTTTTATTTATTTGTAATTAACAGGTGTTTCCTTTTAACTGGTTTTCATGTCCATGTGAAAACTGATAATATGGTGAAGGTACCTCCAAACTTTGGCTAAAAAATAAGCACACACGATGAAATAATGCCCCAAAATTTAATAAAAAGAATGTTTTATCATCAAAATCTTTATGATTATGAAGAGGAAAGACCAAAGAATCTTTCATTATTAAATTATATTTTTAAATCTTTTTAGAACCTTCGAAATTTTGGTTAAAATTTCGTTTTTATTGCGCCTAAATGACCCTAAATTAGTATGTAAAATTTTAGCGTCTTTTTTTGCGGTGAAAAACACATTGATTTGGAAATTCTTGCAAAAATAAAAATAATTGATGGATTTTAATGAAACTTTCATAACTTATTTACAAATGAATTAAGTTATTTTTTTAAATTTTCATTTTTAGAAAATTTTGGTATTTTTTTTTTTTTTACATCTTAGTCCCGCACCACCACCACTTATTTAATTTTATGAAATTTCGAAAAATTACTTTTTGTATCGTTTGATGTTTATATTAATTCTAATCAGTAGTGTCTGGAGAATTTAAATCAACAATTTTGTTTTGTAAAACAGGAACCCCAATTACCGAAAATCTTTTCTGAATCGTAAAATAAAAAAATACAATAAATAATTTAATTAGAAAAGCTTTTAATTGCTTTTATGAATAAAATATATTATGGACAAGAAAGCAAATCTTAGATGATTAATGAATTTTTATAGGAATAGTTTTCATTTTTTTAAATTTTGATTATAATTTATAGTTTTAGATCTTTTAAAATTCTGTATTAATTTGAGTCGGTTATGTTATATTGTTATCAAGTAAAAGCTATATTTACTAATCATAAATGCAAAAGCTTACTACAATTCAGTGAACCCCAGTATTTGAAAAAGTATTTTGAATTTGTGTGTGTGTGTGTGTGTGTGTGTGCGCGCGCGCGCGCGCTTATAAATCTGCCGATTTTTGTAAATACGGATGTCCATACATGACATCAGAAAATAAGAGCGATAACTAAAATAAAATTCAAAGCCAAAGTACCTAAAATTCAGTAAAACATTGCATTATGAAGGATATTTTCCTAAATATTTAAGATTAATGAGCAGTTAAAAAATCATATAAAAATGGGCACTAACTTTATGTAATTTTTACAAATATATCCCCCGTAGAAAAAATTAGTTTCATTTCCGACTGTTAATAAATCTTTCAGGCTGTCAATAAAGCTTTGAACACCTCATAAAAACATCTCCGTGTTAAAAAAATACATTTCTGCGATATTTTAAACTAAAAGTAAGCAATATTTGTTTCAAATCAGATTAATTAAACTTTAAATCAGCTAATTTTTCTCAAATAAAATTTCAGAAAAGTATATTTTATTTTTGAAAGATTTTTTAATAAAACATAATTACATTGTGTTGACAGATGGCTAAAAAAATCTGCGATTTTTAAAAAAAAGACCTTCGTATGAATTTAAATTCGTTTTGAAATACAGCAAAATACTTTGCATTGATTATTGGAAATATCAAATTTAATCTATTAGCTTGAAATTAAAAGTAAAATTTAATAAAAGCTTCAAGAGAGATTTTTAATTTTTTTAAAATTTATTTTAAATCTTAGGTATCGCGTTTCTTTGGACGTACCTATGGTATTTTTGCTAGTTTTAACACACAAAAAAATTAATATTCAAAATAAATCCTGAAAATAAATATTCAAAAATATGAATCAAAATCATCTTCTATTATTCATGAAAATACAAAGGGAAAATCAAAAACAATTTAGAATTAACTGAACCAGCCAGTGTGATGCATGCTGTTTGAAAGTGAAACAGAGAAAAATGAAAAAAAAGTGCGTCCCTGGTTGCCATGGCAATATTTTTCGACCAATCAGATTGCTCTATCCGTTGCACCGGTAGCAAACCAATAAACAAGTAATGATGGCGGCTTATACAACGGCGATGCGATCCTAAACACCAACAAAGATAAGAAAAAACAAAGCAGACAGTCATATTCAATATAATCAGTCACAAAAGTAATACACACATTAAAGTAATTCCTCAAGAGTCCAGTGTTATAAGTTTCCAACCCCAGCTTTGTGAGGTGGGTAACTTACTTTACAAAAACATCCTCTGAGTTCTGAAATCGATATGTTGCAGTGAGTAACAGATCAAGTAGTGGCCTGTTTTCTTTTCTTCTTCTTAATTTTTATTAATATAATTTATTTATGCAGTTTTAATACCACTTGTTTGTTTAATTAACGGTTGATTTTTTTGAGTGCTTGTTATCGCTTCACTGTTTATTTCAATCAATCAGATCTGAGACTCAAACATAAAGAAAAGCTAGTCAAGACTTGTTTTCATCTCACTCTTTTATTTGTTCAGTTTTTTTATTTATTTTACTACTCTCTTCTGCTTTTTATCTTCGAGTCATTTCGATAAATGAAGAATGTATATTTTGTAACTGATTATTGATAATCTCTTATCTTTAGAAACAAATACTTAAACTTTTATGAACAGACCGCATGGGAGACAACAATTAACTAAACTCCAATGGTTGCGTGGGCGTATGTCTAGAATTGGTAATTTATTAAAGTTTGTTATTTTAAGAAAATAAATATATGTCTAAGTTATAAGATTTTATGTTTCTGGATGTGGAAACAGTTCATTTTATTTTGTTTTCTTTGTATGTGCATGTGAGGGGAAAAAAGTTAGCACTAAAAAAAATATCTTGTGAATCAAAAATCGTATTTATATTTTAAAAAACTACTAATTGTCATTATAATTAGTTCTTTGGTGAATTTTAAAGTAAACAAAACTATAAAAAAAAAAACTTACGATGGTAATATAGTCTGTCCGCTGCTACTGTAACAAAAAACATTTTCTTGTGCAGCCAACCAATTCCAATTTCCCCTGATCATTTTTTTCTATCATTCGTTTTTATTTGATTATTTAAATTTAAAAGTAAAACCCTAAAATAATTCATGTATTCACTTGTCTGTTTCATGGCTAAAAAATCATTTTAATAAAATATCTCGTTTTTAAATCTACTTTCACAAAAGAAAAGAAACAGCTTCTTTGAAGTCAGCATTTCCCTGCTTTGATTTAAAATAAATGGTATTTTTAAAAATGTAATTTTATTTTTGATACCTACCACTGTTTATTCCCGGTTCACTTTCACAAGCAGACTTTTTTTTATTCATTTTTTTTATTATTATTATTTTTAGGATTTTTAAAAATTTATTCTAGGATTTAAAGCACGCCTCCACTATAATTTCTTTTTTTTACTTGTTTGTTTGTTTGTTTAATTTTTTTTTTTTTTTTTTCAAAATATGGTCACTGACAACATTGTCAGCCAGTATAACTATTATTTTTATTTTAACACAACTACTAAAAACAAACCAAACAACTAATAATAGCGAAAACTCTTTAGTTTGTTGGTTTGTTTGTTGTTTTTTTTCTTTGAATTTTATTTATTTAATGTAATTGCAATGTTTGTCGCCTGCCGTCATATAGGGCACCACCCGTCCTCTCTCCCTCCCTTCCAGGTGAAGGATTCATAATTCCGTGTAATCGAACAAATGGATGCGTCGTTTTATGGGGCACCCGAGAACGTGCCTCGACGTAGTAGGGTAATGGTTAAAAAAGTAAAACAAGACTCGTTGGCTATGAGTCGTGGTTTCGATCCCCCACTGGATGCCCCCCCACCATACAAAATTCGATATTAAAGGTTGTCATATAAATTAAACCAGCCTAACCAACTGTAATGTGTTTATCATCTTCTATATGCCTTGTCCCTTCAGTTCGTAGGCGATCATAGCTCTCCACAACTTCCTGTCCTTTGTAGCCCCTTTATTAAAAAATCTTTCAAAAACAAAATTTAATTTTTTGAAATGTTATTTCAGGAAAATTAGTTGATTTAAAGTTTAAATAATCTGAATTGAAACAAATATTTACTTTTAATTTAAAATATCGCAAAAAGGCATTTTTTTTAACATGGAGGTCTTTTTGCTATCTCTGCTAATCCCTGTTCTGTCCCCCTTTTCCTAAGATTGCCAAATTTTCCAAGTTCTCTTTTCTCATTTTATGCCTTATAAATTTCAACTATCTTTTCCTGATGTTAAGTATAAGTTTTCTTTTTCTTTCTATTTTCTCTAAAACTTTGTTGTTGCTCACATGTTCAGTCCATGGTATTCTCAGTATCCTTCTGTGTACCACATATCTGTTGGCTTAAGTCTCTTCTTCATATATGAGGATATTGTTCAGCACCCACTACCATATAGGAGAACCAATATTACATGACAGTTAAGTACTCTTTTCCATGTTTATCTTGTGTCATATTTATCAGCGTCCTATAATTTTTCCCAGTTTCTTTTTCTTTTTGTTATATATAATGGTAGTCTTTATTTTTCTTGTCTGCATATTAGACAATGTCAGTTTTTAAACTTCTATTATTTTAATGTCCTAAGATTTTACATTAATTCTTAGAAAGTTTTTTTGGAAGTTCTTGTCAGCACGAATTGACCTCACTGCTGGATTTTTAGCAATTATCAGGGACATTGTATGTCCCTCCAAAAAAAGTGATTAACCCTTTGAGTCCTGACCACCGCTTTACCAGTGGTAGAGAAAAATGACAATGCCCAGCCACTGGTTGAACAGTGGTAGAAAAAAATAACTTAATGCCAGCCACTGGTTGAACGGTGGGTAAACATATGTAACTGTTTTTATATCTACCATGAAACATTACATACCAATTATTTGCGAATTTTGATTCAGGAGCTCAGGCAGGAAGGTTAGAATTGTTCATGAACCCAGGGCTCAAATGGTTAAAATGCATTTTAAAAATGAAAGATTTTTCTTAAAGCTTTAATTTTAGTTTTCATCCCAAGCTAATAGATTAAATTTAATATTTCCAGTAAGTAAAACACTTTTGTATATTTCAAACCAAATTTAAATTGACTAAAATCTTTTTTTTTTCCCTACTTGATCAATAAATTCATCAATATTGATATATCTATCAACACAAAATAATTATCTTTATTAAAAAATCTTTCAAAAACAAAATTTAATTTTTTGAAATGTTTATTTAAAGTTTAAATAATCTGAATTGAAACAAATATTTACTTTTAATTTAAAATATCACGGAAAGGCATTTTTTTTAACATGGAGGGGCTGTTTTTTCTGACATGTTGAGTGATTTATTGATAGCCTGATATTGAAATTTCGATAAGGGGGACAGAACTGAAAAATTATTTGACAAATATAATGTGAATACCTTTTTACTAATTTTTTATTAAACTACCCAGTAATCTAAAAAATTTAAGAAAATATTTTAAGCATTCTAATATTTTATTGAATTTTAGGTACTTTAGCTTGATAGACACTTGTTGAGAAAATGTTTGAAAATTTTAAATTTATGAAAGGTAATTTTCTTCTTTTATGATAATGTTGTGTATGGACATCCATATTTGCAAAAATCAACACACAAAAAATCAAAATTCTTTAAATACTAGGGTCATTGAATTGTAGTGAACTTTCCCATTTATGAATAGTAAAATATATTTTAAATTATTCTAATTAAACTTTTTAAAATATGTAAACACTTCTTGTAAAAATTCATTATTGATCAAAATTTTTTTCTGAAGACAACAGTCACCATAATATATTTTATTCATAAATGCAACTGATAGCTTTTCTAATTAAAGAATATCTTAGTTTTATTATATTTTTTATTTTATGATTCAGGGCAAATTTTCTGCAACTAAGGGATCCTGTTTGACCAAAATATTTTGATGATTTAAATTCTCTGAGAACTTGTCCTAATAACAAATATAAACATTAAATAATACAAAAATGAATTTCTTAAAATTTCATAAAAATTCAAGGAATGGCAGTGTGACAAGTAAAAAAAAAAAAAAAAAAACAATTTTCAAAGAGTTTCCTATAAAGATATGTTTAAAAAATAATTTAATTCACTTCTAAATACGTTTTGAAACTTTCATTAAAATCTGACAATTGTTTGATTTTTGCAAGAATTTCCAAATCAATGTGCTTTTTTTTTCCCACTGCAAAATTGGAATCAAATTTCCCAGATAAATTTAAGGTTCCTTATCGATACCAAAAACAGAATATTTTTAACCAAGATTTCAAAGGTTTTAAAAGGATTTTTAAAAATTCACATCAAAGAATCCTTTGATCTTTCTTCTTAATAACACAAAAATTTTGACAGTAAAATTTTGTTTTTGATCTTTTTTATTATATATTTTTTTTTTATCAAATTTTTGGTGGTAACTACTTTGAGATTTGTTGATGGAGTTTTAAATAGGCACTGCAGCTAGAATTTCTTTGTTATATATATATATATATATATATATATATATATATATATATATATATATATATTAAACACTGTAGATCATGAATATCCCCTAAAAATGTTTTTACAAAATTTTATAAAAGTCAGTGGTGAGAGGGGGTCTTTTATGCTATGTAAATTCTTTGTAAATTAATCCCCTGCTTATACCACATAATTTCTTTAAATTATTATTATTATTAATACAAATAACTTTGCCATCATTGTTAAAAAAGAGGCAAATGCTTCCATTACATTTGGCGATGTCTTCCTAGACTTACCAGCTTTATCCTTGCCATTGTCTTTTGCTATTTCTTGTCACTGTACATGCTCCAAGTAAGTCCTTTTCTCACCAGAATCCATCTTGCACATTTATAAATCTACCATTCATCCGTGCATTGAATATTACTGCCATATCTGGTCTGTTGCTCCTGCTATGACTAGGGTTGAAATTTGGTTGAAATTCCCAACCAAATCCAAAGACGGGTCTGTTATGTAATATCATCTCAACTTCAGTCATTTTCCCATCACCATAACATGGCTTCCCTCTGTCTTTTCTATAAATATTTTCATGCCAATTGTTCTAATGAGCACTTCCCTTTGGTACCTTGACTGCAGAATTTTATGCGTTCTACTAGATTGACATTTTACTGTTTAAATACCTAGATGTAACTTTAAATTCTATTCAAATAATTTCTTTTCCCACACTTCTCACCTGTGGAACTCTCTTTTGGTTTCTCACTTCCCTGCTACCTACAGTCTTCAAAAATTTAAAAGCAATGTCAATCACCATCTTCTGTCTTCCTGAAACCAGTTCCTTTACTGTCCTTTCTCGTCTTCTCACTAGTTTT
Source organism: Acanthosepion esculentum (assembly GCA_964036315.1). Taxonomy (NCBI): domain Eukaryota; kingdom Metazoa; phylum Mollusca; class Cephalopoda; order Sepiida; family Sepiidae; genus Acanthosepion; species Acanthosepion esculentum. The sequence goes on along the minus strand of OZ038493.1, from coordinate 82,194,405 downwards.
CTCACTTTCTTTCACTCACAGTAACCCCTTGCATCTTAGTGGCATTATCACCTTGTTTAGGGTGAAATGCTTAAAAAAAAAGTAACTGGTGCTATGCTTTCACTGGTAATTTCTCCAGTCTTGCAACTAGCCTTATAATTATTATTAATTATTATAATTAATTATCATTAATTATTATTAAATGATACTTATTGTTAATTCTTCTTTGTGCTCTTACATTTTATTTCTGCCTCATGTCATTTATAAGCTATTTTCCTGCACAATATATTTTCCCATATTCTTCTATCTTGTTCCCTAATTTTAATCTAAGGTATATCACTTATTATTTTTTTGCAACATTCCTATTTATTCAAGTGTCTCAGAATCCTCCACATTTGTTCCTTCATGACTAGGGCTTAAATTTTTTTATGCTTGCAACATCACTAATGTTTCCTTGTTCACTTTGCCATTGGGTCTACCATATTAAACCAGTTTTCTTAAAGTTTAGTTTATTCTTCAAAATTCTTACAAATCTCTTAAAGAAAATCTCTCCATTTTACTATTTCAGCTTCACATTTCCAATTTGTCTCACTCCTGAGTTTAGTTATTACACCATATTTTCACTTGTATTTGCTTGTTTAGAGGAGTTTAGTTACCTTAAATGGAAGCAAAACAACCAACGAAAACATGGTTCTTAGCTAAGTGTAGCTTATTTATGGCACAAGTCTAGTAAGAATCAAACTCACTTATTCAGTTGTCTGCAAAACTAGCTTGCTTACCTTTACACCATGTGACATCCACATGATCAAAATGCCTGTTCAAAAGGAAGCCTGTAAAGATTATCTCCCTTTGATTATGAAACGCGCCATCTTAGAATAGAAATTGAACTATATTGATTTTCTTTTCTTTCCTAAGCCATTGTACTTTCAGAGTCGTCCTATAAAGCAGATATTCTACAATCACCTTGGAACACCTTTGGCTCACTCCTACTCCGACTATTACTGCTTCTACTACAAAAATACATTTTGTCTTTGGAACAAATAACTCCAATTTCTTTGATATTTCTTTACTTGTCACCTTAATAATGCTCACCTGCCTCATGGCATCAACTAAACAACTTGCTTACTGCTATTAGATAAAAAAAAAAAGAAAATTTAGTTGAAAAAGGACCCAAATACACACTGATTTATCTCTGCTTAAAAGTATTTTTGGAATTAACTTATTTCTGAATCCTAGATATTCCTTTTTTCACCCAGTCTTTTTGTTTTTTGCCATCAACCAATCTGCAGCTATCTTTTTTGCTGTAGGAATTTCTGGAATGAGGAGTTTTAATTTGCATTATTTAAAATCAGACTAATATTGTAGAGTGAGTGGTCATAATTATAAATGTTATAACTGCCCAACAAACAGAATTGACAAAGTTTACAATAAACAATTACCAGAAAAAGAAAGAATATAGCAAAAGATAATATAAAGCAAGCAAACAATATCTGCAAGATGAATTAAAAGTAATAAGGCAATAAACAATATGAACAATATGGCAAAAAGTTCACAATGTGACACTATTTAGCTACGGTGGTTAATTGATTAATTAATTAATCACAGAAATTAATAACGGGAATTACTTAAAGCAATAGATAGATTGAAAGACATACTGAGTGACATTATTTGTTTCTTTTTACAAACAAAGAATGGGTAAAAGATTTTTTTTATTTGTTTTCATTTGCAATGCGGGAAAGCGGAAAGTCGTAGGAAAGCGGATCTCAGGTCTGTCAACATTAATTAATATCCTGATAAGAACAACGGTTTTGACCACACGTATAGCTTGCACTCAAAATTTCGAATGTCGGTCAACTGCGTGTGGAAAAAGAGGGTCAACGGAATTCAGTTAACAAGAAAGACGGAATTAATCGAATTAAGCGAAATAAAAACATTGATATGGACAAAAACTGTGTATACGACGGAGGATTTCTGTCTCCAGAAATGGTCACCTGGACAGTTGAAACGAGAAAAGGAAAAGGGATTTTGTTTGCCAAATGAAAACCACCCAGTTAAAGGTTGATTACAATAGTTAAAAAGTCAGCAATAAATGTGCTGGATAATTACCAGATGTCTAAAGTAAGATAAAAGAATTCTACGAGCACACTCTGTGGGGTCTAAAAGAATTCTGTTGATAACAGAAAGGAATTTTTTTAAATTATGGCAATGTGGCGTTCATAAAGATTATGAATAACCACGGGAAAAGAATAATTCTTTTTCTTTCTTTTCTTTTCCCTTGGAGTGTCAATGTAAGCTAACACCAGCATAGCCACACCCACACCAGGGTAGTATGAAGTGATAGGCAGAGATGAAAAATATGGTAAAGAAGGAGAAACTTGTTGACGACCACAAGGAGGTTAGTGTGAGGTACCAATGTGAGAAAGGATAAGCCTAAGGGGATAATTCTCCTCCGACCTCTCCTCACAGAAGGTGAGGATATGAGAAGGAAGGGAATTGTTGTTGATGCCCCTCGAAGGGTTTGGTATGAGGTACCGGTATGAAGAGGAAGAGTCTTAGGAGGATAATTCTCCTCCGACCTCTCCTCACGAAAGGGTGAAAACCCCTCTAAACAAAGAGCCATAGATTTCCAAAAATGGAAAGTGAAAAATTTTCCTGTCTGAAAACAAAGAAAATCCTTATTGGGGATTTGAAATTATCGAAGAACCCAGACCACGCCTGGCCCCACACCGGGTTTTGGTCGACGTCCATATAAACAAACATCCCCGGGCGTTCGTTAGTTACAGTTCTTTGGACACAGTTCGACAGTTGCTGTTGGAGTTGCAGCTACGAGTTGAGAGTTTGAGAATAAGCCTCGCAGCAGGTGGCCTCACGAATTCCACGCCTTTCGACTTAGACTTCTAGCCAAGAACAGTTCAGTGAAGTCCGACTTAGATTTTTCCACCAAAGCCAGTTAACAAACATCGATTGAAGGTACCAAGGCCAGTTTTACCAAACATCGATTGAAGATAACAAAAGCCGTTTACTGAAACACAACTTAAGATACTAAAACTCACTAAGAAATGCAGAAGTGTCACAATCCATAGACGTGGGCTGGGAGAGAGTGACGTACTACTGTATCCAACAAACAGATAGAAAGTAAATTGTTATTCCTTAGCAACATTCAAACTCCTTAAATTGTTCCTTTATTTTTCTTCTATATTCATTTGTGCATCATCACCCTTGACCCGGATTCGGCTCGCACTACGGCCCAACACCTGATTGTCAACCTAAGATCAAATCACAACCTAGATTAAAGTAGTTGCTTCGGTAACCAGACGTTGGAAGTGAGCTGAGGACAACAAGGCTGATGCCGTATCTAACCAGACATCAATCGCAACCAAGACAAGAGTTAGAATCTCATATCTGATGCCGTGGTAACCAGCAGGGTTAGAGTGTCACATCTGTTGTCGCGATCAGGACTTCAGCAGGTGTCCCAGGGTTAGACTGACTCACATACGGTGTCGTGATTGCAGAATCACACCACCCACTCGGGGTCAGCATCTCAAGTGGTGCCGCTACCAGGACAAGACCCTGGATCAGCAGCTGCCATATGTATAGGACGACACAACAATCTAATAATTGGAGTTGACACACAAGAGTAAATTCAGATGAATGAACAAGACAGACTGGGAGTGAGTCAGATCACACCAACAAGGGGCCTATCTTATGGTCTAGGAAGAAATCCCAGCATGTATTTGTGTGCTTCTGTCTATAAATTGGGAAGGGGAAAGTATTTGCAATCATTCCTATTTGGTGTTTGGAACTAAGAAACATCCTTTTCTTTGTTATTATCACAACATTTCAGCCATTGTGCCAAGAGGATTAAAGTTGTGATTTGTGAATTTGGTTGCATAGTAATTGTGAGTTGAATCTCTGGGCTGGGTAGTACTGATCCAGACTTGGTGGAAACAGGAGACTAGCAGGACAAAAAACTAAGACAAGTGTGGAGTAATTGGCCATGGTTAATTTTAATTGACAAATGGAATTAACAAAGTTCTCAATAAGCAATAAGGAAAGTAAGAAAAAAGAACAGGACAAAATAATATGAAGCAAACTACATACATACATATATATATATATATATATATATATAAAATATGTGGTGCAGTTCAATTTATATTACAATGAATCATTCATACAAAAAGTAGATTAGTAAAGTTAATGATATAAAATAGCGAAATCATTTTGCAAACAAAATATTAAAGATGCATTAACCTACTAACCACTCGATGAATGTTATGATCTTTGTTTTTAATAATTATAAGCTGTAGAAGGTCTTTTTTTTTAATACGCAAGTACTTTCAACTGTGCATTATTAGGTTTGTAGGTTAATGCAACTTTAAAATTTTGTTTGCGAAAGGATTTCACCATTTTATATCATTAACTTTACTAATCTACTTTTTGTATGAATGATTCATTGTAATATATATATATATATATAAATTCTTTATTTTAGGATATTACACCAAAAACATGTCAAAACTGCTACACAATCGCATTCGTGTTTTGATGTTACAAACATTAGAATAGTATTCTATTCGTTCTCATTTTACATGCATACACACACACATATATATATATATATATATATATATATATATATATATATATATAGATAGATAGATAAGACAAAACTAGGCAAAGCAACAGTAATAAGGCAAAAAGATTCACAAACTAAGAATGGTATTAACACACAAATGGGATACAGACAAGCGACTGCAGTGTTTTTATTTCAAGACAAAAAAAGAACAGAAATGAGACCGAGAAGTGGCCAATCTTATTGGCTAAGAAGAAATCCCAGCATGCATCTGTATTGTTTGGTTATAAATCTGAGAGAGGGGATGTTTTTGCAGACATTCCTATGAATTTGAACCAACAGGAACCAGCAAGATCTCCCTCAACATGGGCAGAAGAACAAGATCATTGTACACTCATAGTTTAAATAAAGAGTTTACTTTGAAATTACCTATATGTTATCTAGATTGACAGACACCTAAAAAAGGTCAGAAAGCACAAAGGTCAAAATAATAACAATAAAAATGAGGACATTAGTCTGACTGTAAATATTCTAAATAACTATTTTATTTTTACACTAATTACATACATACTTTTGTCCTCATCTTTGTTGTTGTCCTTGCAACATTTTGTCCATTGTACTCATCAGGTGTTTGTCAACCTGGGTAACCTTAAGGGAATTTAGAACTGAAACCTTTATTTAATTTCCAGGACTAATTCTTGTTCAACTGCCCATGTCAACTTTCAGCCACATTACATTGAAACACCAGTTCCTATAAAATCACTCAAGTTAAACAATGTTGAGCCTGGTCAGTACCTAGATGGGTGACCACTTGAGAATAACAGATGCTGTAAGTTTGGATGTTCTGGTGGTGTAATGGATAATGGCTTGGAATTGTTAATCAGAGAGCCAAGTTCCAATTCCCTTTTGGGTTCATTATATTCACTTACATGCAAATACCTTTGGGAAATCCATTTCTTATCTCCCCAGCTATGGGTTAATTAGTAAGACTTGTGTCACTACACCATTATTATCTCCAAAAAAAAGATATTCTTGCAATCTAAAATTATTTTCTGTCTTTAAATAGCCTGCAAAAGAAAATGAATCCCTAAAAAACAAACTATCTAAGGATGTCTCACCTATCTGTCTATATATCTGAGATGAGGTATTATGATTACTTGTATTATTTACATTATTCAGTCTGTTATCCTCATCTTCATTGCCATATTCACAATGTTTTCACCGTTGTATGCTCCAGCCTTCTTCAGGTGATTGGAATTTTGAACCAAACCCTTTATTTTCATCCACTGGCGTTAGATTGTTCTAGTTCCATGTGCCATGCCTATTCCGGATGTCAGAGTTGAAGGGAAATAATTGAGACATCCAGAAGAGGCATGGTACATGGAACTAGAACAGTTTACCCCCAGTGGACAAAATAATCACCTGAAGAAGGCTGGAGCGTACAATGGCCAAAACATTGTGAATATGGCAATGAAGATGCGGATAACAGTCCGAATAATGTAAATAATGCAAGATATCTTACTTAGTCCTTATTTTAGTATTGCTCAATTATTGTTTGCCACGTTTCCACTTAGTGCAGCTGTAATGCCTGGTCCAGGGACTGAACTCACAATTACTGTTACCAAATTCTCAAACCAACACCTTAATCCACTAGTCTATTGTCCTGCAGGAAACTGGACAAGTAATAACGGAGCGGTACTAAATAATAACTAGACGAGATATCCGTAGACATGGGCAGTGGAATGAGAACAATCTACACCCATAGATTAAATGAAGGGTTGAGTTTGAAATTTCCTGTGGGCTACACAGGTTGACATACACCTGATGAATGACAGAGGGCACTACTGCTAAAACATTATGATAACACCAACAAAGATGAGGACAATACTCTGCAGGTAGACAGTATAAATATTTGTTTTTGTATTTTAGAAATATTTTGAAAAGGATTATCACAACTCTATTCCAGCTGGTATAAAATAATTACTGTATATACTCGCATATCATGCAACCTTTGAAGACTTAATTTTGGAGCTAATTTGACTCCAGTAAATGGATATATAGTTTGGTCAACTGTGTAGCCAGGGTTAGCAGTACATATGCTAATTTTATATATCTGGTATGATACGACCCCCTTAAAATTAGCTTCAAAATTAGGTCTTCAAAGGTTGCAAGTTCATCTTAAGGTCATTAACAAAATCCAGAGATGGATATGCAATGTGATTGGCCCTGATCTGGCATCTCGTTTACAGTCGCTTTCTCACAGACATGCCATTCATTCCCTCTGCCTTTTCTACAAATACTTTCATGGTAACTGCTCTGACAAGTTAGTTTTGCTGGTTCCCAAACTGCATGAATTTAAACATGCTACTAGATTGGCATCTCAGTCTCACCCTTCTACTGTTGAAATTGTTGAATGTAGCCATCTCTTCTACTCCAATAGCTTCATGTCTCGCACCTCCCATCTGTGGAACTCTTTTCTTCTTACTTGCTTCTCTGATAGCTATAATCTTGAAATATTCAAATGCAATGTCAATCGACATCTCCAGATGCCTTGGTCTATTCCGCACCCTTTTCTTCATCCTTTCTTCTATCACGTCTCTTTACTCTTGCTCCCACTCCCTGTAACCCCTTGCATTCTAGTGACACTCCCACCTTGCTTGAAATGCTTTAAAAAAAAAAAAAAATCTTTTTCTTAACCAAGAACAGCATCATTAAGACCAAATCCCATCATTAATAATAAATTAGTATTATCTGCTGGTTTCTTTTCACCAGAATGAATAAAGCGGCATTTTCTATTTATACATAAAACTCTTTAGTCTGTTCATCATTTTTCTATTCTCTATAACTTCTCTATAACTTATCAAGTCTTCCCGAAAACCAAATACCTTTATATTCTCACTGTTTCTTAAGAGAATTTGGTATTGTTATTTTTCCACATGTGGAATGTTTGCATAAGTAGTAATTACTAATGGATTACATGACAGCAAATCTTATGATGTACAGGTGTGACAATTCGAATGGACAGGTGGTGTAACAATTCAGACAGGCAAGTGGTGTAATGGTTAACAGCTCAAAACAAGAAATTTGTGAGCCATGTTCGAATTCCATTCAAATTTGTGACATTCACTTTCACACAAATACCCTTGTGAAAGGTATAAGTCCATCTCTTTCTTCCCCCAAATATGGGTTAAATAGCAGTGTAGACTGGGATCTCTCGCCATGATTAACAAATCGTTACATACCACTTCAAGCCAAGCATGCCACCATGTTTCTGACCAGATAGAAACTTTGTTTGCCTTTGCTTCCTTTTTTATGGAAGAGCGCACATTGCTGGTGAACCGGAAGTTATCTGGGAGTGGGCTATAAATTGCCAAGATGAGTTGCAGTGTGTAGTCACAAAGATGGAAAAAATTGTAGCTAACAGAAGGTACACAAGTCAATACCCAATCAGTATTGACTGGGTCACCGTGGAGAGGGGGTATGATGTTGAAAGACCCAAAACCCCTAATGAATCTCGGCTAGAAACATCACTGATGATGTTTACCAAAGCATCCAATAGATGTATATTACAAAAACCAATCTTGAAGAATGACAACTGGCATAGCCCTGATGTAGCACACATTATAGAGCCGTGGAGTTCACAATGTCTCAACTACAGTCGATCAGATAGATAGATAGATAGATAGATAAATAGATAGTAAGAGATCAAGATGGATAGAAATTTCTTCTGTATTCCAGCACACTCCTTAATATTGAAGCGGTTCCCAAATGGGATCCCATTCAAACTGTCTTTGTTTTGATATCATTTTAAAAGTTTATACCTTCAATTGGTGTTTCTCAACTTTTTTCAGCAACAGTACACCTCACAGCAAATGAAAATATTACCGCACACTTAGCAAAATTTTTAAAGGGTATATTGATTGCTATGAAATAAAACCATAGATTTTTTTTGAAATACACAAATATGAACTTACTTTATTTCAATATTTCTATTCAACTATTTTTGCAGCTTATTTAGTATGAAACCTGTGCCTGGTGTCTTTTCACAATTTCTTCAATGTTTGGTCGAATATGCGATGAGCAGACCCTCATTTCTTCTACAGTTAAGCATAGTTTTTCTGGCTTCTTATTTTTTATATTATTTAACGTTGAGAAGCCTAATTCACTTAAATAAAACAGAAAATTGCAATAAAACTGATAAAGCCGTTTTAGATAATGTGGGATATTCCTTTTATGTTGAAATCCAAAATGTATTAATGGGTACCGTTGACTGTTTTATTTTGAGCCATCAATCACTAGAAATGGTGACCAATTCTTCCTTTTCTTCAAATAATTGAAGTCCAATATTAGAAGGAACATTTATAAAGAGATTTGAATCCAATCATACTCAATGATGGAAAATAATAGTCAATATTTTCCTCGAACACTTTCACATGGGTAACCATAATAGGAATCATTTATTAAAATACTAATATTGTACTATTACTACTTCCACACACACACACACACACACACATATATATATATATATATATATATCAGTATGCCATGACAATATTGGAAATTGAGAATATATATATATATATATATATATATATATATATATATCAATAATAATAGTGTACGTCAAAATAAACATAATACTATTAACTTATACTATTGTAACCAAATGCACAAACATGATGAAACAACACTCTAAAATATAATAGAAATGTTAAACCTATAAATAATAATAAACAAGTTAAGCTTATCATATATTATAAAAAATTTTAAACACTTGACCTCATAGTCTCTAATAACTCTACAACCACACAACTCTACAAAAAAAACAATGTAGTGTATCAACTTACATGCACGTTCAGAGATTATATCACTAATACTAATAATAAACCTACTACATATATTAGTTTTACTATAATCACACTCTCCTGTAGACTTACAGTGATGTTCGATAAAAGTGAATCACCTTATTTTTTGTAGTTAAAAATTTTTTCGCCTATTGTTTTTGGGGTCAAACTAATTTTTAATCTTACTAATATAAAGACCCCTTCCCGACCACCTAGTAAAAAAGATTACTCACCCTAAGGTATTCTATTGAAATTTTTCTCCCCGGAATCGATCCTCCAAATTTATAAATCAACCATTCGCCCTTGCATGGAGTATTGCTTCCATATATGGTCTGGAGCCCCTGCTATTTGCCTCAGGGTTCTTGATAAGATCCAGAGACGGATATGCAACGTAATTGGCCCTGATCTCTCATCTCGTCTTGCTGGTAATTGCTCCGATGAACTGCTTTCGCTGGTTCCCAGGCCTCATGAATTTAAGCATCCTATGAGGCTGGAATCCCGTTCCCACCCATTCACTGTTGAAACTGTTAGATGTAGACGTCTCTTCTACTCCAATAGCTTCATGTCTCGCACCTCACGCCTGTGGAACTCCCTTCCCTATTCTTGTTTCCCTGACAAATATAATCGATATCTCCAGTTGCCTTGATCTATCCACTTCCCTTCTCCACGTCCTTTCCCCTTTCATTCCTATCTGCTCTCGCTCCAAATCTTTTGTAACCCCCTTGCCTTGATCGATCCACTATCTTTCTCCACATCCTCTCCTTTACCACTCCGATCTGCTCTTCCTCCAAACCTTCTGTAACCCCTTGCGTGTTAGTGGCTTCCAGCCTTGCTTGGGGTGAAAAGCTTTAAAAAAAAAAATAAAAAAAAATTATAATTTTGGATATAAATGAGATTCAGGGAAAAACTCTGTGCAGAAAAAAGTGACTCACTTATTTCCTGCAACTAGTAATCAATAGAAACATAACCGAACAGCTTTAAATAAAGAATAATACAGGTATAATTTATTTATAATAGGTAATATAGTTTGAAATATTTAATAATCTATGGGCCCTCCTTTATTTTGAATAACCTTTTCAACCCTTTTTCGCATTAACTTGATTAAGTTCTGGCAAATCTCATCTCCAAGCATTGAATTCCATTCGGATATGAAATTCACAATCAAATCCTCTTTGTTGCTCAACTGCTTTCTCAAGAGCCTGTACTTTATAATGCTCCATAAGTTTTCTATGTGGTTGACGTCAGGAGATTGGAGCAGCCATGTCATAACACTCACCTGCTTCTCATCAAAGTATTCCTTCATCAATTTTGATATGTGACAGGGAGCATTATCCTGCATAAAAATGAGTTTGGTGGGGTCAATTTGCACCCTTTCAGCAGAAGGGAGCAGGCAAGACTCTAAAATTCTCTGGTACTGCTCACTCCTGAGGGTTTTTCCAATAGGTTTTAAGAAACCAGTTCCATGAAAAGAAAAGCATCCCCAGAACATTACACTGAACGGATGCTTGACAGTACTTACTGCTAAATTCAAAGAGCTTTCAAAGCTTCTTCTTCGGATTTTAGATCGCTTATCCTTTGAATTTAGCTCAACTTTCATTTCATCGAAGAGAACATTTAGTAAAAAAAAATCAGGTGAGTCACTTTTATCGAACAGCACTGTAATTGTCACCTTTCTGATCTTAGTTCTATTAAACAACATTTCTTAGAAAAACACAGCCATGTACATAATATTAGAACGATATTAGTTGATAACACAACAATACTCACATATACACACATTAAAAAGAACTTTCAGATATTGGAGGCAATCTACATTAAAACAAAGCAACCCACACTTAACAAAATTACATTTCAAAATAGTCACAACACATTACATTGCATCTAGACATATTTCATTCTCTCACATGGTACGACGTCATAGAACTGCATCACAAATTTATGACCTGCATCTGCTATTCCGTGAGTGTTATCATTGCATAGCAATCTTCTATGTCAACATAACAGAATATCATCTTTGATGGTGAATATCTTTGTTTAAATGTCCATATAATCACTCTGAAGAAAAGCTTCGATCAAAGAACAGCATAATAAAAAATATCCAAATGTTGGACAGGTTTTGTCCTTATTTTCTCCCGAAATTAAAGCAACTATACAAAGTTTAGAATGGCTCATGATCAAACATAATATACATTTGTTGTCTGTTATATTTAACAATATATGTCTGTCTGTGTGTGTGAGAGAGAGACGCATTTCACCATTTAGGACTTCATCAAACTAAAGTAAATTTGCCTAAAATTGTTTTTGATATATAAAAATTTATACTGGATGATTGTGAGACTGACATAAAACAAACTGGTCTTCCACATAAAACTTTTTCATGGGAAAGCTGCAATATTTGAATATATATATATTATATATATATAATCAATATATATCAATATATAACTTCCGTTAAGTTAACCGATTTAATGTGTCAGTGTCTTGACTTCCTCAAACAATTTAAATTTGAGAGAATAGAAATTTTACATCTAACTCAATCATGTCTCTCTCTCCCATCACTTCCTCACTTCGTTAATTTACATATGCTTAGTACTGCCTGTCAAAAATGTGTAAATTTCTTTTCATTTTTCGTTTCAACCTTTGGAAGTAAAGTCTTTAAAGGACCGTGGATCATCAGACTTTACTTCCAAAGGTTGAAACGAAAAATGAAAAGAAATTTACACATTTTTGACAGGCAGTACTAAGCATATGTAAATTAACGAAGTGAGGAAGTGATGGGGGAGATGATAATTTTACTTCATTTTAATATAAATAATCTAATTATGACTTATTTTTAATTTGTTTAAATATATCTTATTTTTAAATATAACTTGTCTTTGGAAAAGTATTTTTAGTATGATTTTATATGTTTAAACATAACTTTATCTATATAATTTAAGTTTTTTTTTAAACTCTCTCATTGTTCCTCTCTTAGTTTCAAAATAACATTTCATTCTAATGCAAATTAATGTCATAAGATTAATATCCGGGTTTAATTTTATAGAACCTCTTCCCTTTAAAACTAATACCTTGGATTGTTTTAAAATATTAAGCTATTATGGCAAAAAAAATGAGACACCAGCAACAGTAGTAGTGATATTACTAGCAGCAGTTGCCTACCTCCAGTGAACACACACAGTTGAATCCATTTTAATGTTTGCAGTCTAATATAAGACTGAAAAAAAATGCATGAAAACAGTGCATTTGCAATAGTGGTGAAGATATCTCTGGTGCTCATCTGATCCTTCACTTTGCACAGTATGGTAACAGCAGGTTGAAGACAGATAGCCTATTGATATCCATTCTCTCTATCTCCATGTATACAACCCTCCCCTGTAACAAAGCAAGTAAAAAAGAAATAGAAAAGTTTGATAAAATTGTCATCAATTTAACTTGCAATGAAGCATTATGGCCCCTACTGAATAATTGCTGATAGACCACTAGGATCCTGAGATGGCATGCAACACAATATTTGTATTTTATACTTCTTTATCTGCCGTGTCCCTTCAGAATGTAAGCAATCATGGCTCTCCACAATTTCCTGTTCTTTGTAGCTCTTAATGAATTATGTTATTTTGATAGTTCTATCATCTTTTTACTCAAGCTCACTAAGTATGTTATGCATTGTTTTTATCTGTCCCACTTGCCTTCAGTCTGTCCTGTAAGTATCAGATTTTTCAAGCCCTCGTTCCTAATTATGTACCCAGGAAAAATTCACTATCATTCTTAGATGTTAACTACTATTCTACTTTTTGTTTCCATTTTCTATAAAACTTTGTTGTTACTCACATGTTCGGTCCATAGTATCCTCAGCATCCTTCTGTAGAACTGCATTTCTGTTGCTTCAAGTCTCTTCATCTTTGAGATTATCCAGCACTCACAGTCATACAAGAAGAAAGATATCACATAAAAGTTCAGTACTCTTTTCTTTGGTTCAAACAAAGTTTTTCTGTTCCTCAATACTCTGCTCAACTTTTGGAAGTCATCTTTGGCTATCCCAATGCACCTTAGTTCTGAATTTTTTTTAAATTTTGTGACCATTATTTCATGTTGTCAGTAGAATTTGAACTTAATTCAGATACCAGTACATGACCAATTTCAGGTACTTTAGGTTTTGGAACCATGCCAGATAATCTGTTTTTGCTGGACCAGCAAAAATCACATAACAATTCGATAATACACCCCCCATCCACTAAACTTTCATTTCTCAGATCTCTACAACATCATCAACTGTTAGGAACTCACGTTAAACTCCTCAATCCTCATTCAATCCGATCTTGGTAGATTACAAAATCATTTACAGTCTTGTGGGAGATGATATATTTTCTACCCTGTAGCCTCTTTCCAACAGAAATAATGCCACAAACCTATCACTATTTCCATGGCAAATGTTCAAATTAGCTTTATTCTTTAGTTCCACCAGTTCAGACCTGTACAGCTGTAACCCACTGGCGTTGACAACTCTTTATCATTGACACATCTAACAACACACCTATCACTTCTCAACTCAAACACCACACTCCCCCAGCTCTGAGCCTTGTCTCTTCTTATTTTCTTCTCAGTCGCTAGCCGCTTTAGCTTCGTTGAATAAAAGTGGCCTTATGGGTCCTCCAGCTTTCTTTTCCCTCCTATGTTGAGGCCAATGTGTTATCTCAATAGGGTTGATTTGGGTTTCCCAAAATCCTACAATATTGGGATTGAGGGTGAAGTCTAGTGTAAACCCCTTATATACATTGTGTACCACAGACAAGATTGCATAATTCCTGCCTATGGCTATGCTAAAACTTTTGTCTCCTTTTGCTGAGTGCACATTGAAATTCAGGCTGGAATCCCGTTCCCACCCCTACACCGTTGAAACTGTTAGATGTAGACGTCTCTTCTACTCCAATAGCTTCATGTCTCGCACATCTCGCCTATGGAACTCCCTTCCCTATTACTGTTTCCCTGACAAATACAATCTCCAACGGTTTAAGTGTAGCGTCAATCGACATCTCCAGTTGCCTTGATCTATCCACTTCCCTTCTCCACATCCTTTCATCTTTCATTCCTATCTGCTTTCGCTCCAAATCTTCTGTAACCCCCTTGCCTTGATCGACCCACTGTCTTTCTCTTTCTCCACATCCTCTCCTTTACCACTCCCATCTGCTCTTCCTCCAACCCTTCTATAACCCCTTGTGTGATAGTGGCCTCCAGCCTTGCTTGAGGTGATACGCTTAAAAAAAAAAATAAATAAAAAAATAAGAACTTCAATAAAATGCAAAACACGGTTGATAATTCTAACAACAGGTTTACTGAATATAAAGAAAATCTGGTTGAGTAAAATGTCTGTTAGCTACTGTAAATCAGTATTCTGCTGCAGGAATGGTGATTTGGAGATTTCTAGTGACAACCATTAAAGTAATAGCCAGCCAGTCGACCATTCCTCAATTCTTCACTTATGCACGTGTCTGTGTGTTCACTCTGGCCACTGAAATGTATATTTCTCATGTCCAATGTCTGCTCTCTACTCGGAAAAAATAACAACTAAGCAAAATGTGCACTGGCTTTATATAGGGAAATCTTTTCTGATAACAATGATTAATGACTTCACTTTACCTAACCAGACTCCAGATAATGACAATTCACAATGCCTAATTTCATTATCTCTATATTCCCATAAATTGACTAACTGGCTTTTCTTACTGACAAAGGACTGTTCACCAGAAATCCAAAATAATGATAATTATGAAAATTGCAGACAATTGTTGCAGAAAAAGGCACATCTTAATCTTAGGTGATCCTATTAAAAAAAAAATAATAAAAAAGACACAATATTTCTTTTATTTACTTAGAATCTTCCTAGGTATCTATCTGTAAAGATAACTGTTTCTTGAGTTGTCAAAATAAACAAATTCTACATAAACCAGATGTTTTTTGTTCTATCTCCAGAATAATTTGTAAGAACAGACACATTCTGAACACATAACATGATGTAAACAAATGCCCATTTTCTCAGGCCCAACGCAATTCAGATAACACATTAATCATCTTCTTCTCATCAGCAGAAAGTGTCTAGAGTTATGATTTTTGGTTTTCACTAATTTTACTGAATCTTGTCTCGTTAAATCTGAGTTTTGTTTCTCCTTGGAGCTGTTCTTAAGTTCATTTTATTATTTTAAAACATAAGTTATAACATGTTTTATTTTTAATTTTCTTCTCAACTATTCAACCTACTCTCCTGAGAATTTTAACAATTATCATCCAGTTAGTAGTCCGTCCAAATCAACATTCTGTAATTTCATGCATTTAAACAGGGTCCAAGCCATGTTACACAGCTAGGACATGCCATGCTACATCCGTATGGTTGAATCAACTTTATTTCCTTCATATTTGTAAGGAAGAAGTTCCACTTAGCTTTTCCCCAAGAACTGCTACTTTATATGGAACAGACTCCAGTATAAATGCTTCCCTGAACACTAAAATCTTAACCTCCTCAAAGGTCAATTGTTATCTAGTCTCCCTATCCTCATAATCTTCCTATTACTTCCTCTTAAATTCATTTCACATCCTTATTCAGTAACCCTTGACTTTGAGTGGCTCCCAAGTCTTGTATTGAGGGAATTTTAGTAAAAATAACACCTGAGTCTGGGAATCACATAAAATGCAAGCACATGTTCATAATTTTGTCCAAAATCTAAAACGGTACCAGAACAGCAATTGCTAGAAAATCAGTGGTGCACCTATTCTGTATTTTTTTCGTACTGTGGTAATTTAAACAACCTTTTATACAATTTCTACTGTATCCTGAGCAACAAAACTGATACAACTTAACTGTAATTACAATTTTGGGGGCAATTTTCTTACATCCATATTGGTCTGCTAACAAGTTAGTATAAGCAAAATTAAAATTCAAAAGAAACCAACTTTTTTGAGGAAGCAGGCATGGTTAAGCAGAATGGATAAAATTCTTAATAACAATAAAAAGAGGGAGTATAACAGGACAAAATAATGAGACAAGACAATGTAATCCAAGGCAAAGCAAAGCAACTATAAGGCAGTAATTAAATGAAAATAGTTCACAAAATAGAAGTAGTGTTCACATGCAAAATGGATACAGTTAAATGCTTATAGCCTTCTGATCTCAAGACAAGAAAGCAGATATGTGTAGATAAGACCAAGAATTGTTCATTTTTATTCGCCAGGAAGAAATCCCAGCATGCGTATCTAGGATTTGTCTATAAATCTGGGGAGGGGGATTTTTAGAAGTCATTCCTCTAGATGGAAATTTTTAACATAATGGGCCAAAAGTCGTATAAATGCTTATGACTACATTTTAATCTAGCAAATAAAATGATATTCACAGATGAAGTTTAATTTGTTATCTTCATCAAGTACTGTCTCTCTGTCTTCGAGGTTGAAATTGATAATATTTTGTTTCTGTAATTTTATATCCTTTTCAAGCATTAATTTTTCATGTCATTTAAGAAATGTATTTATAAGTAACTTGACTTTTGTTTTTGTTTTTTATCAATTTTAATTGATTAATAAATATTATTGGCTGACGACAAAATGCTTGAACATTTCACTTTCAAAATGAGAATACTGCAATGGAATAAAAACAAACCATTTTTTTTTTTTTAAATTAAACTGGATCAACAATAGATTTTCATGCAAGGTGGATGAATAAAGACAGATTTAAAATTTGAAGCTGTACTTCTTTGTTACATTGTAGGCAGCATGCTTGCATAAAGAGAATTCATTTTAATTCTGAGTCTGAAGAATTGAAAAATTCTTCAAGAACTTTCCTAAAATGGTGTAATTAGATAAAGTTTAGCTGTACATATTAATTATTCAGCTTTTAACTTATATGCATGCAATATATATATATATATTTGGACAATTTTTATATAATTTATCATCTGAAAAGGAAAACATTATTAGATCGCACGAGAAATTATATAAAAAACTAAATAAAAGCACCTTGTCAGTCATTTTTAATGAAATGTGCATGAAAGAAGGATTGCTGCTTAAATACACAAATATATATATATATATCAATCGCGTCTTTTGAATTTAAAAGGATTTCAACGTTTTTAGTTCGTAAAAAAGTAGCAACATGATTACGCTACAAGATAATTGGCAAATGTTTGTTTAAAAAAAATTTTGACTAAAAATATTGACCCTGAAGATGAACAATGATGTTCGAAAGCGCTAGGTCATCGTATGGACAATACATATTTCGAAATTATTTTCAAATAAAAAGTCTCATTAGAGAATATGAGAAAATTCAAAAGAAAATATGCAAGACTATGTTGTCTTTAACATTCAATACTACATGTTTAAAATATATATATATATATATATAATGGAGAGAGAGAGAGAGAAAGAGAATTAATACAAGTTAAAGGTTTCTCACTTAGCTGATTGAAGTTACCTTCAGCATCCCGACTCTAGAGTTTCGTAGCAGACCCTCCTGGTATCACTCTGTCCACTCGTCAGGGGGTATCAGCAATGGACTGTTTATATTTCTCAATTTTTCCTTTTTATATGCACTTTTCATTGGTGCAAGTTTTTCTTGCTTTTTTACATAGTTCATGTGTGCATACAAATGTATATTTGTTCGCCTGTTTGTGCATGTGTGTACAAGTATAATGTTGTGGCTAATTGTCCTTTCCATCATTTTTTCTTTCACTTTACACTCACTCATTATTAGTCTTTTACCTTTACTCTTTCTCTTTACTCTTTTCCCTCCATTTTGACTTCTAGTTTTCCAGACATATGGTCCCTGTTCATTCTTGAGCATTCTAACGTTTTCTTGAGTTAGGAAAATTGTATTTAATTTTTTACATAAATATTTTTTTTAATGCTTAATAACACAGTAAATATTTATATATATCTTCCACTTAACCACTATTTTGATTTCTTCTCTGATTTGGTGGCATCATCAGTACTATTAGGTATTAATTGTAGGCAGTTAGATTTATAATTAAATCTTTATTATTACTTGAATTTCTATGCATGTGCTTACATTCATACATTTACACACACAAACGTAAACACATACATGTATATGCATATATCGATATACACGCATACATACACATATATGTATACAAGTGTGCACACACAAACACTTGCACATGTGTGCCTGTGCTTTGAAATTAACATATAAATTATTGCTTAAATGGTTAAGTGATTTTCTTTCCAAAAATGTTAGGA
The DNA here is from genome assembly GCA_964036315.1 of Acanthosepion esculentum. NCBI lineage: Eukaryota > Metazoa > Mollusca > Cephalopoda > Sepiida > Sepiidae > Acanthosepion > Acanthosepion esculentum. Next base: position 82,175,766 of record OZ038493.1, on the reverse strand, counting down.
TATTAATTATGGGTGGTTGGGTGTATGGTGTATTTTCTTAGTCGTTTAGGTAGTAAATTAAATATTTGTTTATATGTTATGATTTATCTGTTTCATTTTTATTTAATAATAATTTATTTGTTTTTGCCTTGGTGTTAATTATGCAAGGTTAAGTTTGTTTGTAGTTGTGTGTGTGCATGCATATATATATATATATATATATATATATATATATATATATATATATATATATATATGCACACGCACATACACGTATAGATGTGTATATTTAATATTTGTTTATTTTTATTTTGTTCATTTTTGTTTTATATTATTTATATATTTGTATTTTTATTTATTTATTTTATGTTTATATTATTTTTAGTTTATATTTTATTTCTGATTTATTTATTTTTTTAATTAGTGGTTACTAAGTACTTATATTTTAATTAGTAAAAAGTAAGTATTAATTCATATGCCTACACTTACCCATTATTTCAATTTTTCTTGTTTAAGAGTTTATTTTGGTTTCTAAAATTGATTATTGATAATTTTTCCTCTAAGTATAGTTTACAGTTTTTACTGTTAATACTGTATGGGACTTCCCTTTTTATAATTTCCCATTTGATTTTGATGGGGATATTGTTTTCTTTTTGAATGCAGATGTATTTTGATAAGGTTGTATTGTTTGTGTTTTTTTTTTCTTTTTCCAAAGGAAATTTTGTGGCTGTAATAACTTTCTTTTAGGGTTTTCTTTCTGTGGCACCTATATAATTTTTTTCATCTGTGTTAATGTTATTAATTACAGTAGCTTTGTATATTATATTATTGGTTAATCATTTAATATTAAGTCGGTAATTTTTTTGGTTTCTGCAATGACATTTGATGGCGTTATTTTATTGGATGGTATTGTTATTTTTGTTGTTAAGACTGTTAACTCTCAGAATATTATTACAGATTATTATTTATTTCATCTTTTAAAAATGTTGTTTTTATTTCATTTTCATTAGCACTATTTTTATTTTGAAAGTGAAAGGATAAACAACATTCCATATAATTTTGTTCTCTTCTGCATGCTACTTATGCATATTGTTTTATATATTAAACAGTATATTTAGTTATGACTAGAGAAATTTCACTTGAAAAGCATGAAACTGGCTTCACCTGACCATGTATTTTTTTGTGGAAATGTGGTAAATCACACTGGACTAAATGGTGGCTCTCTCTATCCTAAAGGACACAAGTTTGATTCCTGCCAAAAAATGTAATTTTTTCTTTAATAAGATTTCTCGAACATTCAGGCTGGTAGGTGAAAATAAATATACTGTTTAATTTATAACTGGAGCGCCTGCTCAAATATGAGTATCTACAGTCAATGACGAAATTATTCGTACACCCATCAATTTTGAATATTTTTATCCATTTCTCAGAATCTAATGCCTCTATGATGCCAGTTTTTTTTTATATGTTAATAAGTACAAAGAAAAGGAATATAAAACTCAATTTTCAGAACAATTGGTTAAATACAACAAATTTGACAGGCAAATTATGCAAAACAGAAAAAGACAAAATTATTTGTACAGTAAAAAATATTGTTTTAAATTGATTGGTCCATGTAAGTATAAGTAATTTACCTAATTATTTTATTGGTGAAGCCTTCTAGACTATTTGTTCAGTAGAATATTTGTGATAATTCCAGCAAAGAACATCATGTGGTGCATAGAGTGTCACCATTGTTATTCTTATGATAACAACACAATGGGGAAGACAAAGGAGCTTAGTTTGTCATGACAGAGAATTTGTCTGGGCATGGAAGAAAACCCGAATTGTCACTGAGAACTGCACAAAAACTGTGTTGCTAGGTTAATATAAACCCAAGAGTTGTTTTGAAAGACATCACTAAAATTTTGGCTACAATGGATATCAGCATAGGCACTGACACAATACATTGTTGTTTAAATAGAAATGGGTTGTATAGAAACTGACTACAATGAACCCCTCTTCACAAACCATGTTACATTGTTACTCAGTTTAATTTTGTGAAAACGTTCTTGGACAAAACAAATTGTTTTTGGGAACAAGTATTATGGAGTGATGAAACAAAAATTGAGCTTTTTGGACATAATGATGTGCAGAAGATTTGGCACAAGAAAGGTGATATTTTCCTCCCAAAGAACACAGTGACAACATTAAAACATGGAAATGACTTGATGATATTTTGGGGTTATTTTAGCTCAAGTGGGGATTGGACAATTAATTGCAATAAGAGGAATAATGAAATCGGACTATATCAAAATTCTGGATGAAAATCCTACAACTATCAGTGCAAAATCTTCATCTAGGTTGGCGATTTACTTTCCAGCAAGATAATGATCCCAAGCACATGTCTAAATCAGTGACTGTGTGACTTCAGAAAAAGATTACAGTTCTGCCATGACTTTCAATGAGTCCTGACTTGAATCCTATTGAAAATATATGGCAAGTTTGAATAATTCATCAAAAAACCTTCATGAATTAGAATGTGTAACCATTGAAGAATGGAAGAAAATCCCAGAAAAGACTTGTTCAAATCTCATCAAAAACTTTAGAAAACAATTGCAGCAAGTTATAAAGATGAGAGGCCATGCTATTGACTATTAATATTGTGATAATTGTTTAATTCTTTTCTATTTTTCATATGGTGTGAATAATTTTGTCTTTTCCTATTTTGCATAATTTGCCTGTCAAATTTGTTGTATTTAACCAATTGTTCTGAAAATTGAGTTTTATATTCCTTTTCTTTGTACTTATTAACATATAAAAAAAAACTGGCATCATAGAGGCATTAGATTCTGAGAAATGGATAAAAAATAATAATGATGCATGCAACAATTATCAGCCTGACCCACATCTAAATCGGAAGTGATACTATTGTTGTTGACTTGGCAAAGTTTAGTTTGCTGCTTTGGTAAAGTTTGGCACAAGGCTGAAATCAGAGGCTTTCATCGGCTGATAATCATGTGAGTCTCTCTTCTGTCTCTGGTCTCATCTCCATCTCTTCTGCCTAATTTGCTTCACGCATTCGTATTTATGAACATTCACTCAAAGTGGCAAAGTAAGAGAATTCAATAAATCTGGAGAATTCCCTTCTTCTACTCTCTCATATTATTACCTCTCACTAAATCTCTTCAGCGAGCATGAGTGGCTTATCCACCTCTTCCTGGTATTTCAATTCAACTTTTGACCAGGGGAATCAACTCCGAATTCATTGTTTATGAAAAATGAAATTTTTGCTTAACAGCTTGCATTTTCAGCTGCACAGAACACATGTCACTCAACATTGCCCCCTAAGTCTGGGTCACTTTTCCATTGTTCAAACTGCCTGACATACAATTCAAGTCGTTTATGTGTGGAATCCTCAATTTTTCCCACGGGTTTTTGGTATTAACCCTTCTAGTTTCAATGTCTCTCAGTACATAACACTTTCTTATGTCTTAACAAAACTTTCTTCCATTTTACCATGGCAATCACAAATATTGTCACATATATAGTTTTGTGTATGTCTTATTAGTATAAAAGTCTCTCTGAGAACAAAGCATGTTTGTCATTTCTTTTCCTTTCAGTGATTCTGTTTTGTCCATCAACAACAGTGTTATTATATCATGGATATAATAATGCTCATAATAGGGGAAGTATAAATGGGAAAATCTTTCTTCCAAGCTCTGCTGTTATAATGAGATTCAACTCGCCCTTTTTTTTTTTTTTTTGTGGAGAGGTGCCACTCTGTAGGGATTGTAATTAGTGCATTCTAAGCCCCCACTGACTAGAAAAAAAAAAGAAACTGGATAATTCAGATTGTGATTAAATTGAATTTCCAAACAAAATCCCAGATTAGCTTTATCATTGAAATGAGTTCATTGAATGTGTCCAATCAGATTTATCTTCCAATCATCCTTCTTCTCTTTCCCTCTTTATGCTGTGGCAAAGCTCAATGGACAACTCTTTCCACATTGTCAATTTTGAAACACAATTTTCTTTTCTAACAAGACATAGATACTCATTGAAGGCAATTGATATTTACTACCAACCCTTTTACGTTTTAAATGCTGTACCCTTTCTGTCCAGGAATAGGATGGACGCACCTTCAAATAAATATAGATTTCTGTTTTTGTAGCCTTTTATTTAAAAAATAAATCATATGTGAAATGTGGTTGTAGTAGTTAACACCTACTCACATCCAAGCAACAAGATCGACGTCTTCTCTTCTTTCTCCCTTTTGGTGGTGGATGGCTGTGAAGGCCCAGCCTATTCCTGAAGAGTTATCAAAGAAAGTTTGATTAGGCCATTTGCGTGAATTTGATTTTGGTGGACAACTCTGTGTGAAATCCCTACCCCACAGCTCAAAAGGGATTGAGACAGGCAAGATCTGGCAAATCTGGTTGCATTTTGCTCTGTCATGGTCCACCTTGGTTACACCAACCTAATTGGTGCTTCCCTATTCCACCAGTTTGGTAGTTGAGATCATGTAGATCTTTGCTTCTTCCACTGTTGGGTTCTTTGGGGGTTGGTTGCACTCTGTCTGACCTTACAACTTCCAGTTGGCTTTGCTCTTGGGATCACTGAGACATGCAAGCCCTCTACTATGACAAGGAATGACCATCTATATTTTAGACTTCATGTTGGAGTGAAAAGTTTCTTATCAAATGTATCATTTCGACTCTTTACTTTAATGACAATAATAGAAGCAATTCTATGAAATGAATGTAAGGTAATTTTGAAGCCACTTTAGTGCGTCTATAATGAAAACATCTTTTACACAGAAATGGTTGTTCTTTTTTTTTTCTTTTTTTTTATCCATTATGGATAGCTGAATCAAATGAAGTTACAAATAGGGCAGATTTAAACAGAATTATTTTAAATAAGCTTTAAAAGATTTTTTTATACCAGCAGTTTTTTTAAATCTAGACATTATTCTCTTGTGAAAATACATTCTACCCAAATACTTCCTATGGTAATTTTTGAAGAAAAAAAATTTTTCTTACATTTCCCAAACTGAATCATTTTTATATAAAATCAAAGGAAGATAAGATATGGGTACATGTGTATGTATTTGTCTTCATAAAATCTGTCAGATTTGTACAAAAAAACATATGTATGTGTGTGTACACCAAATAAAATGTGTATGAATATGAGAGAAGTCAATCCATTTTTGTCATTTATTTTTTTATAAAACAATTCAATTGTTAACCAAAGTTATATTTTTTTGTTTTTTTTTAATCTTGAAAATAAAGAAAATCCATTGTTTTAAGTTCAAGAAAAGTTAAAGGATATACAAGCGTGTATAATTTAGTTTAAACATTTTTTAATTCTTTTCTTCTTTGGATCTGACAATTACTTTCTATTTCTTTTTTTTAATTTCCGACTTCCATAAAGATCAAAGAAAATGCTTTCAAAGCTAACTTTTTGTTTTCAATCCATAAGCATGTGATCAAGATTAATGTAGAATTTCTAGTTAGTAATGAGCTTCAAAAGCTTCACTTGTAATCTTAAATTTGTATATATATTGCATTTAAACATAAAACAGACTGTCACCATTTGGTGTTGATCTCTATGTCCACACTGCTTATATGATATATACTTTTTTTTTTAAATTTATGATGGAACATTTGAGAGGAAAAATTATTGTTATATGCATTTCCATTCACACTCTTATCTGCAGCTATACTCGCATTGTTTTGGCCAGATTTTTGAGATGACAAATAACCTCTCCCAGTTTTTATCCACTGGATAAAAACGTTGGTCAAAGTAATCCAGTGACTTGACAGTCGTGAGTTCAAAACCAGGCCACAGCAGAGGTGGACAAAAAACTTGAAAAGTTGAGTTACTAAACGGAAATAACTGAAACTAAGACATCCAGAAAAGGCATGGCACGTGGAACTAGAACAATTTTCCATGGTGGAAGAAATAAACTGTTCGATATGAAATTCCAATCACCTGAAGAAGCCTGGAATGTACAATGGCCAAAACATTGTGAATATGACAATAAAGATGAGGACAACAGTCCGAACAATGTAAATAGCCCCATATCAGAAATATAGACAGATATTGAAGAAATTTAATATTTATGAAAAAATGTATCAGTTTTTGTCTTTTTGGCTGACCTCATGTTTTTCTGCTGCTAGATTCAAATATCTGAAGTTGGATTCAAGTAAATATATTTGTAACAGTAGCTTCCAGTTGAATGTCTAACCACCTTAAACATTTGTCAAACATAATCATTGCATCAGTGTTTCAAATTGGGTATTGGAAATGTTGAACTTCAACACTGCATTATTATCATCATCCTCCTTGTCTGAGATGAAATATTAGAATTGGTTTAGTTTGGATAATGGAAACTTGTTCAAATGGTTTCAGTTTTTCTCTTCATTTCACGTCCGGTTAATCAAAGTCTGGAAAAATACTATCTTCACTTCACAAGAGTAGATTGTTCTCTTCCACTTTCCATGTCTAGGAGATTTTTCATATCCATTTATTCATATATGTCAAGGAAATATTGTATTTAGACTAAATATTTTTTTTTAAAAAGTACTGAAAACATGATTGAATGACAAAATGGGTAAAAACTCCTATACTATGCATTTTGTCCTCCTTCAGACGTCTTCAGATTAATAAGGTTTTTATTGATGGAATCATATATATTTAGCAGGAAAAAAACAAAATGCAGCAAATGCTGGTTACAATTCTACATCAAGAAACCTGTCCTGGGTAAGACGATAAACTACGTCCAACAGTAAGGCCTCTGATCAGGAGGTTTTGAGGAGCATGGAACCACATCTTAATTGCTGGTGTTCCCAGGTCCACCCTGACCCGGGGTGGTAGTACCTGTTAGGGTTCCAGCTATGGGAAAATAGTTAACCCCCCAAACTGGGGTCAAAACACTATGGAAGTGTAAAAATAGATTTTAATACCAGAAATACTTTTTGTAAAATAATTATTGCCAGCAATACATTTTTGAAGAAAAAAATATTACCAAAAATAGATTTATGAAGGAAAAAAAATATTACCAGCAACAAAAATGTTGCCGGCATTAAATAACCCATTGAGGTGTTGATATGCCGTAAAACAAACCAAAACAAACATCAAGAAACACTGAAGATACAGAAGGACATAGCTTTAAATTTTTGGTGTTCAATGAATCATATATAGACTAACCAACCCTGTTCAGCTTTCTACTGCTTATGTCTTCAATTTTATCATTATTGTTTTTAATTTTCCCACATTAAATATTTAAAAAAAAAAAAAAAAAAAGTATAGATAAATAAAATAAAAAATAACAGAAAAAATTGAAGATTACCCTCTACAGTCAACCTAATGTTTATGACAGTCAACCTAATGTTTGTGAGTTCATAAACAAAGCTCTAGTCGGCAGCTGCTAGCCATCATCTCTTCATTCTTTGCATGTGTGTGTGTGTGTGTGTGTGTGTGTAGATCAGTCTATTAATGATTAATTAAGCTGATGAATATAAAAATTTATGAAATAGACAAAGTCCGATAATAATTTTTTAAAACATTTTTTATGTTTATACGTTCTTTTTATAGATACAAATATTTAAGTAAATGCTCTGCTTATAATAAACAGTATTAACAACATTTACCGACCTGAATGTCTGAGAAATTTTCATAGAAAATATTTGTCCTCCGACAGGAATCGAACCTGTATCCTATACGGAACAGTCATATAGCCAGACGTGCTTTTACTCTTTGAGCCACAGAGGAGTGTTTCAGTTAGCAAAGTCAATTTTACTGCTTTTAAACTACAATTATCTATGATTTTCTCACGTACAATCATATCTGCTTGATGCGTATCCAAATATAAACAAATGACGTCACACATTATGAAATTGACAAAGTCCGACAATTATTTTTTAAGACATTTGTTTACATTTGGATACGCATCGAGCAGATATGAATGTACGAGAGAAAATCATGGAGAATTGTAGTTTAAAAGCAGTAAAATTGACTTTGCTAACTGAAACACTGTTCTGTGGCTCAATCGGTAAAAGCACGTCAGGCTATATGATGGTTCCGTATGGGATACAGGTTCAATTCCTATCGGAGGACGCATATTTTCTATGAAAATTTCTTGGATATTCAGGCCGGTAAATGTTATTAATACTGTTTATTAGAAGCAGAGCATTTACTTGAATATTTGTATCTATAAAACGAACATATAAACATAAAAATTTATATAAATAATTTCAAAACCCTGTCCCAAAAACAATTTTAGAGCAGCATCATCATCATCATCATTTATATTCATTCAGGATGTGGCTGATCATGGCTCTCCAAAACTTCCTATCCCTTGTAGCTCTAAGCAAGTGTTTCAGTCTTTACATGTCTTAGTTCTGCCATCCGTTCATGCTTTTTCCTTCTACCCAAGCTTCAGTCAATACTTCCTGTGCATAGTTAAGTTTTTCAAGTCCTTCATCATAATATGTACCTGGAAGTTCAACTGTTTTTTTTCTGATTTTAAATACAAGTGCCTTTCTTGTTCCTTTTGTCTTATGAACTCATTGTTTACATGTTCTGTCTATGGGATCCTCAGCATTTGTCAGTAGATTTGGGATCTGGACTGCCCAGGTTTTTGTTGCTATCTAAGTGTCTGGATTGCAAACATTCAGCAACAACATCTTTTAAATGAAACATAAAAAAGATTATTTTCTGATGGAAAAGTAGAAGCAGTACGTCAGTTAAAATAACATTTATATATTCTTTTCAGAAATATACAATGACAATAAAACATTCAATTTTTCTTGTAGTGAAGTTTGTTTTATCAAGTAAGTAAGTGTTCATAGTGCAATGTGAGATGTGTGGACAGACTGATTTTATGACAGTCAACCTAATGTTTGTGAGTTCATAAACAAAGCTCTAGTCGGCAGCTGCTAGCCATCATCTCTTCATTCTTTGCATGTGTGTGTGTGTGTGTGTGTGTGTGTGTGTAGATCAGTCTGGCCTCCTAAATTGTTTTGAACCCCAAAAAGTAGTAGGCTTCTATTTTTATATCTGTAAAGGGGATTCAAAATCTGATTTCCCATAGTGGTGTGAACTTTTTGAATACAAGGTTTTCATTAGTTAGAAAATAATTTCACATTGGCTCCCAAAAATCTTTTTCTTAAATTTATGGGATTGGTGAAAGGAGTTATTGTTGTTATTTTCTAAATGGTCCAAAAATAACTCATGGTAGGTCTACAACTACATCCGCAAGTATTTTGACAGTATTTTCCCTGGTAATTATTGTTTATCAAACAAACCTTCTGATCGGATTTTATTGGTTAAAAAAGATATATATTGAATTTAATTCCTATACCTATGTTGCTTTAGATGTCTTTGTCTCTAAGGAAATTGTTCAGCATTTACTGCCACACTGGAGGATAATATTTTCTGAAGATACAAGTCTCAGGAGCTACTCAAGGTAGAGGGTTACTGAACAAGATATTTGTATGGACATAAGAGGAAAAACTGAATGTAAATTATGAGGATAGTTAGATAATGGTTAACCTTTTCACTTGAAGGGGTTAAGATTGTAGTGTTCAGAAAAATATCCTCTTGGGGGGTATGTTTCACAAAATAGCAGTTCTTGAGAAGAAGCTATCTGCTTGGAATTTCCTTCTTAACAATGGAATCCAATAGAAATGAGGATGATTCAACTCTGTGTACATGTTTCAGTCAATTTATGAAAAAGATATGGTTAGACAAACTTTAAAATCAGATATCTCTAAACTAAAAAAAAGTGCAGAAAGAACATTTTTAATTTTGTGTAAAAAATTATTAAGGTTTTTTTATTTTATCAGATTTATTGACAGAAAGATATTAATAAATAGACACTTGTAATTAGATTTTTTTTTTCTTTTACATTTTTTCAGACTCCTCTTGGGATGTGATTATGTCTGAAAATCTGCAAAACCGGATCTCATCTTCTGAAGTTGAACATAAGGTTACATCTCCAAAACTACCTGGACAACACAATATGGATGTCACTTCACTGGTAATCTTCATTTAATTCTTATTACTCCAGTTCTTGCCGTCTATTATTACTTTTTTAATATATTTGTAGGATTAGATAAAAATCAAGCCTCCTGATTAGATTTATCACAAAATATTTGGTATTATATTAACCTCAGTAAACATTCATATTTCTTCAAAAATACAATTAGAAAACCAAATAGAAAAAAAAGGTTATTACCATAAGCCATTCCATTCAATCTGGCATTCTCATTTTGTTATATTCACAGCATTGTAACCTTTGGATTTCTTCAGATTTCTTTCATCATAGATAAATGAAAGAAGCTGACAAGTGAGACCGAGGCAAACAGACTAAAGAGAATTAAATTGAAAGAAAATAAGGATAGAAAGTGGAATTCAAACAATTCACCCTAATGAATTGAATAAAGGGTTTTGGTTGAAATTTCCAAGATTACTCAGTACAGTAGATACATGAAGAAGTTTTGAAGGTATTCAATATAACAATGAAGACGAGAATGCAATTTGGAATAGAAGGACATGTAATGACGATTTCTAATGTAAAAAAGGTGAGTGTGTGGGTGGTGTAATGGATAGCAGTTCACAGTGGTAAATCAGAAAACAGTGTTCAAATTCCAGTCAATTTAACTAACACACAAATACCCTTGTAAAAATTGTGAATTCATCTCTTTCCCTCATAGCTATGGGTTGAATACTAAGATTTGTATCCTGAAAAATCATTATCCACACAAAACTCTGTCCTGGGTAAGACGTTAAACTATGTCCAGCAGCAGAACCTCTGATCAGGAGGTTTTCAGGAGCATGGAACCACCTCTTAATTGCTGGTGTTCCTAGGTCCACCCTGACCCAGGGTGGTAGCACCTGTTAGGGTCCCAGCAATGGGCAAATAGTTAATTATTACCAGCAATACTTTTTTGAAAAAAATAATGACCAGCAATACAATTTTGAAGGAAAAATATTACCAGAAACAGATTTTTGACAAAACAAAATATTACCAGCAATAAAGAATTTTGTCGGCATTGTGTAACCCATTGGGGTTGGTGTGCAGTGGAACAAAATAAACCAAACGAATCTAAACCAAAGAATACATATTCTATTCATACGAATCTATCCTAAAAATGTTGTCAGCATTAAATAACCCATTGAGGTTGATATGCTGTAAAACAAAATAAACCAAACTAAACCACACAAAACTGTTCATGCAATAATCTTTGCAAAAAATGAAAAATATTCTTGAAAAATCAGAAAACAATGTTCAAATTCAAGTCAATTTCGCTTACATGCAAATACCCTTGGGATAGTTATGAATTCATCTCTTCTTCCCCTAGCTATGGGTTAAAAAGTACGATTTGTATCTGAAATAATCATAATCTCCACAAAATTGTTAATGCAATATTACTCACAAAAAAATATTATTCTTACTATCTATATGTTTCAGCTTTAACTTACAATGTGTTGATAAGCTATAAAAAAACAAATCAATTGATCAAGCATCTCAAATTTTTTTGTCATCAATAAGATAATTGAAGGTATTAAGTATAACAATGAAGATGAGAATGCTCATTCAAATAGAAAGATATCTAATAATAATCATTCCTCATCTCAAAAAGACATCAATTAATAAAGTTTTGAAAGTTTTTGAGTATCACAACCAAGATGAGAATGCTAGTTCAAATATAAAGATATATCATAATTCCTCATCTCAAAAATTCTTGACATCAATCAAAATAGTTACTAAGTTACTTTCATTATAGAAAGAATTATGCAAATTAAAGAATTTTTTTTTTTGCCTTCTAAGGTCAGTTACTTCTTTCCTATTATTTTTTTCTTGATAAACTGAAACATTTGGAAAAAGATTTTCTTCATTTTTGCTCATTACTATTCATAGTTGAAGAAAAGGTTATGTGTTATGAATAAAAATTTATATAATTTCTTATATTTTTTTTTATCAATTTTATGAATAAAACATTCAGGAAAGTTATGCTGCATAAATAATACTAAAAAAAACTACGTTTTTTTATTTTTTTTGCTAAACACTGTGGGCAAGAGATGTATGTATTGACTGCGGCTTTGAGCTTTTTCTTATATTTGTTTCTTCTTGGCTTGAAAGTTCATTTGTAAGCAATAAACATTCCTTTCAAGTAATGCCAGAAGCACTAAATAGCAAGCAGCAGGCTGTAATTAATATAGTTCTCGGAATTTTATTATTAGAACCTACCATACAACTTAAAAGAAAATTTTTCTTAAGGATTCGTCTACTTTTTAAAATACTGTATAAAACGTGTTCTTTTGTCACAAATTTAAATTTAAATTTATTCTTTAGTCTTAAAATATTTACATTATTTTTTTTCAATTTTCAACTTAAAAGGAATCCTTATCAGAAATATTTTCTTTAAAAATAGATATAAATAATTGTTTTTTATACATATTGCTGAATATATAGTGAATAGGTAGAATAAAAAGTGTGAATAAATACAATTGTCTGTTTATATTTCTGAGATGAGGTATTGTAACTATTTACATTGTTTTGACTATTGTCCTCATCATTATTGCCATATTCACAATGTTTCAGCCATTGTACACTCCGGCCTTCTTCAGATCCATTGGAATTTCAAACTGAACGCTTTAACTGAAACTGAGACATCCAGAAAAGCATGGCACATGGAACTAGAGCACTCTACCCCAGTAGACTAAATAAAGGGTTCAGTTCAATATTCCAACATATAATGGAAATACAATTGCATTTCATTTATTGCAAACCGATTTGATGAATGATTTTTGTTTTTAAGATACTGTGAAAATAGAATACATTAAGAAAATATCAAACATGGCATCGGAGATATTTTAGCATTTTGTAAAGGAACCAAATAATTTCTACTTGGATTTAAAAATAAGTACAACTCTCTACTTAAAATTAATAATTTCTACTTTTTAACTTGTAAACAAAATGCTAAACTTGCCTGAGGCAAGGCAACACAAATTCAAAATTTGATAGTTAATATTAATGTCGATCAATTGTTTTCTCCAATTGTGAAGAAATGACACTGACCAAAGTGATCAGTTATTCAAAACAATACATTCTCCAACAATAATTTTTCTGATAAACTTTTGTGTTCAAAAATTATTTTTCTGAGGTCAAAGAATTTTTTTTGTTGTCAACTTCCCAATATGACCAAAATAATTTTCTGCCCATTTTTTAAAAACAACACTCCATATATTTATACGTTTATATTCCAGCTTTGAAGATTCATAACAATTCTATTTGCACATCAGTTTATCAGGAAAAAAAAAAAATTTCTCTTTTTCCCTTGCTCCATATTTCAATTCATGTTTTTTTCACCTTAAAGATTTTAATGTGTGTTTAACCCTTCCAATTCTCATATGGGGTTTTCACATGAACCCTTTTAAACCTAATTTCGACTACCAGTATCACAATAGTGTCACAATGAAAGCCACGAGGCTGCAAAGTTTTACCTTATTCTCAGTACCCACCAAATATATCACCTTCAAATTTGCTTCAATTACTTTATCATTTTTGTAATGTAATAAAAGGACGTTGATAAATGAAAGAGACATCAGTTCAGGTGTTTTAATTTTCTTTCATTCAAAATTTACAGAATTTTGTCTAAAGAATGGAAATATTGCCTTCATGTTGGGCAAAACCTAATTGCTAATGGCAACCATTATGTCACTAATTAATAAAATTCCACTTAATTACATTTATACCCATATCCTTCTTTCCAAACAATATTAATAATAATAACATTATCTTGAATTTAATTACGTGAAGCATTGTCAAGCATTATTAATTTTTGACTAATATTCCTTTCATCATAATTTTACTTGCTTTATTCACACTACTCTCATTAGTAGTAATATTATCTGAAATATTTACTTGGAGTAGGATTGTCAACTATTATTAATTTTTGACTTGTATTTCTTCGGATTCTATGATCATTTGTGCACAGATCAGAAATAATGAATTAGCTGTCAGTGAGAAGTGAACTTGCCTCCTTTTTATCTGAATCTGTTTTACTGTGATAGCTGCTCTTATCAAACAAGACAAAAGAGATGTAAGTTCAACTCCCACTGAAATTTTATTCATTAACTCCATTTCATCATATTTATTACTAGGTTGTTTGGAAAATAATGTCCAATTTTAGAATAAACCTTTTAATGGTGTTCCAATAATAGTTGCATAAAAATATATGCCTCTGGATTAAAGTGTTCTCTTTCTTAATTTTATATTAATCTCTTTTGGATTTTAACTTAACATGTTATGCACCCCCTCATCTTGAAGATGAAAAATGAAAAGATGCATCTGCTTTTTTCACATGAGTTCATGTTTGGTCATAATGCATCTCAAACTGCTACCAATATTAACAGAGCATGGAATGAAGGATCCATCTGTGATCCGACAATACAGCATTGGTTTCTGAAGTTCCACAGTGAAAATACATATCTTGACAAGATGAATAATTTTTAAAAGCAATATATATAACCAGGACGGTAAGGCCTCTCTTCTCGATCTGTGTTTTACCGCCATCCCTGAGTCTTGTAGTGCCACGCAGCTCTGCCCTCTTGGTAACTCTGATCATGTGGTAGTGTCTATTAACATCTCCTTCAACCCCACCCCCTGCAAAGAGCCTGCTACCACCCGGACCTCGTTCTGCTACCAACGAGCTGACTGGGACTCGTTCCGTGATTTCCTCCGCGATGTCCCTTGGGATGTTGTATTTAAGCTCCCCGTTCAAGAATATGCTTCAGAGGTCTCATCCTGGGTTAAAGCTGGAATTGACGCTTTCAACCCCTCAAGGAAATTCAAGGTCAAATCACGCTCCTCCCCGTGGTTCTCCGGTGCTTGCTCAGCCGCCATTGCCCATAGGAACCACTTCCTCCACCTATTTCGTAGCGATATGTCCAACTGTAATAGATGCCTCTTTGCCTCCGCCCGTAATGAGTGTAAGTGTGTCCTCAACGAAGCTAAGTCTCTCTTTGCTGCTCAGATGAAGGAACACATCGCATCTCGCAAATTTGGCTCCAAGGATTATTGGCGTCTCTGCAAGAGCGTTCTGAACAATTGCAAACCCTCTATACCACCTCTGTTCAACCAGTTTGAGGTCCTGACCTCCTCTGCCGACAAAACTGAATGCTTTGCTCAGAAATTTTCTTTCAACTCAATGCTTGACTCTTCCAGCATACCATACTGTTCGCGCCGTGGCCCTTGACATCTCCAAGGCATTTGATAGGGTTTGGCATGCCGGCCTTCTTTGCAAGCTTCAGGGCTATGGTATTACAGGTCGATTGTTTGACCTAAAATAATCATTCCTGTCAAACCGTGAATTGAAGGTCGTTCTCAACAGATTCTCCTCCAGCTCCTATCCCACAAACGCAGGTTTTCCACAAGGCTCCATCCTAGGCCCTACCCTGTTCCTTATGTTCATAAATGATCTTCCTGATGCCATAGATTCCCAAGTTGGCATCTACGCGGATGACACCACAATTTACTCCTGCCTCAAAAACAAATCTAGTGTCGCTGACAAAATTAACCTGGCCGTTCGTCTCAAAAAGAACCTTCAATCGGTTGTGAACTGGGGCAGGAATTGGCTGGTTAACTTGAATACCTCCAAAACAAAACTGCTCTCTATTAATCACCACAGGTATCCTTCCCTGCATCCCATTAGAATGTCTGAAGCTCAACTTCTCAAGAGCTCCTCTCTGCGGCTGCTCGGTCTCATGCTGTCTGTTGACCTGAGATGGAACAATTACATTGAGTCAATTGCTTCAACAACCGCAAGGAAAGTTGGCTCCCTGTGCCAGGCCAGGAAATGTTTCTCCCCGGAATCGATCCTCCAAATTTACAAATCAACCGCCCTTGCATGGAGTATTGCTGCCATATATGGTCTGGAGCCCCTTCTGTTTGCCTCAGGGTTCTTGATAAGATCCAGAGACGGGTATGCAATGTAATTGGCCCTGGTCTGGCTTCTCGTCTGCAGTCTCTCTCTAACAGATGCGTCGTCGCCTCTCTCTGTCTCTTTTACAAATACTTCCGTGGTAATTGCTCCAATGAGCTGCTATCGCTGGTTCCCAGGCTCCATGAATTCAAGCGTCATACGAGGCTGGCATCCCGTCCCCACCCTTTCACTGATGAAACTGTTAAATGTAGACGTGTCTTTTACTCCAATAGCTTCATATCTCGCACCTCATGTCTGTGGAACTCCCTTCCCTATTCCTGTTTCCCTGACAACTATAATCTCCAACTATTCAAATGTAATCTCAATCAACATCTCCAGTTGCCTTGATCTATCCACTATCCTTCTCCACATCCTTTCCTCTATCACTCCTATCTGCTCTTGCTCCAAATCCTCTGTAACCCCTTGCGTGCTAGTGGCTTTCAGCCTTGCCTGGGGTGAAAAGCTTAAAAAAAAAAAATTTTTTTTAAATATTTTTATCATCTTTGATAATGGCACCTGTACCTTTTTTTTATTTTCTATTTTTTTTTTTAATCAAGGTTATTAGTTACTGAAGAAGACCATTTTTCCTGTGTAATCAAAATCTACAATTTTTATATTCTCTGTAAAAAAAACTAAAAAAAAAACAAACAAATCATTTACTTCAACCCATTTTTCATACAAAACAGACTTAGATTTTCTTTGGATTATAAATATTCTATCTGATCTCATTCTGACAGCTGACAATAAAAGTCATCACTGCTTTCAATGCAAGGATTTCCTGTGTCATTCTAACCTTGAATTAATGTCATTTTGAATTGCAATTTAAAAGAAGCAAATTTGATTCTCGCTAGCATATTTAAAATTCTTGAATTAATATTTTCCGTTGTTTCATTTTGATAGTATTAAACTTGCCAGAGTAGATTTCTGTTTGTTTTATATGCTCTTTGTTTCCTTCAGTTATTAGTTTTGTAAAAGAATCTGTTTTGCTATCATTTATATCTTTTTCAATATTTGCACATCTCTTCTTTTTGTCTTTTTCCAATTTTAATACTTGTGTAGGACACATGTAATTTCTGAAAACAGTTCTTTCAATAGAAATTAGTACATTATATGACTGAAAGTATTTGTACTTATGGCTCTTATTTTATTTGATTTTTATCAGTTTTCCACTTCTTTTGTTACTTAATAAGTTTAATTTACATAAAACTGACTTAGCTTGTTTTTGCTGCAGCCAAACATTTTCTTATTCCGAACAATTATACATTGCATGATCCACATGTCCAAATAGGACCTGGTATTCCAAGGGGTCACCCTTCTAGGTACTATATATATGATAAAAATATAGTTTTAAGGTATGCTATATTTATGTGTTAAAGTAGTCAATATCTGGAATAGAGCTAATGTAAATATAATAGTGGACAATGAGGTCAACAGTGAATGACAACAGTCTGTTTCATGCTTGAATGCAATCTTCAGGCCATCTAATCCACAAAGTTAAGCAATACTAAGCCTGGTCAGTACCTAGATGGGTGACCACTTGGGAACACCAGCTGCTATAAACTTTGATGTGTGGGTGGTGCAATGGCACGGAATCAGAAATTGGTGAGCTGATTTCCAATTTCAATCAAGTTTGTTATATTCACTTATACACAAATACCCTCCTCCCAGCTCTTCTCCCTCAGCTGTGGGTTAAATATTATGACTTGTGTCAAGGAATCATTATCATCTCCCCAAAAATTCTCACAATCCAAAAATATTTACTGGCTTTAAAAAAAATTGTTAAACCGTAAAAAACAAGTCAATCATACACAAACGCACACTTCTTACAAGCATTTCATGATAATTCTCTAAAGTAATTCCCCCCAGATTATATTTAGGCATCAAGAATTGTGTTTATGTTTACAAATTTGTTCATGAGAATAGTATGAATATACAGGGGAGACAAACAAAATAAAATTACGTCCTTTTTCATTCAATATTTTTTATCTATAGTTTTCAGGTTTAATTTAAAGTGTTTTTTTTTTGTTGTTGTTGTTTTTAATTTTCTTAAGTCCAGTTGACTAATTGTGATATTCTTAACTTTCTTTTTAATTCTGCAAAAAGTATCTACCAAGTGAATCCGCAAATGCCTACTCCAGTATACCTGAGTATTCTCACTCTCTTATGGTTGACATAAACATGGACAAGTTATCTGACTGGAACAAATACCAACTTCAGATTAAACAGCTTCGCCAGGATTTAGAATCTGAACGACGTGAGTTATTTACATGCTATGCAAATGATTTTTCAAGATATATATATATATATATATATATATATAATTGTTTTGTTTTTTTAAATATATAATCATCGCAACTCCGGAATTCCCATGTTTCAAAACTGAAACTTCAATTCGAATTCAATCATAAAAATTAAACTTAAAACCTATAATATTATTCTCTATGGTTGTATTGAGCACTGATTTTTTTTTTTTAAATAAAAATAAATGCTAACATTTCTGAATTATAAATCTCATTGTTCTTTCCTAATATTTATATATATATAATTATATTTTAAAAAAATATGATTCCTTCGCTACATAAGAGTTCTCATGTTTCAAAAACAAGAGCTAAAAACTTCAATATAATTATTAAAATTAAATTGAATTAAAGTATCAAGCTCTGTTTCATCCTCAAGCGAAATTTTTGGAATAACTAATCTTGAAGTTTACGCATCTTTATAAGAATATTCATTCGTAAAATTAATTACTATGGAAACGGCTGAAGCAACCATTTCAATAAGGTATGTAAGGGTTAACAATTTGTATCAACATATCAGTCACCCTCAGATGCGAATGATGACATCCATATATGCATATCATCTAGTCCGTCTCAGTGACAAAGAGTTATTGGCACCATTTTACGCTGTTAAGTGTCTAAAATCTTTTTTTTTTTTTCCTAAAAGGGCGTACTTCAGATTATTTACCTTACGTGTTCTTTCCTATTCTTCTATATATTTGCACACACACACACGTGTGTGTGTGTGTGTGTGTGTGTGTGTGTTTCTGAAGCTTTCTTAATTCAGGGGCACTTTAAGTTTTAATAAGGAAAAATTAATCATGAAATTTGAAAATAGGAAAAGAAGAAAGATGTCTCCTGAAATAAGCATTTATTTTTAAGACATTACAAACACTTCGTGTCTTTAGCTTTTTAAAAGTAAAGATATTTAAATATAAAAATAATCCATAAATTACTCCTCAGTTCACTTGGGGTGCACCTGGCTACATTCCAGGGAGCATTAATGTGCACCGATTGAGAAACGCTGATATATATCAAATTCAGATATAAAAATATATATCTGCAAAGACAATAAAAGAAATGACAAGGAAAATATTTTATGTTGACACATTTCATTACTTAAGGAACTTTATCAAGACAAATGTAGAAATTTTTTATCCTCCTTGAAAGAAACACTGAAGCGAACATATTTATGTATGTCTAAAACAAATTTTAAATGATAAAAAACAGTGCTGTTTTTTGTTTTTTTTTTAATTAATTAAATAAGCAAAAGAAAATAATTATAAAAATAATTACATAAAAAAAAAAAAAATCAACAGCCTCAACAACATTAACCCTAGAACACTAACCATCAATTAAAGTTACACCACTACTAACCCTGGGTATATCATACCCGATTTTGAAAATATCAAAAAAAAAAATATTAAATACAAATTTTTATTTTAAATATTTTACATGCAGGCACTTCAAACTTTGAGTTAACATTAATAGGAACAGAAAAACATTATTTAGGTAAGAAAATCAGGTACTGAAAATTGTGATTAAAAATAGGATAAATTGTACTGGGTACTATATACCCATGGTTAGTGTTTTAGAGTTAATTCACTTTAGTTTTACATAATGGGGTGTTATACAAGAAGTGAATATTCCCAGTTTGCATTTCCCCATTACAGGCATTATTATATCCTTGATATAGTAACACCTTAATACCACAGACAGAACAGAATAGGTGAATGCAAAAGAATGACAAATATGTATGGTTCTCAAAGAATTTTTTTTATACTGATACATACATATTTATCAGTAATTTTTCTCACACAGAGAAATTATAACACATGTATACAATAAGCAGTATGAAAGGGTTGAAGAGAGAGAGGGTCTTGCTTGTAATATTTCCCAACAAGAAAACAGGCAGCTGGTGGTGTCCTCTATATCCATATGAGAGAGTGTGATTTTTCTCTGTATGCCTTACCACTTTGTGCTTGTGATGTCCATCTTCACTGCAGCTTACATAGAAATTTTGTTTGACACTAACACTTAACATCTCTCATTGACTGTCACAACTGTCATGATTTCTTAATAATTGATTTATTTTCAAATTTTGTAGATAGTGTTAGATTGTAGGATTATGAGTTCTGTGTTGTTGATGTTAGAAGTATTATCGGCAGTGTTTAGTTGCTTTCTTTTTAGCACTTGTAATATCAACAACATGAAATTCATAATACTACCTTCTAACACTATCTACAAAATTTGGAAGTAAGTTAGTTATCCATAATACTAAGGGTTTTACCACCATCTCCAAGACAATTGGAGATATAATTAGAAAGAAAAATAAATCCAACACCCATTCAAATGGCGGTACTTATCAAATAAATTGCTTTCAACTAAAAAACACTTACATCACCAAAACATCTTGGAATCTTAAAACTTATATCTACTAAAAGGGACCTATGTTGTGGCAACTGTTTAAACTGGCTTGTAATACACAGGAACAAAATCGTCCATACCTTTGATTTTACTAATGCCACCCTAATTAAAAAAGGACATAATTCTTTAAGTTGAAAATACTTCAAGAGAATTCTGATAAATATTTTACCAACTATAAATACACATCAAAAACACTATATTACATCACTAGCCTCTATTTAATTAATTCTTAAAGAATCTTATATATGTTTATCTACTACTACTAGTGTTTACGTAAAAACATCCTCCAATCAACATGTGGACAACCACAAAATGTAAATAACATCTACTAGACATATACACATGCACTTAAGAATATACATTATCATCCGAATTCCACACAGACAAACTAGAATTATGATACACTTACATACATAAAGCAATATTAATGGTTTTTTCAGTTAGACTTGGAATCTTAATTTTTTGAACTTCAAAAGAATATGTCACCACTCCTTGTGTTCGGAACACCATAAATTATATTAACTTTGCTTAACAAATCAAATGCACATGAAACCTGATTAACCAATGTGTTAGTCCTCAATGGATTAATTGCATCTGCAATAAGTTAATCCTCCTGTTACTCTGAATATTGACAACTGAACAGTTGAAACATTTTCAATATGACTGCCAGCATTTTATAGAAGCCACCACCTGGTGGCACTAAACAACAACCAAAAGGCAAGGGCAATAACTACAACATTAATACTTCCCCCATTTTTTTTGCTTGCCTCTAAATAACACAGGTAACAAAGAAATTTTATGAGACCTAAATCAAATATTCTTTGGGCTCCATAATATGTACAAGAATCTTGAATGAGGGAACACCTCCCTTGTTAGTGAGTCACCCTCTTGTTGCTCTGGAACAGGTTGAAGGATATCTTCATCATTATATTGCTCTGGAGAGGAAGGATAAAGAGTTTTCAGAGATATTATTTTGTTGTTTTTGTAATTTGAAATAACACTAGAGTCTGAACAGGAATCGTGACCAGCTTTTGGATCTTTCACCAAGCAACAAGTTTGAATTATGACGCATGTACCCCCATGACCAACTAACACTAGTTTCCCATCACATCCAATCACAATACCTGGCCTATGCCATTCTTGACTATCATTCCTTCTGTAGAATACTTGATCTCCATTTCTTAAGTCTTTTATATTAGTATCCCAGATATTATTCATTAATGCTGTTCTTATTATTTCATTAGATTCAAGCTTTACAAATTCCTGCCAAGCAAGGTGCAATGCATTCAAATTTTTCCTCACCATAGTAGATGTAGTGACAGGTTCCAATGCTGGAGATGATTATGGAAGAGATCTGGAGCAGCTGGATTAAAACCAAAAACAAACTGATATGGGGAAAATCCAAAATTGTTGACAATGCGTTGCAAGTCAAAATAGGTCATACCAGAGCAACATCCAAATCACACTGAGAATCTGCAATAATTTTATTTACCATGTTAACAATAACATCATTAAGTCTCTTGCATACACCATTGCTCCAAGGACATTCTGCTGCTGTTGTCATCATTGTCATGTTGAGAGCTTCACCCAACTCCTGCATTTCACTGTTGTTGAATTTGCACTCATTGTCAGATAGTATTTTTTTGAATGGTTATCCAACCTGAGAAAAATCCTCCAATAACAGTGGAAGTCATTTTGTTTTGAATCACCCTCGCTGCACAAAAATGAGTTGCCAGATCCACAATCACACGAAAGTAACTTTTTCTCCATGTTTTCGGATCCAAAGCCAGTTTTATTAAATTCAGTTGCCATAGGAAGACTGACAACAAGTCTGGGAGGGGTTCTTTTGAATTTGGTACAAGTTTTACACCTCTCTGATACAGATTTAATTTCATGTTCAAGTTTATGATTAGTTATATTCATTGCAAATCAACTTTGAGTTTTGGGGGATTAGGGTGACCAAACTGCTTATGCAATCTGTTGGCTATTTTATTTGTATTCTTCATTTTTGAGAACATGATCAAATTACAGGTAGCATTATCTAATTGTTTATAGAGAGGTGAAGAATAATGGCCTGAAATGGTGGGTCGCAGTTTAATTATTCTCTTTCCAACAGAGTGTGTCATCTTGAAAATTCAAAATCATGTTTACTTTTTTTATTGAATCTTTGCTTAAAAGAAAAGGTATTTCACATTTGACAACATCAGTAGTTATTTCTGACCTCATATTTCCAATCAAACAGGGATTAGTCAATTTCTTTGCAGATCCTACTGTAACACCATCACTAAAAAAAAATGTAGAAGCAGTTTATTAAAGCCACTCATAATCACTTAATGAATTCAAATATTCTTGAATCCAACCTTTACCACAGACAGTGGTCGAACACCCTGTTTCCAAAATAACACAACCCTTCACATCATTCACCAGGGATTGTAACCTTTTACTATTAGAACAACAGATTTTCTGATGTATTCCTTTGCAGACCTTGATCACTGTTTTCATATACATTTTTCAGTTGCATATGACACATCTTGAAATCTCCCCACCACAACCCACAGGACTTAATTTACGGCCATGTAACTGTATAGGAAGTTGCCTGGTTGAAGTATATGGTTGACCCCATCCATGTCTGACTCTATCTATAAAAATGGAGTCCTGACTTTCCATTTTTATCTCAGGCTGAGGGATACATTTATAAATATTTGAAGGAGTAACTGAATGGCCAAAAGTATGTTTAATTGACTCCTTCATATTTTTGAAAAACACTTCATTCAATGCTGACATTATTAAGTGTGCATCCTTCTCAGGAAGGTTTACAGATGAAAGAAACATTACTGGGTCTAGAATAGCCATGTTTTCTTGTGTAAACTTAAAGTAGGTGTGGTCAAAATCAATCAAAAAATCCTTTATTTCTGTTTCTGCTGCTCTATACAAATTGTAAAAATTATTAAAGGCAACAAATTGCCATCACCCTTCATCTGGTAGAAATAATTCATCCAGTTTTTATATGATAGTGTCCACACCTGTCTCCATTTCCAAATCTTCACTGTCTGAGAAGAGGCAGCCCTGGCCTTTCCACTTAAAGATAGGTAAATGGCCAAAGCCTGTTTTGAATTTGGAAAGTCTGTCAACCTACTCCAAATATGTAGGCTTTTCTTCCATTGTTCATAGGCGGATTTATTGTCTAGCCTTGGAGGCCATTTGGAAGAATATGTTTAAGAATTATCCATTCTTACATAAATTATAAGTCTTAGAGTTACAAAACTTTAAAAGTAACAGAAAAATAGAAAGGAAATTCACTTAATTTTTGTTGCAAATCAGCTACACTCTTCTAGTATCTGTTAATCCTCGATAGATCAATTGCATCTGCAATAAGGTAATCCTCCTGTTTGTCTGAATGTTGGCAACTGAACAATTGAAACAATTTCAATATGGCTGCTAGCATTTTATAGAAGCCACCACCTGGTGGCACTAAACAACAACCAAAAGACAAGGGCAATAACTACACAATGAAAATCAAATCACACAAAAATAAAAATACCAGAAATTCTGTCTTATTCTCTACAATTCATTCTCTGGTGAAGCTTTAATAAAAGTGAAACATGTTAGATTGATAAATGTTTTTGATTTGTTCTTTATCCTATCATTCTGTCAGATTCCGATCCATATTTGATCCCAATTCATATATATATATATATATATATATATATATATATAAAGATATTATTCATAAGAGAAATGAAAAAGAGATAAATAAAATAAAAATACATAAATAATTACATTAAAAAAATCAACAGCAATAACATTAATTCACTTTCATTAATATGTCAAACCTTATGTCACTTCGTGTGCACCATAGTTTGCCTTTTCCTTCACACAGTAAGTATTTCGGATATGTTAGATCATTCTCAAATTCAACAGATGAATGCTTAACATTATTCTTATCCATTTTACTTCTATGCATAATTACAGGTTAGTAAATAAAATTTCTACACTTGTCTTCACCAAGTTTTTCAATGAAACATTTTGGCATAAAAGCATCTATTCCTTTATATATATATATATATATATAAAATTTCACAATAATAATATAAGTGTATAAATAATGTAATAGTAAAACAATTGACCTTTCACTGCCTGAAAAAAAACCCTTTATTGGTGGAAATTGCATTAGCAGAAAAGGTTGGTGTCCATAATATTTTAAATATATACATGTATATATATTTTAATCAAAGTTGAATTAATAAAAGGCTGTAGCCTCAATACACATTATTTCAATTTCTTGTCCCAACTGCAAACAACCATTCAAATTTCAGCAACAAACTTATTGCACAATACAAGGTGTTTCTGAAATTGAACATAGCTGGAGACATTTACAGTCACATTCAGCACAAAGCTGACTCAAGTGAAATAAAAGCAAACAATTTGCTTACTAAATACAACATTAACAAAAAGACGTAAAAATCTTTGTGGTGGAAAAATCTTTTCTTCCCACATCCCAAGATAACATCTTCATCGTCTCAAAGTACGACCTTGCCAACAGGCAAAAAGACTTCCTCAACCTTTGACCCCTCACCTACATATTAAATTTTCTCTTTAATAAACAAAAAAGACTTAAACAAATATTGTAACAATCAATTTAACAACTACATTCAGAAAATCAGATTAGAACGTATCCTAACACAGTTTGCTTAAAGCAGAAAGTATTAAAACTGATCTCTTGATAATAAACAAAATTCTATTTCAATCACAAAATTGAAAATAGCTGCCAAAAATCTTTGCTTTAATACAGAAATAATAATTAAAAAAGATAATAAAGCCAGTATTTATGTCATCTTAGTTTGATCATGAAGAATGAACGTTTAAATTACTAAAATTGAAAAATAAATTCACTAAAGAAACAAGTTAACAAAAATATTACTTCTAACACTGCAGAAATAGGCATGATACAGTTGAAGAAAATCTTCATTAAGTTTGCATGACATGGCAGGTTCTAGTTGTGATGGTTACAACTGGTGGAACTAAGGAATGTAGTTAATTATTTATTTTTTTTTATGCAGTAAGGTTCACCCTGTACAAGGCCTGGGGGCCACTCAAGGCAGAGGGTTATGTTAAGTGGTAGTTTATATGCACAGGAGAGAAAGATAATGGTTGACTTTAGACTTGAACAGGTTAAGATTTTAGTGATTGGGGAAACATCCTCTTGGGAGTCTGTTCCATAGGGCAGCAGTTTACAGGAAGAAGCTGTTTGAGTGGAACTTTGCACCAATCAAATATGGAGAAAATATGGGTGTTTTGCTACTATGTAGGTGTCATGGCAGGTCCTAGCCATGAAGATCAAACCTGGTAGAACTAGGAAATGCAGCTCATCTGAGCACTTTCCAGGATAATAGCAATAGGGCAGTGAGAAACTCACCATATCCCACCTGTGAGAGAGAGAGGTTGGTGTGTGAAATATAATTCTTCTCCAACAATGACTCAAAGTCGCTTTTGAACTCTATCAAGACAGGAAAATGAGGTCCTGTCCAAATAAGGCAACATTACTCCATTTTCAGCTTGATCTAGCTCTGATAAAGTTAGAGGATAGCTTGAGTCGTCGAGTATTTACTGGAGCAGTACAGAGAGCCAATCATTTTGCCTGCAATTTTAGTAATGGATTGTATATAGAAGTTCCACTTGAGGTCAGGTGTGAGTTTGAGCGGATATCCGTTCATCATGACTGATGGTAGTTCAGGGTTTGATCAGTAGTGATGGAATGTAACCAGTTTGGTTTTAGAGGCATTGAATGTAACCAGCCAGATTTTTCCCCACTGAGAAGTTGATATTAGATCAGAAGAGAGATCATCTACCAATTTCTGATCATCAAGAGTTTTAGAGGTGTGCCCATATATCGTCATATCATGAGTGTAAACGTACACAAATAATTAGAGTATATTCTTAGGTAGATCATTTATGTAAATAAGAAAGAGGGTTGGTCGGATAAGTGACCCCTGGGAGATGTCTGCATTGACCAACAGGGCCTCTGAAGACTGGCCTTTAATAACTACCTTCAGGGATCTACCTGTTAAGAAGTATTTGATAAGAAAACCCTTCCAGTGATTCCATAACTGGAGAGCTTGTGTAGCAAACCTTTGTGTCACACCTTGTTGAAGGGCTTCAATATATCTAATGCTATGATCCTTGCAGTATGTGTGTTGTTAAGGGACTCACTAATCCTATGTGTAATGCTAGTTAGGATGTTAGCAGTGGATTGGGCTGTTCAAAACCCATACTGCTGGTCACACAAAAGAGGTTGTTCATATCCAGGAGCTCGGCAACCTTCTTGATTAAGGCCTCAAAAAGCTTACTGAGGCGACTAATGGGAAGGATTGGCCATCCACATTCTTGAAGACCGGGCATACACTTGCAACTTTCCACATGCTTGGGAAAGATTTCTTCTTCAAGCTGCGGTTAAATAATTTTGGAAGGATCAGGGATAATTTGTTTTGGTTGGTTTGGTGGGAGACTAGTATGCAGTGAAACAGACACACATTGGAGATGCATGCATAAATAACCCGTGTTGACTGTTCCGGAGATACTCCTGTAACAGTACCCATCCTCATGGTATCAAGAGGCCCCATCGAGACAAATGAAGGTTCTAGAAACCATTCGCAAAATGGCAATACAATAGACTTGATATTATACACCTGCTGATAGGATAGCCTCTTTCAAAATTACTCGAAGGTTCAGATCCCAGATGGATAACACCAAAACCCCAAAAACATTTACCTCCAGCATCCTTAATGAGGGGACAAATGACCCAGGAAAGTTTCAGGCATGATAGTCTGAGTGTACGTGCCTCATCCACCTAGAGGTCAGGGCAACAAAACTCCTGCTTGGGTCAGAAACACCTTACCAGCCAGATGCCTAGGGTACCAAGACAGGCTAGCTCATATACATGAGGACTAAAAGACCCATTGGGTGAAGGTGGAGTAATGATTACTCTTGTCACAGACACAAGGTGGGAATTGACAACTGTTTTGAGAATTAATTAAACCCAGCTGAACAGGGGAAAGATTAAGGATAGGCATGATAGCTATAAAGTTTTAACTCAGCATAAGTCCCAAGATCCCCTCTTTGAAAAGCGTACAGATTTGCTAACAAGCCAGACTATCATACCAAAAAAAAATTAACAAAATGTCAATACAATAAACCCCATATTATACATAAATCAGATTAATGAGGAGACAAATAAAGCAGAAAAGTTTCAGGCATGATAGTCCAAGTGTACTTGACTCGTCCACCTAGAGGTCAGGGCAACAGAACTCCTGCTTGGGTCAGAAACACCTTACCAGCCAGATACCTAGGGTACTAAGGCAAAAGGTCGAAAGAAATTGTTGAACCAGCCAAGTTTTTGGTGGATTCTTGACCAAAAGTGTTGCCAACAGAGAATAACACTTTCCATGGAAATAGTTATAGAGCAGCAAGAGGCCGGTGATGTTTCATCTGTGGAAAGGGGTTGTAGGGTGGAAAATAATTCATCACCCACAAGGATGCATTTGGACTCTGTCGAGACTGGAAAGTGAAGACTGAGCAACTCCTGCCCATATATGGCAGCAGTTTTCCATTTTCAGCCTGAGCTGACTCTTGTAGAGGGAGGGGATCACAGGGGGAGTCAGATACTTACTGGAGCAGTACAGGGAACCAACCATTCTTCCAGCATCTTTAGCGATGTATCCTATGTATGTTCCACTCGAGATTTGAATTGAGTTTTTCACAATAGCACTCAAGGCACAGAGCCTCCTTGAGAGAGCACCCATTCATTGCAATAGATAAAAATTCAGAGTTGGCTCTGAAGAATGTCTATGACATCACTTGGTGAGAGCTACAGGATCTCTGGTTAAAGGACAGACTGCCAAACTTCATAGATAATTTACTGTCAAATTGCATGTGGGCTTTCATCCCTCTGACTTTCACAAATAAAGTGAAGGCTCTCCAGAAGGAAGCATTTTGTCAGTGATTTGATTTCGCATCAAGATTCACAATATTGTTTAATGTCTAAATCCAAGAGTTAACTACTCTGTCGATGAGTTTTTGATATGCTGCAGATCAAAATACATTCACACAAGCAAGTATCAATACAGTGATGCCTAAGTAGAACAAACAAAATGAACATGAAAGACTGGTTTTAAATTTTCAAAAACAAAATATTTTCATTTTTGCCAGTTGAGAAAACATTCTTCTAACTGCCATGTCTCTTCAGGATATGGGAAATCGTGGCTCTCCACAATTTCCTGTCCTTTGTAGCTCATAGTAAATTTTGTCTAGGAAATTGCGGAAAGCCATGATTGCCAACATCCTGAAGCAAGATGTTTTATAGAAGATGAATCTGTTCAAAACTAGAATACAATTGCTTCATTTATGGATTAGCTAGAAAATCTTATTTGAAATTGATCAATAAGATCCACCATAACGTTTTGGGACTTGTTTACAGGTATTTTAAAACATCTCTAGTGGTAGGCCTATACACGGAAACTCATAAAGCACTGTTAAATATGAAAAACAAATACAATGATACCATGTAAAAGTCAAATCCTGTTCATCCAACCATACCTTATGATTGCACCTTTAATCCTTAATACAAGTGATGAAGTAATAGATAGTGGCTCAGATCGAGGAATCGGAGAGCCGAGTTTGAATTCCAGTCGAATCCATTACATTCACTTATGTGCTAATACCCTTGGGAAAGGTATGAATACTCTTATTCTCCCTCCAGCTATGGTTAAATAACAGGACAGACCTTGGACAGCAACTGGTCTACTGCAGAAAAAAATGGCAACCTACTGCGGGGGAAAAAATGTGCCTCGTCAGTCATATATCGAAAGATACATGATCACCTAAGCGTGTATCACGCATGGCACATAACTGACTGATTCAAAACAAAATAAAATGCAATAAAGCTGTTCAACCTTCAAACAGAACCCATCTTTGAAGAATCAAAAATTTCACTTAGAAGCATTTACACAATCCAACAAATACCTACATGCCTGATGCCATCCAGCCAAATGCCCACCAGCCAGCATGGTGCCATCCAACCAAAGGCTCGACAAGTATGAAACCATCCAGCCAAAGGTCCATCGACAAACATGATGCAATCCAACCAAAAGCCCACCAACATATATTATGTCATCCAGCCAAATCCTCACAGGTACAATGATGGTTTATGGCCATATAACATTGAAAAATTGATTCCCATATGATCACCAAAATTAAACACCATCAAGCTCGGTCAGTATCTACCTGCTTGGGAATACCAGATGCTGTAAGCTTGGGTGTGCAGGTGGTGTAATGGATAATAGCTCAGAATTGTTAATCAGAGAGCTGTGTTCAAATTCCATTCAGGTTTGTTATATTCACTTACATGCAAAATACCCTTGGGAAAGGCATGAATCCACCTCTTTTCCCTTACCTAAGGGTTAATTAGTAAGACTTGTGTTGCTAAACCATTATTATCAAAAATTATATATTTAGATTTTGGCATTAAATAACCCATAGAGGTGTTGATGGGTAGTTGAAAAACAACCAACCAACAATCACAGGTATGATACCATTCTGCTAAATGCTCACTCACTAGCATGATACCATTCTGTCACAAAATATTAAAGTTTCAATACAGTGTGATGTTTTCTTTCTCATGCCGTCTTACACTATTTTCTTATTGATGACACATTCAACGACCTACCCACACACAAAATGCAGTTTCTGTGTAATTTCTTCTTTGCTTTCCAAACTAAATCCATTCACCTTGTGGTAATAAAAAAAAGCACATTCCATCCTCCCTCTCGCTCACAATAACATAAACGTTTTTCCCTACTAAAGCTGAATGAGTCAAATAAGACTTCTACTTAGAGTTGTTACTATATTACACACCTGAAAAGCATTCAATAATTTACATACAAATTGAAATTTGCTTGCATCTGCATGCACACACTTAGAACCAGGACCATATTTTAGCTCTGTATATTCTTGTTGACTTTTGCTTCTGTGATGGTAAAACTATGTTTGTTTTTTTGTTTTTTCAGAATTAGCCAGCCAAAGTCGCAAAAAATTAAACACTGTTGAAATTGAAAAATTAGAACTTTCCAGCAAGATGAATTCTGAGGTAAGATGGATCAGCCTCTGAGGTGTGTGTGTGTGTATTGACTCATATGCATTTTTGCCCTGCTACCCACAATAAGAATTGAAGAATGTGTTTGTTTTACACCATATTAACTCCTTATATGGGTTATTTAATGCCAAAATTTAATTTTCTTGGGAGTTTTGAAGTAATAAAAATGTCATTCTTCTTTCACCATTGAGAAAAAGGATAGGACAGAAAAGATCACCTTGAGGTACACTGGCATTGATCTCATGTGTTTCAGAGAACTTACCATTAACAATGACCTTCATGGCCCTTCTGATAAGAAGGAGTTGCAAATCATGGAAAACACATGCTCATATACGTGTATATGCATGCCAAAATCTTTTGTTGGTCTATATGAGTTGCATTGTTGATTTTTGTTTGGAAGTTTTTGGTGGCTATCATCCATTCTCCCTAGTTTGTTTGTTTAATGGCATATAAACGCCTTATGGATCATTTAATGACAAAATTTAATTTTCTTAGGAACTTGGAAGTAATGCAATTATGACATGTTATTCTGCTTTCACAATTGAATACATGGTAAATGATACTCAGCTTTTGTGCATATACATGTTTGTATGGACATAATTACTAGAGGCAGTGATATGTGTGTTTTATGTTGTAGTTTTGTTGAAGTTATATTTTGGAATACAGTTTGATTTCTTTAAAAAATTGTAGGATATTATATGGGTTAATATCATGAAAGAGTTCTTTCATGTTGGTTGATTTTGTTTAGTGGCATATCAACACCTATATGGGTTATTTAATGCCGAGATCTAAATATTTTGACTGCATTTGTATACCTTCAACTACAGATAAAATGTATTGTTGGTCATTTTGCTATAAATTGGTATTGTTGGTCTTTTTTGATAGAAAAATGTATTGCTGCTATTTTTATACTTTCATAGTGTTTTGCTTTTGCTTGGGTGTTCACTATTTGCCCATAGCTGAGACCATAATAGGTGCTATCGCTCTGGGTCAGAGTGAACCTCTGGTATTATATAGGAATAAAGTGTCACTGACGACAATTGAGTTTGAACATAGATTGCCAGTGAACAAACACAGGCAATCCCATCATTGAATTAAGTGGCTCATGTTACCATAGAGGAAATGCATATATAGGAAGTCACGTGACATCTAGATTGATTGCTATTTCTCCCCTATCCTCTGTTACGATACGGATCACTATTTCTAGTCTATTCGTGGAAATGTAAATAAATAAAAGCAGAAAAGTTAAAAAGTGAGAATTCCTAGGAGCCATATTGTAGGCATTTAGATGTCAGTTAACCAACTTGGCTTCACCGAAAATGTCTGTTAGGTGGTGTTATTTAAGTGTATAAAAATGCAAGCATATTCTCTCTTTTCCCTCTTGCATCCAGATGTAGTCAAATGTTGATAAAGAACACTGGCGCATCTTTGCTTCTTTGGTCTTCTAGTGACTGAACTCTCGTACACATGTACATTCACACATGTATTACGCACACACACACACAAGCACATTCTTATAGTTTTAATGTATTTTCCTTTGATTTCAATTGTGTACACATAGAATTACTTTCGTTTATACATGCATATAATTGCTGTTTGTTTAAATTTTTTATGTGGTCTTATTTTATCTGGACTCACATGAGTCCATCAATATTGTTTGGAGAACAAATGTTCCAAGAGCCTATGATTATTTACTATAAAATGTCAACACACTCGTATCAAAAGTGTTAAATGCTACAACTAAATGGTGACTTATTTTTATCCAAACATCATAGAAATCTGCAACATCGTATATGCTGAAGAATAAATAATAATCATATATATTACTTAAATAATGTCATTTCTCAAGATGCCTTTAAAACCCAGTATAAAGTAATAGTCTTTCTTCATGGCTCTCCACAGCTTCTTGTCTTTTGTTGCACTAAGTAACTTTCAACCCCTTATCATCCCTCTTTGTTCTTCTGTTTGCAATAAAATTGCTGCTGCTCAAATTCGGAAAGAAGCCTGTTGGGAAGAACTGGTGGAGGAATGCAAAGATGCAGGGTGGCAGGCTAAACTTTTCCCTGTTCAATTTGGCTGCAGAGTGTATATAGGTGCACACTTGCAGAAATGACTATGGTTCATTGGAACCAAACAGAGAAAAGCAAACACCACCCTAATGGATATCCAAGCATCAACTGACTTGTTGAGCCATTGGATCTGGCTCAAATGAAATGTTGAAAGCTGGCTGGGGAAAAGATCCCCTGAAAAAAAATGCAAAATAGTCAACAGGCAGTAAACCAGTTGAAGTTAGGGGGGGGGGTCTCACATCTGTGAGGTGGAGACAGTGCAGAGTAAAATCTATTGAGAGGTAAACCCCCCCCCATCCAAAAATGCATTGTCTCTTGATGACACCATTGGTATCTGACTATCATCCCCTTTATCAAAAAAATGTTATCTGGCTATCTTTATCAAAAGACTTCTATGATGAACATGCATGACCTCAGAGTCTCTGTTCAGGAAAATTTTCCAGTGGCAAGGAATTGTCTCTTGAGTCTCCAGATTGTTCTTATATGTGCTTCCAACTTCCTCTATTAAACTCTGTTAGTTATCTCTTCTTTATCATTCACCTCTTCTCGGAACTGTAGCTTGTTATCTGAGAGTACGGAAATAGCTCTTTCTTTATGTTCATTTGCAAATATCTGGCAATTTCAATGCTCATCACTGCAAATAGCTTCATCATTCCAATACCATTGATCTTGCCAGCATCTAGACTTTGAATTGCTCAATCCCCCAGCAAAATATTAGATTTCTCTACTCGTTTTTCTCTTAATTCTGATTGACACACTTCTTTACTTGATCTTTTCTTTACCTCCTCACCGGCTCTTTTCTCACTTTGCATCTCTGTCTTCTTGGCAACTCCGACCACACAGTAGTGTCTGCAGATATTTCTTTCCACTTATCTAAGAGTCAAGAACCCCCCCCCCTATACACAGGATATTGTTTGTCACCAACACACTAATTGGGATTCATTTCATGATTTTCTTCGTGGCACTCGTTAGAGTGAAATATTTAATCTTACCATTGGAAATTGTGTTACCAAGTTTTCTTCCAGGTTGAAAACTGCCATCAACAATTTTGTGTCATTACAAAAATACCAAGTAAAACCACAACCTTCTCCTTGGATCACTCTACCTGTTCAGGTCTTATAACCCACAGGAATCACTTCTTCCGGCTATACCAATGCGATAGCCAAATTGGTTCAGCATCTCTCATCACCGAGTCTTTTTTCTGACAAGCAATATGGCTTTCATTTCTCCAGATCAGCTGCTAATGTACTGATGATAATTGCAGACAGAGTCTATCCTGCTCTAGATAAAAATGGTGAAGCCTGGGCTGTAGCATTGGACATCTCAAAAGCCTTTGGCATACAGATCTTCTCCACACACTTAAAAATTACAGTGTCTCTGGACATATTTTTGAACTAATGCAATTTTTCCTATCAAATCGTGAAATGAAGGTTATCCTGAACAGCCACTCATCTAAATCCTAACACGGATTGTCCCCCAGGACTCCATCCTTGGCCCTACTCTATTTTTAATTTTCATTAATAACTTTCCTGATGACATCAGCTCTCAAGTTGACATCTACACTGATGACACAACCATTTACTCCTCCCTCAATTGTAAGGCTGATCAGTCCAACAAGGTCAAAATGGCAGCTGATGTCCAAAACAACCTCAAATCTATTGTTAATGTGGGCAAAGATTGCTTGTTAATTTTAACACTTCCAAAGCTAAACTTCTCTCCATTAATCATCTGAGAGACTCCTCTCTGCCTTCCATCAGCATGGCTGATGCTAACCTCCAAGAAAGTGGCTCGTTGCACCTTCTCAGGCTAATATTCTTAGCTGATATGAAGTGGAAATACTTTATTGAATCCATTGCTAGCTCAACTGCTAAGAAAGTTGGTTCACTGTACCAGGTGAGATAATTTTTCTCTCCAGAATCTATCTTACATATCTATAAGTCTACCATTTGTCCGTGCTTAGAATATTGCTGCCACATATGGTCTGGTGCCACTGCTATTTACCTTGATAAAATCCAAAAAAGAATCAGCAATATTATTGGTCCTGATCTGAGGACTCGGCTTCAGTCACTTTCCCACCACTGTAAGGTTACCTCTTTGTGCCTTTCATATAAATTCTTTCATGGTAATTGTTTGGATGAGTTCCTTGCTATGGTACCTTGACTTTTTTTAATATAAGTACAGTACTAGACTGGCATCGAGATTTCATCAATTTACAGTTCTAACTGGCTAGATGTAAGTGTAAATTCTATGCTAACAGTTTCTTGCACTTCTTGCCTGTGGAACTCCCTTTGGGCTCCATGCTTTCCAGCCAACTTTAATCTGCAAAAATTTAAATGCAATGTCAATTGCTATCTACTTTCCACCCTATTTACTCTTTTCTCTTTCTGCTCATTATTAATGTTTCTGTTCCTAATTCTTCTATACCCAGTAACCCCTTGTGTCTTAGTGGCTTTACTGCTTTGCATGGGGTGATACCAATTAACAAAAAAAAAACTATTTAAATGTTTTTGCCTTTTCCTTTTAGCATAAATCTGGCTTAATTTTTTGTATTTTCTTTCTCTGCCATGTTTTTTTTCTTCAAAGCTCACTTAACATTTTCTCCATTTTTTCTTTGGTTTCTTCTTTCTTTTCTACTTTTAAGTTTTTACCCCACTTTCCCTTCTTTTCCTTGAGTAAAACAAACACTCTACCATACCAATACGGTTACCACTCTTTGACTGTAATTAATGATTTTCAATCAGATATCAGCTCTCTCCAAATTGTTTATTAAAAGCTTTACGTTCAGTAACCGATTTATCCTCTTTGATTTTACACCTTTTATCTGTATGCCAAAGGCTTTCGAGATGTCCAATGCTACAGCCCAGGCTTCAGCATTTTTATCTAGAGCAGGATAGACTCTGTCCGCACTTATCATCAGTACATTAGCAGCTGATCTGGAGAAATGTGAGAAAAGAAACTGTTAGCATAAAATTTACGATTACATCTAGCCAGCTCAACTATAAAT
Organism: Acanthosepion esculentum; assembly: GCA_964036315.1. NCBI lineage: Eukaryota > Metazoa > Mollusca > Cephalopoda > Sepiida > Sepiidae > Acanthosepion > Acanthosepion esculentum. The sequence continues at coordinate 82,139,890 of OZ038493.1, read as the reverse complement.
TGATGAGATCTCGATGCCAGTTTAGTACTGCAATTAAATTAAAAACGTCTAGGTAACATAGCAAAGATCTCTTCCAAACATTTACTATGAAAGTATTTATATGAGAGGCACAGGAATATTTTTAAATACAAGATTATATAAAAAGTATTTAACAGAAAAAGAAAAAAAGCTCAAAAGCAATAGAATAAATATCCTTATTAGATATGGATTTCTTCAAACTGGTATCCTCATCTTGGTTGCTATAGTAAATATGTTTCAAATATTGCACCCTAAGGCCTTCTTCAGGTATCTGTTGTATTCAGCAAGCTTCTGGAATTTTACTTCTAAGAACTCAAACCATGTTCTTAAATAGCCTCTTCAGATTGAACCTTTCATATGGATGCCTTGCATAGCAGCAAACACAGTCAGAAATATCTAAACTACCAGCTGTATACAACCACTTTCCAGGGATCAATTATTAAAAACATCTTTGAGTAAATCAATCCTGTAGGTCTTAGCGAGGACCATCCTTCTGTGAAACTAATGGACTGGCACTACAGTATCACAAAGTATTGCGCCAAATAACTGAAACCACATCACTTGAGGACTTAACAAGAGCAACAACTAAAATGAATAGCACATGTAACGCACAACTTCAAATAGAAGGTTAGGAAGGAAACCCCCTGGATAGTCATAACAATTACAGGACATGGGAACCTATTTTTCCTAAAAAAATTATTTTAATCTAAAGATTTTATAAATTCCAAATGAAAGTAGCCCTAGCTGTTCTGTCAATGAACACTGAATGTTATCATATAAGGAAACAGCTAATATTACTATGTGTGTAGATTGTTCACATTCCAGAATCCAAGCTAAGGGGAGATAACTTATAGTGGTTAATTCATGTGACACTGAGATTTGTTCAACTAGACCAAGGTAGATAAATTTTACTACCTGTTTTAGGAATGACTTCAGTTAATTGTATTCCACTTAATGTCATTACCTGACAGGACAATTAAGGCAGGTGCAATGGATGAAGTATTGTGACTATAGCAACAAAGATAAAGGTACCTGTTCAAATAAATTAGGGAAGTCCAAATAAAACACAAGACTGTTTAGAAGCTAAATGACAAAATAAAAAAAAAGAGAAGTCGGTAGTTTAATAAAAGAGAAAAAGGAAAAAAAATGAATGTTGGGCGTAAGTAGAATGAAAAACAAGAAAAGAATGTTGTGAAGAAAAAAGGAAAAACAAGAAAAAAATGTTGTGAAGACGAAATGAAAAACAAGAAAAAATGTGAAGAAATAATGAAAAACAAGAAAAAATGTGAAGAAATAATGAAAAACAAGAAAAACTTTGAAGAAAAATGTTAAAAAAAAACAAGAAAAAAATGTGAAGAAAAAATGAAAACAAGAAAAAATGATATGTAGAAAAATTAAAATAAAAATTTTTGTGAAAAAGAAAAGGAGGAATGAAATTTGTGTGGAATGGAAAAAAGGGGGAAGTAAAGAGAAATCGTTTCTTTTTAAAAATCTCTGACACAACAAAATTTATCTAAAATTGTATGAATTAGATTCATTCATTTATAACCTAGCCCAGTATCATCCATCAGTAGCTGTGGTCATGGTGTTTTCATGGAATCAGTAATTTACACGACTAGCTACAATAATATAGGGAGGGTGTAGGGTGGGGTTCAGCTACCCCTCCACCTTTTATTTCAAATTCTATATTGTGTTAATGGGACTCGCATGGATTATACAATCGGATTACCACCTGTGTGTGTATGTATGTATGTATCTATATATATATATATATATATATATATATATATATATATATATATATATATATTGGGGTATTTAAATTGTGAATTCTTGTGTTGATGACAGACACAGATAGGAAACAACAGGACCTCTGAGACAAGTTAGTAAAGGAAAATGAGAAGAAAGGCCTAACCCTCAGTTGTAAGAAGATACGATGTATGATTGTCAGCAAGAGAGAATGCCCAAGATCAAGCTATGAATTGGCACAATCAAACAAGTACACAAGTTTAAATATTTCGGGAATGTTTTAACAGATGACAGAAAATGTAATACCAAATTTCAAAGATGCGTTGGAATAGCAAAAGGTGCCTTTTGAAAGCTAAGCAAAACATAAAGAAACAAGAAAATATTGTTAAAACAAATAATGACCTATAATGAACAAATATTGATACAAAATTTAGGAAATACAACTCAGACAATAACTTTTTTCATTGCTTTTATGTTTATTTGTTTTTTTTTTTCTTTTCTTTCATTTTGCAGCTAATTTCCCGAGATGGTGAAATTGCTCGCCTGCGTTCACTCCTTGAGAAAAGTGAAGCTACGCACCAGAACCTGGAATATGAATTGCTACGGGCCCATCAAGACCTAAAGCAGATCTCAGAAAGATTTTCAGAATGCAAAATAGCACTGGAAGCTGAGAATCAGAAATTGAAAGGTAAACACACTTAATTGCTCTTCCATGTCTGATAATTTGACGTCGATCATTAAATTAAATCCTTGTTGGGAATAAACTGCCCTTGGCCAGAACTGCCTACAGTTTTTACTTCAAAGATAATTTCTTAATATAAGTCTTTTAATACATTTGTCACACTGTACATACAGTGTACACAGGCCATGAAAAATATGAAATTCGTATTTGGTTAAGACTTTACTCTTATATATAGGAGTCATTAAATATATATTTTCCTCATCACTTAATTATTTTGTTGTCAATTCTGGAGAGAAAAATGTATCAATAGCGTTTCATATTATCAAGATTCTAAAAGATTTTTTAAAACAATAAATATTGCCAAGGGAGTATATACAGTAATAAGAGTGCTATTACCCCTTTTCATACACCTTTTTTTTTTAAGGTACATTTGTTAAACTTTGCCAGATTTTTTTCTGTTTTGTCATTTGACTACTCACTATATTTTTATGTGCTATACCCCTTCAGAACATAAACAGTCATGGCTCTTCACAATTTCATGTCTTTTGTTACTCTGAGTAACTTTTAACTCTTTACTACCCTCTTTGTCACACTTCTGCCATTCGTTCACACAAAATCATTAATTAGGTTGCTTGCTGTTCCCATCCGCTTTATGTCTTGTGAGTATTAGTTTCTCCAAGTTCTCTTTCCTCATTTTGTCACCTAGAAATTTCATCAGTCTCTTTCTGATTGTCTGCTTCCTTGTTGTTTTTATTTTCTTTAACACTTCCTCATTGCTTACATGTTCTGACTATTACATTCTTTGTTGTTATTGTTGTTGTCATCAGCACCCACTCACATCCGAGCATCAGAATCATCATCATCTCTATTCTCTTTCTCTCTGTGAATCAAAGAGAGTTTGATGAGGCCATTTGATTGTGGTGGATGCTGTCAAATGCTTGGTCTATTAAAGTCTGATTTGGTTACACCAGCCCAACTCATCTACCAGTGAGATCATGTAGATCTTTACCTATTCCACTGTTGGGGGTCTTTGGTGGTTAGTCACATTCAATCTGGTCCTTCCTCTTCAGCCTTACCGCCATGGGTGGCACTACAGGAGTTGAAACTCCAGACACCTTCATTCTTGGGATCACTGGGACAAGTAAGCCCTCTACTATGACAAGGAACGACCATATATATTTTTACACTGGATGTTGAGGTGAACAGTTCGTTTTTTGTTGTCATTAAAGTAATAATAAGTCATTTTTAGTATTCATTACTAGAACTGCATCTCTGTCACTTCAAATCTCTTCATTCACTGTCCTATAGGAAATTGTTAAATAGCAATTCTGTAGTCTTTTCTTTTTGTTTCTAACAAAATTTTCCTATCTCTTAATCCTTTGCTTAGTTTTGGAAAGGTATCTTCTGTCACATGTAAAACCTGATTATAGCAAGCAGAATTTTATCCCAGCAACATTTAATCCAAAAGATTTAATTGTTCCTCTTTTCAATCTGTCTTCAAATATGCCTCACAAGTTCTCAAAAGGAGTGCAATCTGGACAGTTTGCAGCCTAGTTCATAACCATAATGTACATGTGTTCAAACCATTCTTTGTTGACTTTAGCATTGCAAATGGCTGCATCCTGCTTCTGAAATACAAAATTTCTTCCTAATGTAAGATTAGCTGTTTGCTTTATATGGAAATATTCAGCATTCATTGACCAAACAGTTTACTGTCAGTTGAAATATATAAAACTTTTCTACTTAAACAATTTTTCAGGAAAATAGGTTTTGCAAGTTCGCTGTTATCACTATTTCTAGTAATGATAGGAGTTTCCTTTCTAAGCTTTTGTTTGAAGAAATGTAGAAGGTCAACATCTTGATTATCCCATTATTTTCTTCTCAAGTTACATGTGTCATCCATTTTAGTTGTTGCTGCTGTTGAAAGTTCTCAAGTGATGCAGTTTCTATTATTTAATAAAGTTTTTTGTTTAGATTCTGTAGTGTCAACCTATGAGCTCTGATGAAGGATGATCCTCTCTAAGACCTACAGGATTCATTTGCTCAAAGCCATTTTTAATCATTGATCTTAGAAAACAGTTGTATACAGTTGTCAGTTTAGATATTTCTGAACAAGTTGGATGCTATGCATGACATCCATATGCAAATCACAATCTGGTGAGATTAAAAGCATAACTCTAGTTCTGAGGTTAATGTTTTGGTTTTGTAGAAATTTGTGGTATTGGGAAAAACTATGCCTATGTTCAATTCTCTTAACTCATACACAGAATTTATAAATGATCCATATGCTGAGGTATTTGAATTGTTTAGTATTTACTAATTCTAGACCTTGAATTTTTATGATGGATTCAGGGTATTCGCCATTATTGCTTTCCTTTTAATTCAAAATCATAGTTTCTGTTTTTGTAAAGGTTGATCTTGAATCTCACTTCTTGGAACATGTAGTAGAAATGGTTCATTATTTTGTTCAAGATCCTTCTTATGCAAACTATGAATACCTATGTCATCAGCATAGCCTGACTCCTCGTCCCTCCTGCTTATCATGAGTATACCAGGCGGAACCAGGGATGCTATTTTCTGTTAAATATTAATGGCCAATAAATGGGATGAAACTCTTCTCTGAAATCCTGAACATTTTGCCTACCTTTTATCACCATCAGTTTAGCTTTACTTTTGACTGAAAAAGCTCCCCACACCTGTAGCAAAGAAAAAAAGGGTCAAGATTATCATGTGGGTATTTCACTGGATGTCTGAAGCATCGTTATGCCACACATGCCAATGACTTCGCTACATAGAAACTCAAACTGAGTCCATGAGGTAGCAAGCTTTTGATCTCCACAAAAAGCACTTGATTGATTTTTAATGGTTCGTTTGATTCATGTCACATTAGACGATGGTTCAAATCGCAAAGACCATGGTTTGTATTGTTAGGCTGTTATGATGCAGCCTTACAGCTTTTATTAACAACACCACTCACAGCTCCTCTACCAAGTGGATGTTTGGGAAAAACTTGTTCCTCTCTCTGAATATAAGATCATCAGTATGACATTCTTCTCATCAAAGAATCCTACCTTCTTTCTTTCATTGTTCATTTTCAAACTCATTTTTTTGACTCAGCCAATTTGATGTCCTTTTTCCTTGTGGGCCTCATACAAAACAAAAGTCTTCTTTCTGAACCAAAATACAAGGTCAGCTGATTTCATTAAGAATCTGACAGATATATTAAGATCAAGATTTATTTCTTAGACAATGCCAAAGAATAATTCTTCTTTTGATTTCTCTTTAAGGAAACAAATATTGTCTGCAGCAGTCATTTTTCCTTTCTTTACCATTTCTTTTACTTCTTTTTTTCAGGAATTTTTTTTCTCTTATTTATCACAAAGCATTTTCTTTAGTGAAAGCTTTTTCTCTTTCTTTGCTACATATTTTCTTTCTTTCTTTAAAGAAATGCTTTATCCCCCCCCCTCTTCTTCATCAACTGCTTTTTTTTTTTATTAAAAAAAGTTTTTTCTTTTTCTCTTTTTTTCAGTGTTCTTGCTTTTTTCAAACAAATTATTTTTTTCGTTTTTGGCATGTGCTTTCTTTTATTCCTTTTTTTAGGAATTGATTTTTATTTCTTTTTTTGTTTTTTGTTTTTTTGCCTTATGCTCTCTTTCGTTTTCACATGGCAAAAAAGAAAAAGAACAATATTTCCCCGAAGAAAGAAAGAAAGAAAGAAATCACATGGTGATATCCTCGTATAGCAAGATGATAGCCTTCTGCAAACATCCTGGTCTTTTTTGATGAACAGCTTTCCTAAGTTAGTCCAATGTTTCACAATATCTGATTGGGTTAAGTGTCTGGCCATGCCATATTAAAAAAAAAGCAGCACACTATTTACACCGCTGAAAACCAGTTGGTATCAATTTCTTCACTGACTGCTGAACTTATAATTGGATGGTGATCACTGATGATAAATACTATCAAGTCATGGAATCAGCCTTTGTCTTCAAGGTAATGGATGCAGCTAAGTCTCATCATCCATGCCAACCCTATTTTCCATAAAATTCTTGTCAGCTCCCATTGTACCATTCTAAATAGCTGAAAAAATGCTCATGCATTGGAATTTGTGTTCTTTCATCAATTGCTTTGTACTCCAATGTTGGATTTTTGCCATTGGTGTACTAAAATCTTCCTATACTTCCTACCTCTCCATTTGTCTACTGTTTCCTGGTGACAGACATCCTTCTTGTGTTGTCATTTACACGTGTGCAATATTGTCGACGTCTCTCTTTTTGTTACGTTGACAGTGCATCAAGTGCATATAGTTTAGAGAAAACAGGAGACAGTTTGGGAGCATATTTCTTAAGGACTATAACAGAATGGAAATGAAACGAGAAAGAAAGACAATATGATGAAGATAGTGGTGATAAATAATTGAAAAGAAAAAGGAGATAGGTAAAGAATGAAATCCATAAAAAAGTGCAAACGAGTAAAATGGGCATTTAATGAATTAATAATAAAGAGAATGAGATGAGAATAAATTGGGTAAAAGGAGCAAGAGGATTAAAAAAAAATGGAAGAAAAGAGCCTCACATGAAATGAAACGAAAAATTAAGAGAGGAAAAGAAATAAAAAAGATTAAAGAATTCAAGAAGAAAAAAAAACAGAAAGAAATGTATTAAAAAATACAACAATAAAGAAACAGTGTAAAAAAAAATAGAAAAGAAATCAAAGGTAGGAAGTTGTTATAAAGAAACGTTTACCATGTCAAATGAATTGGAAATTCAAATGAAGGGAGATAATAAATATCTTGAAAAGTGACAAATGAACACAACAAATATGGCATGTTATTTAGTTAGATTAACGAAATTTCATTGCTTTATTACTGGGCTAAACAACCACTTTCTTTCCATTCTACAAATCAATTCAGTAAAAGAAAACAGAAAAAAAATCAAAAGAAGTGAGTTTTGAACAGAAGTAGAGGTCTATCCCTTGTGTCCTGTTTAGGATTGGGTTTCTGGTTTCTTCTAAAGTCTACTTCAACTCTATACTTCTAACGTCTCCTCCACTGTCTTTTAAACAGCAATGGAGGTTTGTCCCTTGTTTCCTGATTAGGATTGGGTTTCTGGTTTCTTCTAAAGTCTACTTCAACTCTATACTTCTAACGTCTCCTCCACTGTCTTTTAAACAGCAATGGAGGTTTGTCCCTTGTTTCCTGATTAGGATTGGGTTTCTGGTTTCTTCTAAAGTCTACTTCAACTCTATACTTCTAACGTCTCCTCCACTGTCTTTTAAACAGCAATGGAGGTTTGTCCCTTGTTTCCTGATTAGGATTGGGTTTCTGGTTTCTTCTAAAGTCTACTTCAACTCTATACTTCTAACGTCACCTCCACTGTCTTTTAAACAGCAATGGAGGTTTGTCCCTTGTTTCCTGATTAGGATTGGGTTTCTGGTTTCTTCTAAAGTCTACTTCAACTCTATACTTCTAACGTCTCCTCCACTGTCTTTTAAACAGCAATGGAGGTTTGTCCCTTGTTTCCTGATTAGATTGGGTTTTCGGTTTCTTCTTAAGTCTACTTCAACTCTATACTTCTAACGTCTCCTCCACTGTCTTTTAAACAGCAATGGAGGTTTGTCCCTTGTTTCCTGATTAGGATTGGGTTTCCGGTTTCTTCTAAAGTCTACTTCAACTCTATACTTCTAACGTCACCTCCACTGTCTTTTAAACAGCAATGGAGGTTTGTCCCTTGTTTCCTGATTAGGATTGGGTTTCTGGTTTCTTCTAAAGTCTACTTCAACTCTATACTTCTAAAGTCACCTCCACTGTCTTTTAAACAGCAATGGAGGTTTGTCCCTTGTTTCCTGATTAGATTGGGTTTTCGGTTTCTTCTTAAGTCTACTTCAACTCTATACTTCTAACATCTCCTCCACTGTCTTTTAAACAGCCATGGAGGTTTGTCCCTTGTTTCCTGATTAGATTGGGTTTCCGGTTTCTTCTAAAGTCTACTTCAACTCTATACTTCTAACGTCTCCTCCACTGTCTTTTAAACAGCAATGGAGGTTTGTCCCTTGTTTCCTGATTAGGATTGGGTTTCTGGTTTCTTCTAAAGTCTACTTCAACTCTATACTTCTAAAGTCACCTCCACTGTCTTTTAAACAGCAATGGAGGTTTGTCCCTTGTTTCCTGATTAGGATTGGGTTTCCGGGTTCTTCTAAAGTCTACTTCAACTCTATACTTCTAACGTCTCCTCCACTGTCTTTTATCAGCAATGGAGGTTTGTCCCTTGTTTCCTGATTAGGATTGGGTTTCCGGTTTCTTCTAAAGTCTACTTCAACTCTATACTTCTAACGTCTCCTCCTCTGTCTTTTAAACAGCAATGGAGGTTTGTCCCTTGTTTCCTGATTAGGATTGGGTTTCCGGTTTCTTCTAAAGTCTACTTCAACTCTATACTTCTAACGTCTCCTCCACTGTCTTTTAAACAGCAATGGAGGTTTGTCCCTTGTTTCCTGATTAGATTGGGTTTCCGGTTTCTTCTAAAGTCTACTTCAACTCTATACTTCTAACGTCTCCTCCACTGTCTTTTAAACAGCAATGGAGGTTTGTCCCTTGTTTCCTGATTAGGATTGGGTTTCTGGTTTCTTCTAAAGTCTACTTCAACTCTATACTTCTAAAGTCACCTCCACTGTCTTTTAAACAGCAATGGAGGTTTGTCCCTTGTTTCCTGATTAGGATTGGGTTTCCGGTTTCTTCTAAAGTCTACTTCAACTCTATACTTCTAACGTCTCCTCCTCTGTCTTTTAAACAGCAATGGAGGTTTGTCCCTTGTTTCCTGATTAGGATTGGGTTTCCAGTTTCTTCTAAAGTCTACTTCAACTCTATACTTCTAACGTCTCCTCCACTGTCTTTTAAACAGCAATGGAGGTTTGTCCCTTGTTTCCTGATTAGATTGGGTTTCCGGTTTCTTCTAAAGTCTACTTCAACTCTATACTTCTAACGTCTCCTCCACTGTCTTTTATCAGCAATGGAGGTTAGTCCCTTGTTTCCTGATTAGGATTGGGTTTCCGGTTTCTTCTAAAGTCTACTTCAACTCTATACTTCTAACGTCTCCTCCACTGTCTTTTAAACAGCAATGGAGGTTTGTCCCTTGTTTCCTGATTAGATTGGGTTTCCGGTTTCTTCTAAAGTCTACTTCAACTCTATACTTCTAACGTCTCCTCCACTGTCTTTTAAACAGCAATGGAGGTTTGTCCCTTGTTTCCTGATTAGGATTGGGTTTCCGGTTTCTTCTAAAGTCTACTTCAACTCTATACTTCTAACGTCTCCTCCACTGTCTTTTAAACAGCAATGGAGGTTTGTCCCTTGTTTCCTGATTAGATTGGGTTTCCGGTTTCTTCTAAAGTCTACTTCAACTCTATACTTCTAACGTCTCCTCCACTGTCTTTTAAACAGCAATGGAGGTTTGTCCCTTGTTTCCTGATTAGATTGGGTGTCCGGTTTCTTCTAAAGTCTACTTCAACTCTATACTTCTAACGTCTCCTCCACTGTCTTTTAAACAGCAATGGAGGTTTGTCTCTTGTTTCCTGATTAGATTGGGTTTCCGGTTTCTTCTAAAGTCTACTTCAACTCTATACTTCTAACGTCTCCTCCACTGTCTTTTAAACAGCAATGGAGGTTTGTCCCTTGTTTCCTGATTAGGATTCGGTTTCTGGTTTCTTCTAAAGTCTACTTCAACTCTATACTTCTAACTGAATGCTGAAATTTTATTCAGTAATTAATTTTTTTTCTTCTCTCACAATAGTAGTAGATAGGTTTGTCTATCATCCAGTTCATGCCCCCTGCTGATCTTTTGAACAGGAATAGAGAATTATTCCTTATTTTCTGTTTGAGATTGGGTTTCCAATTCCTTAAATTTTATTCACTAATTAAATCTTGACCTCTTCAAGTCTAGAATTAGCTGTTTTCTTTCTCACCTAACCCAAAGAACTTTACTTCTTGCCTTTTCTTATGCTCATACAACATCATGCAGTAACCCTCTACCTTGAGTAGCTCTTGAGTCTTGTATTGTAGTGAACATTAGTAAAAAAAAAAAAAAAATTTGTAAATAAAATGTCATAAAGAAATGTTTACCACGTCAAATGAATTTAGAATTGGAAATTCAAATAAAGGGAGATAATAAATATCAAGAAAATTGACAAATGAACACAACAAATATGGCGTATCTATCATTTTGTTTCAGAGACTTTTATTTCGTTATGTTATGGAAATTTGATTACTTTATTGGTGGACTAAACAATCATTTATTTTCCACTCTACAAATCAGTTCAGTATCATCCATCAGTGTGCAATAATAAATTATTATTTGCAATGAAGAGATGAATCTTGAAATGTTTACTACTTAATGAATGATCATGAACAGGATTTTTACAGCTCCTCAGGCAGACATTCTGCAATATTTGTTGGTTTCAGAATATTATGCTAATTCATTTGAAGAGAGAGGGAGAATCAGGAGATATAGCCCATGTGGCCAGATCAAGGGCCAGATCCGAAAGATATTTATTACTATTTGGGGTGAGAAAAAAATGATTAATTTATCTGCTCCCTGACGGAACGAAAATATCATTTTTGTGTAAATCACTGCTATGTACACTTTATTTCGTCGGCCTTTCTCCAGTTTCGACTTCTCTCTTTTAATATGTGTGTGCTAATTCTGTGTATCTATATTTCATCATATTTATAAATATACACACATACATAAACACATTTGGGCATATAAAGATAGTATGTATGTATGTACAGGTGGCATGTATGTGTTTATTAATATTTGTAAATGTACATGCATATATTGATATACATGTTCATACATACTGTATTTTTTTAAATTTTGGAATAAGGTGTTGTGTATTGTGATAACAGATGTGAATAAACTGTCTCAAGTTCATGTTTGTGCAGTGGTTTTGTTCAAGTAATTTCGACTGTCTCAGTCATGTGGTGTCTGTGGTAAGCAAAATCTTTTGGTATTCTTTGCAAAGCTGAAAGTTTAAAATTTTCTTTGGTGACATCATGTGTAACAATTATTGGGAGCAAAACTATACCAAAAATGATGCATTTATATATATATATATATATATATATATATATATATATATATATATATATATATATATATATATAGGTACAATGAGAACAGAGTACACTTCCAAAGTTCGTAACATTTAATTTAAAAGAGGGATCAATACATAATAGAGCAATAGTATTTATTTTAGAATATTTAGGATGTGAGGATTGCTACACAATTGCACTCGTGTTTCAACACATAATGATGCATCTCCTCGGGCGATTGTAAATTACTGAATCACCAGTAATTTACAATTTCCTGAGGAGATACATCGTTATGTGTTGAAACATAACTGCAATTGTTTAGCGATCCTCACATGTTTTTGTTCTAATATTCTAAAATAAATAAATATATATATATATATATATATATATATATATATATATATGTGTGCAATATATTATATACATTATTTATATATTATATGTGTGGTACTTATTGGAAAACGCTCAATATCTGAGATGGAGCCAACATATTTAGTTGGATTGATGTGAGTTTGTGACCCTAGGTTTCACGCTTTTTACTAATCACTTCTTCCACTTTACAATAACTATTTGCTACTACAATTATTATTATCATCACCACCCCCCCACCATTACCACCACATCACAATTACTATTGCCATAATAGTCCACAATCACCATTAATGTAAATTACTCCTCTCTCCCCCAGCAAAATTAATACCACTGCATAAAAACTAATAATGATTACAAATTGGAATTTCTACCATTTACATATGCGCAATCACCAAAAACAAGCAAATAACCGGCTTTAAAATAATAACAAAACAGCCTTAAAAAATAATAGCAATTTTTACCTATCATAGTTTTACTTAGACCCCATCATACGTATATATGTGCATGCAAGGAAATATTATTAAGCGGAAAAATAGAAAAACAGTCTGCGTCTTGACATCGCTACATTCAGGAAAATTATTTGCTACACAATCCATCATTGAATTCAGCAATCAAATGTGTACGTATGTACACTACGGCACACATATACATATATATGTCAAGTCCCATACTGTTCATATATGTTTGTTTGTGTGAGCTCTGGTGGGCGAGCGCATGTGTATGTGCGTCTGCATACCTCAACTGGTGTACATAGGTGTATGGATATTTGTGTAAGTTTGAGTGGCGTCACGATGACAATTTTTCCTCCCACTTCCATAAAAACACCAATACATGCAACCCTACTAAATCCAAAATTTTAAAAAATTAATCAGCTTGTCTGACGATCGCAAAAGCGTGAAACCCAAGGTCACAAACTCACATCAATCCAACTATATATATATATATGTGTGTGTGTGAGAGAGAGAAATTTAATAGGCAAGTTAATGAAATTTGAGGAATAAAAAGACAACAAAATGATAACAATATTGGCAATAAGATTGATGGTAATTATTATATATTAGCCTTTTGACTAAATTGAAGCACGGAGAGAAAGATTTTAAAGTCAGAATTTTCAGACACACCTGTGTTCTACCTGGGAATGTTGTTGTTGGTTAGAGGACTCCCTGTGGAAACTATATTCTCTGAGTAAACCCAAATACCTGTTTACTATATATATATATATATATATATATATATATATATATATATATATATATATAATTTCAAACATTATTTTTGGCATATACTCGTATTTGAGTAGATGCTCTGTTTATTTTAAACAGTATATATTTTGTCTACTGGTCTGCAAATATGACAAAATTTAATAAAAAAAAATGTTCCATCTGTTCATGTATGCAGGCCAGTAGTTAAAATAAATACTGCTTAAAATAAACAGGAGTGTCTACTCAAATACAGGTATCCACTAAAAATAAAGTTTGAGGTAATAAAATAACAGATTAAAATTAAAATACATTATTTCTTTTTATATATATATAATTTTATATATATATATAATTCTATCACTATATATATATATATATATATATATATATATATATATATATATAGTGATAGAATTTTGATGAATTAGAATAATCATTAATTAATCAAAATTATTCTAATTCCTCAAAATTCTATCACTTGTATGTCCTTACTTGACCCAGCTAATGCTCTGTGATGGAGCAGCTAAGGGGAAAGGAAAGATATTACTTGTGAGACACAACCTGTTGGGTTATAAATACTTGGATTAATAACACCATGGAATTTGTGAGTAGCGATGCTTTCTTGAGTCTATTCAGTTTCTTCTTCATTACCAAGGCCCATTGGTACAGTTGGTATGACACTTGCATTGTATCAAAACAGTCCCGGTTTGATTCTTGGTAGTGGATACGCACTGCTGATGAGTCCCAAATAGGGTAAAATGGTCGTCCAGTGCTTTCTGCATTCTCTTGAGAATTCTTATTCTAAACTTGATGAATTACTAATATATATATATATATATATTATTAGTAGTAGTAATTTTATAAGTAACTACACTCATTTCGGAAAACCTTCGGTTTCTTGATTTGCAAAAAATCAAATCAATATCGAAGGAAAAAAGATATAAAAAAAAGAAAGAGCCGAGAACATGAACGCCTGTCAAAAACAGTCGTTCAGTATGCAGGTCCAAAGCCCAAAGAAAAAAACCCGATACGAGTACCCAACTAACTAACTAAAGTGCTCAATACAGTAAGTCGAGCAGACCTAGTTAAACCTTGAGAGCCAGACAAATCTACCAAGGTTTCACGCTCAGGTGAAACCTTGGTAGATTTGTTTGGCTCTCTAGGTTTAACTATATATATATATATATATATAGAGAGAGAGAGAGAGAGATATAGAGATATATATATATATAGTTGAGGGGGGAACAAATATTCATACATATTCATGTACACATACAAATTTTTAATTTATTGTATTTCCAACTAATGAATAAACATACTTTTCATATAATTAACTGTACACAGATGCATAATAACTAAATATGCATAGAAAACAGACAAAAAATTTGATTTAATAAAAATAAATCTCATTTATTAATTTTAATAGGTGAAAAAGTATTTATACAATACAAAAAGAATACATAATCTTCATTTAATATTTTGTAGAATCGCCATTATTCACTTCTACAGCAACCAACCTCTTCTTGTAGTTCTCAAGTAATGATTTGCAAATTTTAGTTGGTATTTTGTTCCATTCTTCTTCACATATGGTCTTCAGATGCAGGATGTATGTTGGAGCACTCAATTGAATTATCCAATTTAATAAAAAAAATTATCCAATTTAATAAAAAAAAATCTTTTATTCTATAAAACCCACAAATTTTTGCATGCTTCCTTCTGAAGTGTGTCAAATTACTGTTGGAATTTAGAGGAGTAAGTAGCCATAATCAAATGCAAAATACAGAATTAACAAAGTTTGCAATAAAATAATATCAAGCAAGCAAGCAAACTGTATGCCAGATAAATTAACAGGAAAAAGGCAAAAAGTTCACAAACTAAGAATTGGTGTTGACACACAAAAGCAAGTTCAGACAAGCATACGTAACATTCTGTCTTCTAGACAAGCCAGATCTCGACTGAGTCATGTCCAACTATAAACCAGCCTATTTTCTTAGCTAAGAAAAAATCCCAGGCATGCATTTGTGTACTTATGTCTATAAAAGGTGAGTGGCAAGTGTTTTGCAGTCATTCCCATTATGGATTGAAAATTTTTTTTGATTTTTTTTTAAAAATCAAATTATAACTATTAGAATCTATTAAAACATTAAGGGAAGAAATTCTGTTAAATAGTGTTGAACCAAGTTTTCCTAATAAGAGGTGATCCCCATAAGCTATGCCATTAGTCTGTGTGCGATCTTACCATGATGCTTATAGAAAGGAAGTTGTATAGTACAGGAGAAAAGTTTGTATACAATTGTTGGATTTATACTGGGAGATGAGAGAAAAGTTGGTTTATATACATTTTAGACTGTTATATGTAAAGTTTCTCTAACATTAATAAAGAAACATTTGACATCTAAGAAAGCAAAGATGCCATTATTAGGTTTATGTGTATATAATAGCTAAAGAAATTTGTAGACTTAATACTATATCTATTTGGCAAGTATAATAGGATCATTTGCTTTATTGTTTTTAGATAATTGGTATATAAGAATAGAGATTAGTGAAATTATGACAATGACAAATCAAGTTTATATGTTAACAGTCCTATATAGGTGGGCCAAATAATAATCACTTACAATTTTGCAACGTTTAATGGATCCAATTTCAGTGATGTTAGTTGTAAGAACTTTTGTTTCTTGAAGAGGTCAGGACTAACAAACATAATAAAAAAGCTTAACAAACAGAACTGATTGCTCAGTCTCAATAATGGATTCTTGCTGCCTAAGTAAATATCCAAAATATTGCTGTGTTACTTCTAAAGTTCACTGATTAAAAGCATTCAATCGATTGTTAAAACTGGAAGAAAATATGACCTCAAAAAAAAGTTATTTTTAATATACTGTGAAATTCTTTGTGAAAAGATTGATGCAATAAATGAATAAGATGATGATGATGATCAGTAGTAATAGTAGTAGTAGTAGTTGTTGTTGTAAAAGCAGCAGGCTTGTCTAACAGGTTTCATATCCTAACATTTCTTTTATTGTTCTCATTTTTTTCAAAATATTCTTCTTTTTCTAAGTGCCGTGTCCCTTCAGGACATAGGTGATCATGGCTCTCCACAACTTCCTATCTTGTCTGGCTCTTATCATGTTTTTACATTTGCTAAGACCTCTGCCTCAATCTATTCAGACAAGCTCATCAGGTAAATGGCTCACTGCCTTCCTCTGTCTCACTTGCCCTCAATATACCCGATGAGGGTTAAGTTTTCCAAGCCCTCCTTCTACGTTTCCTGATTCTGAGTATAATGTTGCTTTGGATATCTCAAAGGCATTTGACAGGGTTTTGCATACTGGTCTTCTTCACAAGGTATTTCTGGACAAATTTTTGAACTGATTCAGTCTGTCCTATCAAATTGCAAAATGAAAGTTGTCTTGAATGGCCACTCTTCTAGATCTTTTTGCATAAATGCAGCTGTTCCCAAGGGCTCTATCCTTGGACCTGCATTGTTTCTAATTCTCATAAATGACCTTCCTGATGTCTTCAGTTCTCAGCTCAGTATCTATTTAATCCTGTCTTAATAGTAAGTTTGATTAGTTTGATAACGTCAAATTGACGGCTGATCTAAAAAAATGACATACAACTTGTTAAATGGAGCAAGGAGTGTTTTGTTAGTTTTAACACCTCAAAAAAATGAATCTTCTCTCTTTTAATCATCCGAGAGAACCCTACCTTTCAGCAGTATGGCTGATGCTAACCTCCAGGAAAGTGTCTCATTGTGCCTTCTCAGACTAACATTTTCAGCTGACATAAAGTGAAAAGAGTATATTGAATGAATTGCTAAGTCTACAGCTGAGAAAGTTAGTTCACTGCATAGTACTAGACAATTATTTTCGCCAGAATCTATCTTACATATTTACAAGTCTACCATTCATCCTTGCTTTGAATATTGCTGCTACATCTGATATGGTACACCTGCTATATACTTAGAGATTCTTGATAAAATCCAAAGAAAAATCTGCAATGTTATTGATCCTGACCTGGCATCTCAGCTTCAGTCCTTTTCCTACTGCCACAACATAGCTTCCCCATGCCTTTCCAGTTCTGGTAATAGTTCTGATGAGCTTTTCTCAATGGTGCCTAAATTTTATGAATTTAAGCACAATACTAGATTAGCAGCAACCTCTCTTCAATTGACAGTGGAAACAGCTCGAGGTAAAGGTAATTTCTATGCTAAAAGTTTCTTCTATCACACTTTTCACCTGTGGAACTTTTTTCTGGCTTCTTGCTTCCCAGTCAACTTTGAACTTTAAAAATTTAAATGCAATGTCAATCGTTATCTTCTGTCTTCTTAATTCTTATTCTTTTATTGTCCTCTCTCCTTAATAGTAGTTTTTCTCATATTCTCTCACACTCAGTAACCCCTTGCATCCTAGTGGCTTTATTGCCTTTGATCTATAAAAATTTAAATGCAATGTCAATTGTTATCTTCTGTCTTCTTAATTCATGTTCTTTCATTGTCTTCTCTCCTTTCTAATAGTTTTTCTCATATTCTCTAACACCCAGTAACCCCTTGCGTCCTAGTGGCTTTATTGCCTTAGATCTATAAAAATTTAAATTCAATGTCAATTGTTATCTTCTGTCTTCTTAATCCATGTTCTTTTATTGTCTTCTCTCCATACTAATAGTTTTTCTCACATTCTCTAACACTTAGTAACATCTTGCATCCTAGTGGCTTGGGGCAAAATGATTAAAAAAAATCTAGTTTTTATTTTTACACTGTAGACAAGCTATTAGAGATTTTAGTTTCTCTTTGTTTTACTAAAAGGGAATTCTCCCTTTTGTCATAAAATATATTTCAGATTTCCCAACCAATGCAATCTCTTTACCTCTTCGTATCTAGAATTGATCATTATCTATCCTATTAGATCATTGCTAAATTTTGTGCTCAATTAGAAAATTAAAAACAAAATTTTACATACTCATAAAAAAACATTTATGAGTCAAGTACACAAATCACCATTGTTTTTAACAACTGTCTCCCATCATTCTACAAACTTATTGATGCCATTTTCATAGAAACTTTGCGTTCTTTGTTGGAAGAAGGTTGTGAGATAGTTTTCAATTGACTGTACAGAGTCAATTTTTTTGTCATTTAAATTGTTCTGTAGAGAGAGAAACAGATGAAAATCCGAAGGAGCCAAGTTAGGAGGCTGCGGTGAATGCTGGAGGGTGGGGTGTCATTTCAACTCTTTAACCTTCTTCAACGTTTTGCATTGTTGTGGTGGAAAATGAATGATCATCTTCAGTTTGCCAAAATCAACCATTTTTATTGAACCCAAGTCTCTTTGAATAGCAAAAGGCAGTTGAGATATCAATTTTCAAACTCTTATCAATCTCTTCTGTCAAAATCTTTGCTTTCTTCTCCACAATGGCATGTAGAGTATCTTCATCAACATTGGAAGGTTGCCCAGAACATGGTTGATCATTTATGTTAAAATGACCCTGACAAAATCACTCTTTGACCATCCAAAGAGCTGGAGCACAATCCAAATAAACCTTCTGAATGTTTTTGTTGCAGTTCTGATGAGGGTGGGCTAAAATGTTCATTAATAGAAGGAGTAGAAATTAATGTATGCAAGATTTTACAGCACATCACTTCTTTATAATCAGCCTATGAACTTTTCAGCCCATCCTTGTACCTGGAGAGAAACAATGCAGTTATTAATAAGAAGTGTTGAAGTTAATGCATGCAAGATTTCACAGTAATTTAAACGACAATTTATCCATCGCAACTCTCTCTCTCTCTCTCTCTCTCTCTCTCTATATATATATATATATATATATATATATATATATATATTTTATACAGCAAAAAATCCAAAATTCCTGATGTGGAAATAGTCTATTTCAAACTGCACTGCTATATGCCATCTATCCTCCGCCCAAAACTCAAAACTAAAGTATAATAAATACATTGACCTCTCTATGGATTAGTTTTAATATCTGATATTACTAGGATCCACCTGGATCACATAACAATGGATATATTACCTGTACTATGTATATATACATATATATAAATATAAAAGTGAACATAGAAGTAAACAGTTAGAGCCAACAGTCTGTTTCATGCTAGATGCAATCGTCTTTTATATTTACACACGCTCTATCGCTGATATTGAGCACTTTATCCCATAAATATAGCACATCTTAAGACTATATTTCTTCATATATATATATATATATATATATATAAAGTTGCACCACAAACATAGGTATATGTGTATTTATTAATATATATATATATATATATATATATATATATATAGGCAGAATATCTTCATTCAAACATGTTCCATTAAATAATATAGACATATTACATCTATTTTTTTTATAATAATCCTTTCTAGTTCTCTAATTATCTTCTTGGTGTTAAGTTGAAATTCATCAAGGATGGCATCATAGTTCTTGTTAACCCAAGTACTTTCAATCTCCTCTGAGATCATCCTCGGGTGAATTGCAAAGACTTAATGTAATTGTAATCGTTGTAGTGGTGATTTTTGTAAGCATGTGTTCTTGTAAACACACTCAAAAATTAATCGTTGTGGTTACAATGTTTTGTAAACAAGCATTCCCAATGCAAGATGGGTAACCAGAGATGGTAAATCAGAGGAGATCGAAAGTACTTGGGTTAAGAAGAACTATGCTGCCTTCCTTGATGACTTTCAACTTAACATCAAGAAGATAATTAGAGAACTAAAATGGATTATTGTAAAAATAAGTAGACATAATATGTCTGTATTATTTAATGAAACATGCTTGAAAATTTTCGACAATTTATCCATCGCACCCTGGGCTTTGTTCAGATATTTCATAGTAATGACTTGTCATACACAGATATCTAAAATTTTCATAAGGAAAAAAAAAAATTATACACAGAGATATATAATAATTAATTCACATGTATTTAAAAACCAGTTGTATTGACAAAATTAACCTGATCAAATTTATATCAAATTTTATTGTGTCTTCTTAAAATATATACACTGTTTTATTTTTAATTCTAAATTAGATACTATCTAATATAGAATAATATAATTTATTGATGGTTGCACAGTTCCCAATTGATTTTCTTTTTCTCTGATTTCAGAGGATGTTTCTAGACTAAACAGCCAACTCGGAGAGATACAAGATAAGTTAATGTCCTGTGAACAAAAAGAAAAGGTGTCTACCTTTAAATACAAAACATCAATCTCAGAGAAGGTTTGTCTTCTTAACTCTTCTTAAAAAAATATGTCTGCTGTTTACTTTATTTACATTCTGACTAACATCCTTGTTTTTGTTGTCGTTGTTATTACAACATTTCGGCCATTTCGCCCTCCATCCTTCTTCAGGTGTATGACAATCCAGCTACATTTCAAACTGAACTCTTTATTTAGTTCACAGGGATAGATTGTTTTAATTCCATATACCTTTGAATATCTCAGTTTCATTACCCTTAGTAACTCTAATTTTGATCCAGTGGACCATGTGTTCTTGGGGACAACATGAAAACATGGCCTAGTAGATAAAAGCATTGGTTGAAGTAATCCAAAAAGTGACTTGGCCCAAAGAGTTGAATACCTGGCCACAGCAGAGGGAATAATAACTTGGAGAGTTCAGTTACTAAAAGGGAATTAACTGAAACTGAGATATCCAGAAAAGGCATGGAATGTGGAACTAGAATAATCTAGCCCAGTGAATTAAATAAAGGGTGCGGTTCAAAATTCCAAAATACATCACCTGAAGAAGGCTGGAACATACAATAGCCGAAATCTTGTGAATATGGCAATAAAGATGAGGAGAACAGTCTGAACAATGTAAATAGTAAAGAGAATTAATATATTATCGGATTTTTCTTAATACAGAAAATATTTTTCTTCTGTTTACCAAATTGGAGAGAAAAACATTTCTACTCATGTTTGAAGTATTGTTAAATTTTCATATTTGCATCTGTTTAATTTGACACATGACAACTGTTAAATAATCAAGTTCCCTTAGCTTTTTACAAACAATATTATTGTTATATATATATATATATATATATATATATATATATATATATATTTGTTTCAGTTATTATTCCCTATGGCCTTCTTCAGGTGTATATTGATCTGGGTAACCTACAGGAAAATCTGAACTGAAACACTTTATTTAATCTACAGGGGTAGGCTGTTCTTGTTCCAATGCTCGTCTAGGGATATCATCTAGTTCTTATTTTATTTAGTACCATTCAGTTATTGCTCATCTATTTCCACTGAGTGAAAGTATGCACTGGCCGACCAAGGAATTATCCTCACCAAATTCACAAACCAATGCTTTTATCCACTGGACCATTGCCCCATAGGACAGTTTTCTGTAGTAAACTTAGAGCCCTAAACCTAACCTGGCTGCTGATTAGGTTGCAAATGCTGCTGCTAGCTGCCATGTTTTGATTGCTGCTGCCAAAGACTTGCTGTCATTTCTCTTTCTTTCTTTATTAGTGGCTCTCATATTGTATTTATTTCTATGCTAGGCCTACTAAGAGGGTCCTCGTAGCTTAGAATATACAGTGATTTTTTTTCAGACTTCTAACTCTCCAGTATTCAATATACACCTGAGGAAGGCCGGAGGATGAGCATAATAGTATGAATATAAATAGTGTAAATAATGATAACTCCTCAGTCCTTGATATGACAATAAACTACAGCAGCAGTAGCAAGAAGCAACACCTCTGATCAGGAGATTGGAGGTTTTGAAAAGCATGGGATCACCTCTTAACTTCAGTTGTTCCCAGGCCCATCAAAATAGCTATTCTCAAATAGTGATCCCCCCACCAAAAAAACAAAACTGTATGAAAATATAAAAGTACATTTTTATAGTAAAAATACCAACAATAGCTATTTATAGTAGAATTACCAATGATACATTTTATCTGTGGTTGAAACCATAAAATTCTGTTAAAAATATTTAGATTATAGCATTAAATAACCAATAGGGGTTGATATTCCACTAAAAAAAAAAAAACAACCAACCAATTCAAGACTGCCTGAAAACATTTTCAAAAACATCTCAAAATATTCACATTGAACATTGTCATATGTAACTCATTTTTTGCCCGCTCTCTGACTTGGCATCTTGGCTTCAGTCACATTCCCACCACCATAACATAGCTTCCCTGTGCCATTTCTATAAATATTTTCATGGTAATAGTTCTGATGAGCTTTTCACTTTGTTACCTTGACTTTAAGCAGATTGGCACCTAGGTTTCATTATTTTCCAGTTGAAATGGCAAGATGCAACCGTAAGTTCTATGCTAACAGTTTCTTCTTTCACACTTCTTGCCTGTGGAACTCTCTTCCAGCCTTTTACCTTCAAAAATTGTGATGTCAATCGTTATCTTTTGTCTTAATTCCAGTTCTTTTTATTGTTTTCTCTCTTTAATAATGTTTTTTTTTCTCCTATTCTTTCTCGCTCTATAACCCCCCCCTTACATCTTAGTGGCTTTATTGCCTTGCTTGGGGTGAAATGATTAAAATAAAAGAGGAAAGAAATGTTTAAGGAAGAGTTAGGATGATGTATTCATCATTACAATTGGTTCCCCAAAATAGAAATTACTTCCGACTCAGAGCCTACAAATTCATAAAATACATTAAAATCAGTGATGGTATTCAAAGGTTAATTAACAACAGTTTTTGCACATTGACTGTTTATTAAAATAATGGAAGTTCACAGAACTGATTCTTAAATTCTCTTTTGCCTTCAAAACTATTGACAAAAAGAAATTTGCAATGTAAAAGAAGAGAGCCCATTACTAAAAGAAATTGAATCTGTTAAAATGACACAATTTAAAAAGAAAATTAAGCAGACTGCTGGTGGAATTGGTACCCCAAAAGCTTCTTAATTACTTATAATCAAAATATATTTTCATTTATTTATTTATTCTGTTCCTATGTGCTGTCATAGCAGATATGTCTTCAAGCTTGTGGATGAAAAACATAATTTTACTAAATTTCAAAATATTGCCTGGTAATGTTGTAGTTGTAACAGATATAATCATAGTCCCAAACATAGACATTTTTGCAGTGTTATAATCTACTTAAAGTTTCATAAAGTATTGGGGTTGTTAATTTCTTTATTGAAATAAATATTTTTTTGATTTATCTTTCGCCATGATTTTAATACGTAACTCAACCATCAAATATTTGGACATGTGATGTGAGGAGAGTCAAAAAGAAAAAAAAAATGACCAAGTATTGTGTTAACCTACCTTCTTCTGCCCCACTGATGACCTCTTCTGAAGGAAACAAAAGGACATCGGAAAGGGAGGAAATATGATGCTTTATGGGTGGGTAGTGGAAGAGGCAGAAGGAATAAAAGAAAAGGGTGTAAGGATTGTGTGATTCTCCACTCCACCCATCAGTTGGCGTAAAGTGAGGAAGAGACTAAGGAAGGAAACCTGGTTCAAAGCTGCTGCCTTTGAATCAGTTAAAATAGGGAAAGGGGGGGGTCTTCTTTCAAAGAATAAAGAAAAAAATCCGTATTTTGATTGTTTCTTTTTTTCCTCCCCCTCCCCCAACACTTTTTGTTTTTTTCACTTTTTCTATTTTTTTTTTTAATACTATTACTAGTAAGTTGTAGCAAATTTTTTTCATACCAATTTTGATTAATGTATAAAATTAAAAATTGTTATGCTTTTTTTTACTATTATGTTATTATAAGTTGCTTTTATAAAGTATTAAGAAAATACGTACAGATTTTATGAACAACAATAAAAAAAAAAAATGCTGTAAGTGTAATAAATGTTAAATTGCAAAGTTTTATTTTACATCACTTTGGAAGAAGGAAATGGTTTACTAAAGATTGTCTTACAAAACTATCAATTTTTTTATTTCAAATTTTTACATCGCATTTTTCATTGATATCAACACTTTCAATAATTACAATTAATTTATTGTTTTTCATTGTTTATCAAGATTTATTAAAATTGTATATGAATTGAATATGTGTGTATGACATGAAGTTGTTCCAATTTGGTTAATAGATCCTAGTTGTGTGTGGACTGTACTTTAAGTAAGAAACTGCTAATTCCAACGAATCAGTTTTAGTTTAAAGGGAGGTGACTCTATTTGCTTCACGGATTCTTTGGGCCAAGGGAGGTAACACGTTCTTACCTTTTTTTTTCCCACTTTAGTTATTTTCTCTTATTTTTCTCTTCTTTTTCACTTTTTTCATTTTATATTTTTTTCATTATTTATTCGATTCTTAAACAATTGTTATTTTTTCTTCAGATTTCCTTATTTTGTATTCGTCTATTTCACACTTTTTCTCATTTTTTAAAAATTTTTCATCTCCCCTTGATTTTTATTTTCTTTTTATCATTTTCTTTATTTGAATTGTTTCCTCTTGCTTTCATTTAATTTTCTTTTCTTTTCCCTCTTAATTTTTTTCTTTTTGCCTGTTTTGTCACACATTTTTCCTTGTATTTAATTTGGCATATACATTTCCACTCCTTTCACAATTCTCATTCACCTGTGTGTTTTTCTCTACATCTCATGTTCTCATTCCCTCTTTTTTTCTTTTCTTTTCTCTCTCTCTCAATCAATCAATCAATCAATCAATCAATCAATCGAAGAGTAGTTAGGCTGGATAACTGATTAAAATGACAAATGGAAAAAGAGAGAATAAGATGTAATGGAACAAAATAAAGGAAAGAGGTGAATAAAATGGCAGATTAGGGAAGGTTGAAAAAGAGGAAGGTTTTAAACTAAGAAACCCAGCTAAACAATATGTCCATTTTAAACTTCTGCAGTGTTGCTAATACCTCTTTGTTCTCAACATTTCACTGGAAAATGTTGAGTTTTTATGTCATGCAAATGCTGAATATCAAAAGAACAGTTATCATTTAACCTAAAACTTTTTCCAAAATTCTGAAATCATTTGATGTTTTGTTCTTTATTAATGTATCTGTCAAAGTAAATGTTTTCTTATTCTAGCCATTAATATTAATGGATCTGTTATAAAAAAAATACTTTATTATTGTCTACCTCTTTTTTCTATCATTTTTAGAGTTTAGGCCAGAAAAATTATCTCAAATATAACTAAGTTCTATAAGAATTTATTGCTGTTACTTTTCTTATCTATTTTACAGTATTTGAGAAATTTCTAATCAAATTTGTTGTTTTACTTTTGCTCTGTAATTAAAGGCAAAACAAGTTAAAAGTTTTCACTTAAAAATCATATTTATCCTCAAACTTTTAAACCCTAAGCAAATATGGTTCCTTAGTTTAATTTTCTTACATAACAATATATAAATTTTTTATATATTTCAAGAACAATTTTAAGGAAAATAAGTATGACAAAGTAGAAAAATGTTTCATGTGACGTGTTTCGTTTTTTGTGATTTAATTGGACTAAGTTTACATTTACAGTGATGCGACTACACTTGCATGAATGAGAGACACTGGAAATTTTAAATTTAAAAATATGTTTTTTCATGTGTTTTAGGGATATAATCTTATCTGATTTCATTTAGATTCTTTTCCTTTCTATTTATGTTTTCATCAGTTTTGTTATTTTCCCACATTGTGATAAAAGAAGACCTGCCAAGAATTGGAAACATTGTAAAAACCTGGACACAAATTTAGTGTGGATCATCTAGCAATTAAAGCACTTCCTAAACATTTTTGTATTAGTACATTGCTTTCACTTTTAATTAAAGTAGCATTTTTTTAATCGAAATTGTGTTCAGTCTTGTTACGATGAGCATTGAATGTGCTGTTTTGTAAAAGATTCCTTCATATTATGTGTTCATATAATTTTTTATTTAAATCCATCAAGGTTTCTCCAGTGTATTCCTTGTGGCAATCATTACAGTTGATAGAATAAATTCCTCCTTCAAGTTTTAAGTTATGATTTCGTTTTTTAAGTCTTTTATTGTTTTGGATGTAGTTGTGACAAATTTTATATTAAGCTTAAATAAATTCTTTTCAATTGTGGTTGTGATAGATTTGGTGGGTAGGACAATATATAATTTTGATTCTTTGTTTGTCAGGAAGTAATGTGTATGAAACAAAATTTGAACTCTGGAAAGTAAATAGCAACTCAAAATGAAGTGATCATTATTGTAAAATCTTAACTTTTTTTTTCTAGATATTAAAAGTAGTATGGAATAAATGTGAAGCAATGGAATAAGCATTAAAAAAAACTCAAATAACTCTGGCAATCTTATTATATTGTCCCCCAAAATTTATGGAAATCTGAATTAAGACAAACATTTAAAATCAGATATATTTGAATCCTATTTTAAAGTTTTTGTAAAAATGAACACAAGACAGTTGGAATGATTTATTAAATGATTGACTTTTGCCAGAGATTGAGTCTTTCATTTTTTTTTTTATGTTTTAACATAAATTTTGTGGGTGATGAATTATTTTCCACCCTACAACCTCTTTCCCCACAGACAAGATGTTGCAAGCTTTTCACTACTCCGTAGCTATTTCCATGGAAAGTGTTCAGACAAACTACATTCATTAGTTCCACCAGTTCTAACTTTCATGGCTGAGATCTGCCATGCCACACATATTGTAGCAAACCACCCTCATTCCCTTTCATATTCCATTTGTGAGATGTAAGTTCCACTCAAACAGCTTCTTCCCAGAAACCACTGTTCTTTCCAATCAACTCCTAAGGAGATGCTTCCCCAACTACAACCATCTTAACCTGTTCAAGTTTAAGGATAGCCAATATCTTCCCCCATATCCACATAAACTGTGCCTCTTACTCTGTAAATCTCTATCTCGTGTGGCTCTTTGGCCTTGTACAGGGTGAATAGTGTTGTAAAAAAATATTAGGAAGAATTTTCTTATAATTATTGACTTATTTCCATAAATGCAAATGTACAAAGAAAGAACAAAAATAGCATAAAATGACTAAATGCACAAAAATCACTTTATTCACCATAAATTAGACATTTTTCAATGATATTGCAAAAATATAATTCGCTTATGCCAATTGAGTACAGAAAATATAATTGTATAATACAATCAGATAACAATTTCAGCCATTTTACAAAATCATTTATCAACAAGTTTGAAAATACTTTATAAACAATGTGAATTTCAGAGAAACAATGATTTTGATAATCTTTACAAAATTTATTGTGGTTTTTGTTACATGTACAATTTGTTTCACAGAAGATGAAGAAAATACTTATTTCACTATGGTACAATTCTATATTACCAGTTTACATAGTTTTAACAATTAAAATCAATTTACATTAACAAGAACACAGAATTAATTAACAGGATAATTTGGAGAGTTAACCAATTAAATATATGTAAAAAGTGGGAAAATTGAAAATAAAAAATATCTAGTATCCCTGTGGTAGCCAATGGAATTTTTAAATTACCTCAATCTATTTATTTAAAAAATATTCATATCCTTGAAAATAAAAACTAATATTATTAAAAAATTCCTCTTCAGTGGGACAATCTTTTCTTGTAACATAGCTTGCTATATACAAACATGACATTTTAATATCTTTAGTGTTACTAGTTTCAAAGTCTGGTAAGTTTTCAAATGTTTGGCATCCCATTTCATCCAGCAAATATCCACATTTTGAGCAATTATGGCTTAGATCAAAGTTGTATTCTTTGACATCAACATTTAAGAAGTAGTTTTAGTTTTTCAATTATTGAAATTTTTCAATAACAATTTGAACTGTTATATAGTATGCACGTCCAGAACTTTGTCTTAATTTTCTAAATTCATTTTCTAAATCGTCTGTAGTATATTCACCAAGCATAACAAAATTAAACCCACGATTTACTCTAAAAACATCAATTAAGCCATTGCATGTATATTCAGTGGTTAGACTAATATCTCTTGTTAATGATTTCATTCTTTTTCCTTGATTTCTTCCCATTCTTTTTGTCATTTTCCCAAAATTAGAAAGAAATAACAGACGTTCATCATCTAAATCTGAGATCACCTTTTTTCAGTCAATCATTTTTCTTAGGGTCATCACATATTTCTTTGACAGACAATTTTCCACAAATTTTAAACCTTTTTCAATGAAATTAACTGTTTCTGCAGTATCCTCCCATTTAATAATGGGTGTGTTTTAATGGCAGCTACAGTTTGATTACAAAATCTTTTAAAAATGGGAAACATTTTGTCACTCAACAGATTTTGGGTAAACTGCTACATTAGTTAGGTTCAACAGTATAACATATTGAGTTTTTTCATACTCAAAAAACCATTTACAATTTCCCATTTTGCTCTCATCTTTTTACCTTCAGAATAAAACAGTAGTTCAGAAGTAGGTTCAGTAATCCAATTATTCTGAATGTTTTTAAAATGGTGGACATAATCAAAGAGTAAGTACAAGTCATTTTTAGCTATGAAAGGCCTATTAAAAACAATGTCAAGTTTTTGGAAAAAAAGATTGATGGCTCCTGTTATCATTACATCCAATTGCAATTACTTAACCTTAATTTTTGTCCACCATTTAAACATTTTGCCATGATGCCCAATACAGTTTTTGCTAATCCCTCAAAATTTTCAGCCAAACCAAATAAGTTTCCTCCATGATGTTGTAGAGCAAATTTGACATACACTTCCTCATCTCCAGCTTACTTTGGAATTCTGATTGTCAAACTCTCTGCCTTCGGGCAAAGAGGAACCCAGATGAGGCTGTGTTTACAGGGTCTATGGGGAATTTTTGACCGAGCATACAGACTCGGATACCCCACATTAAACTTGGCCTTGTGCCGCATCCGAAAGTGAATATCTCACTTCCTCATCTAAAAGAATACATTTTTTCTGATTTTAAAATCATCCTGAAGTCTGTTATATAATGACTGAAATGTAACAAAATATTCAAATGCCTTGATAAGAATATCAGAATCATAATGTTTTGTCCCAATTCTTTGTGATGACGTAATATGCTCTATTAAAATTTTTTCTAATCAATTTTTAATTTACTTAGATAACGAATTGTTTCACTGATTTGTGACCAGTGCTGAAACATTGATATTCGACTTTTTGAAAGAGAAAAAATTGTTACATATAACATGGCAACATTAAAATCTTAAGTTTTCCAAAATTTTAATTAACAACATTGGAATACTTCCAGTGAAAGAAATCAGTAGATTGGATGTTGATCAATATTCTGATACAATTTTTCAAAATTGACGATTTGGTACTTTTCTAGAAACTGTGCCAACTCATCATTTTGCACATTTCACACAGAAGCAGAAGTTTTATTTCTTGGTTTTGGTTGAGGACTACACTCATGGCAAATGATCAAATATTGATGGTGGATTTCTGGGTCACACTTTTCTTGTAATAACAACTGTCTCATAATCAAATGGAAAATGCCTTTCACAAACGAGAGTGTTGATGTCTCGAGGTAATGCCTCTAACCATCTTTCTCGATCATTCTGATCTTGAGAATGACAAAATAGACAAAGCTTATTTTGTTAATCATAGTTACCATGACAACCTGTTACACAGCACTTTTTGACCATTTTGAGAAAGATTTGGGGGAACTGAAATTAAAAAAATATTAACTAAGCTATTATTATGTAAAAATTGTATGAACCTTATATTCTAAGGTCTGGAGATTTTAGGATTCAGAATTTAAAAGTTTGTATGTGGGAATTTTTCATATGTTACTTTCCATTGTTTTTTACATGGTTCCAAAGGATTTCCAAATTGTTTCACTAGTCAGAGTCCATTTTATGTTGAAGTTACATAGCGAACTGAACTTCTTTCATTAAATTTGGGGGGGGGGCAATTGTATTTTATGGGGGGGGTGCAGATCAATCAATTCCTCCCCCATAAAATATGATTATCTAAACAAAATTAACCAGTTTAATATTTTTATGGTATATTTTTGTAAAAATAATTTCAATTGACTGGATAATTTTATTTTGCATTTTTAACAACAACACTAGTAAAATTCAACGTACATTTTTTTTTTAAATAATAAATAAATGTTTTTTTAAATCAATGTATTTTTTATGAAAAATAGTATCATAAAAAAATGTTACATTAAATTTTTATTCAAATTTTTTCAAATGTGCAAATTTCTATAGTAATTTTGGAAAATTAGCAGTGCAAAAAGTAAAATTCATTTTTGGGTTTTCTTACAAGGACAATTTCAGCATTATTTCATGTATTATAAAGAAAACATGAATTATTCCTTAAAAAATGAATTTTATCAAGATATTCATTATTATAAAGAATAATAGCCCAAAGCAAATAATTAAATTTACTTTCTGTGAGAAAACTTTTAATAATGATATTTTTTTGCAAATTTCGCTGTTTAAAATAATCTCAAAACATGTCAAAAAGAGAAAGACGATATTGACAAGACAAAGAATGTCTTTATTTTTTGTAGTATATTTTTAAGAATAGTTGCAAAATATTAATAAATTTATTGAATTTAATTTTTGACATTAACTTTGTGATAAATTCTTTAATAAGTGTAATTTCCATTAATTTCGCAATGAAAATCATTACATTTTTAATGCCTTCTTTTATTTATGAAGAACAGAAAAATTTAACATACTTTTTAAAAAAAAATATGTTTGTTCTATTAAAGGAAAACATAAATTATTCATAAAAAATAATTTTATACTTAATATGCTCATTGTTGAAGAATAATAGAGAAAAAATATTAAATTCAAATTAACTTTATGGGTACTTAATGGCACTTTTGTGAATTTCACACTGAAAAAGTTTGTTTAAAGATAAAATATGCAAGTTCAAATAAAGTAAATAAATATACTTACTTCAGTATCTTAAATAATGAACTTAATTTAATCCAAAGGTGAAAAGTAAATATTTCTTTAAAAAAGATTAATTTCTTAATCCAATTTCAGCAATGAACTTTCACATGTTCACTGTTTGCCCCCAGTCACTTACAGGTCAACTTGGTATAGAAGTCTGAGTTATGGTACACCTAATTTAATTTTTTATTTTTTTGTTGTTTTTTTTTTGTAAAAAAGTTATCTCATTTTTTTAATAAAACATACATTTTTCTTTGTAGTCTTGACTTTCTAAAAAATATCCATTATTTAATTTTAAAAAAATGGTGGTGCAAAAGTACATTAAATGAATATTTTACAAGCATCCAAATATTTTATACCCACACTTTACAGAAATATCTGTGCTGTCCTTAGTTCAAGTGTAAATCTCAATAGAATAAATATTTTTGTGCCAATATATTAGACTGAAGACTGGCATATCGTCAACAGGATTTTTTTAGGGGCTAAAAGAAAAACTAAACCTGAAAGAGGGAAGAAAATAAAATGTCTGTTACTCAGGGCTTAAATGATTTTCTCTGTCAACTTTAGGAGCCAGTGACATTCACTCCTGAAGGACACTAAAATATGATGAAGATGCAACCTTACCCTAGCATTCTATGGAAGTATATAAAACAAGAGTCTTAAAACCTTCACTTACCTACTTAACTAAATATTAGTAACACCAATAACAATTATTCTTCAATTTCTGATTATAACTAGGAAAGTTTCATGTCACACCTGAGATCTGAAAATGAAAGTCTCAAAACCGAAAAGGATCAACTACAGATTTCAGTCAGTCATCATCAGACGTAAGTATAAACTAAATTTTGTCAGTTTTTCTTTTAGAATCTTAATAATATTAAGGAAAAATGATTGTACAAAACCCTGTTGTCATATGATAAAGAAGAGAGTGGCTGGTCATGGTTACCAATGAATAAGATATTAAGTCAAAAGAAAAAAAGGATTTACAAGACAAATGACTGCTATTTAAGGATTTTATTCAGCAATTAATAAGAAAAAAGATTAACACAATACAATTAATTACTTTCCAAATTGATTAAAAATGAACAAATTTGGACTACCAAATTAATCTTTGTGAAGAGAAGCCTGGAAGCAACAGAAATGTGGTTCTACAAAAGTATGTGGTGAATGCCATGAACCAAATATGTGAACAACAACAAAATTTTAGAGAAATCGTAAGCAAAAGAGACACTTAGAATCAGGAAGGGACAGGTAAAATTTATAGGGCACATAATGAGGAAAGAGGGCTTGGAGAATTTTATACTCACAGGGAAGATTAAAGGCAAGAGGGACAGAGGAAAACCATGCATAACCTACTTAGTGAGCATGAGTAAATGGATAGCAGGACAGAGTTTAGGAGAGATAAGAAAAAGACAAAATTTATTAAGAGTCACAAAAGATAGGAAATTGTGGAGAGCTGCGATCAGCAACATCTTAAAGGGACATTTAGTGGAAATAATAACTTACCGGTTCAGCAGAGGAAGAGAACCCGGTTTTGTCTTGCCTGCCTGGATCAAACTCGTGTACTTCGGAATGCAGAAAACACAGTTTAAGCATGATGTGGGACATGTGGTCTGATTCAGGCGACTGGATGTGGTAAGGAATGTCAGTCCATTGACCCACACCCAGTATGGTGGTCAACTGGAGGTGGAAGTTGACAGCAGGCAATATTTAGTACTCATTGACTGTGCCCCCCCCCTCAATTCACAATTTGGTGATTCCTTCTGAGACAGGATATGGAGAGTGTTAAAGTCTGTGTTCTGTGAATGAGGACACATCTCGCCTGTGGAACTCCCTTCCTTATTCCTGTTTCCCTGACAAATACAATCTCCAACTATTTAAGTGTAACGTCAATCGACATCTCCAGCTGCCTTGATCTATCCACTTCCTTTCTCCACATCCTTTCACCTCTCGCTCCAAATCTTCTGTAACCCCCTTGCCTTGATCGATCCACTATCTTTCTCCACATCCTCTCCTTTACCACTCCCATCTGCTCTTCCTCCAAACCTTCTGTAACCCCTTGCGTGCTAGTGGCTTCCAGCCTTGCTTGTGGTGATAAGCTTAAAAAAAAAAAAAAAAAATCATTTAAGGTTCATGGAGAAATGGAGTGTTCAAATACACTTCCAATGTGCTTATGTACCCGCAACGGTTTCATTGAGCGATGCCACTG
Organism: Acanthosepion esculentum; assembly: GCA_964036315.1. Classification (NCBI taxonomy): domain Eukaryota; kingdom Metazoa; phylum Mollusca; class Cephalopoda; order Sepiida; family Sepiidae; genus Acanthosepion; species Acanthosepion esculentum. The sequence continues at coordinate 82,106,778 of OZ038493.1, read as the reverse complement.
AAGCATTAAACAAGTAACAGTCAGGAAATGATGTGCCATAATGAAGGCAATGTCCTGATGCAACACCACACCAAAGGAATGATGTGATATCCCAGTCGGCACCAGCCAATATGATTCATGTGCATCAAGTCTAAGTAAAAGGGATTGACTGTGCGTATCCACGTATCCATCCATCCAAGAAGTTTGTGCACTGTATGAAGTGAGGGATTCTGTCTGGATGAAACCCCTCAATAGTCGATGTACCACCAGAAGGGACATGTCACTGGCATTATCAGCCAACACTCTGTCATGGTCAACAGAACTCCGTGCTGCCCCTGGCGCAACCCCGCCAACGAGTGACAACAGTGATGCATCATCTGAGAGCAAATTTATTTTTATACAACACCAGTTTGAATCCAAGAGCCTGACTACCAAGATGAACACTGCAGATGCCCCTTCCTAGAGCTCTTCTGAAGAAGAGGCTGAGCCTGTCTCCCTTTGAAAAGGAGTGCTTACAACAAGAGGCCACATCCACCGTGCAGTTTGTGTGATGATAATGAGATCAGGGGTAAGTGTAGCAGTAATAATAACTTACCGATTCAGCAGAAGAAGAGAACCTAGTTGTGTCTTGCCTCCCTGGATCGAACTCACAGCCTTTGGAATGCAGAAAACAGTTTAAGTGTGATGTGGAACACATGGTTTGATTCAGGTGCCCAGATGTACAAAATGCTGTGTGGGCTCTGAGGTAGATAAATAGACAGGCCAATAGACAGTTGGGGAAGGTGTCTAGTGTGGTAGATTGCAGTGTTGGAAGTCATGAGTCACGGATTTGAAATAGATTCCCTGCGTCAATCCCCACAAGAGAGAAGGTACCGGTGTTATTGTTACCAACCAGAACACAAGCTATTTTGATATTTGATGGACGATGGCAGATGGTAAATTTGATTTAAAGCACATTCCAGAATTTGATGGTTCTACCCCAATTGTATCATGGGTTGAGAGGGTGGAATTAATTTGCCCTTTGAATGGAGTGAAGAGAGTGGAATACATCATTTCATCAGACCAGCTAGAGATGCATTTGATGTGTACCAACAGATGGAGGAGACTGAAAAAGAGGAGCCTGCAAGAATAAAGGCCATGATTTTCTAGGCCTTTGCCCTGCCCCCCTCAAAGCCTATGAACACTTTGCAGCACTGATGCTACGCCTGGGAGAAACAGTAGCTGTTTACACAGCAGCATTACAAAAGCTGGCGTAATTGTTTGGAGGACTGCCTGAGAGAATGATGGCATATGCATTCCTGGCTGGCCTTCCACTGTGTGTTAAGGAGTTGTTACGAGTGAACTCAAGCATAGACACATTGCCACTGAACCAGTTGTTGGACCACACCCAAACCATTATGAGGAAGAGCTGGTCAGTCTACTACAGGGATGACCTGTTATAGGTACCAAGGCCATTTGGCCAGAGAATGCAATAGGTGAAGAGTGCACATATGCTGCCACTGGTGCAACGAGGAGGAACACATTGCTCAGGAAACAAGGCCGGGGGAAGACATCAGCATCAGTCTCTTCCCAAAACATTTAGATGAGACACTGCCTGTCAGTTATGTATATGCCAACAGATCACTACGTTTGGCACTCCTTGACTCAGGCTCCTTCCAGACAATAGCAAAGGACTGTGTAGCACCTGGATGAGGAAGAAAGTTCCAGCAACCACAGTAAATGGTGAGACTCTCACATGTTGTGGCATTGGGACAGTAGGTATCACTACAGAGTCCAGAAACTCTAACGAAGTGTTATTGTTACCAACTAGAACACAGGACACAGCACATAGAAGAATATAAAGCTTTTTAAAGTAGGCCTTCAAGAAGTAAACATCAGTCACTCAGATTTTTTTATTCAGTCTTTTCAGAATAAAATTTGCAGTAACCAGATAGTGTTGGTAAAACTTTTAGTATTTACTTATAGGATAAATATACCATTTCAGTTTATACTATTCATGTTTTTATTTTATTTTTTAATTTGAATCATTTCAACCCAAGCAAGGTGATAATGCCACTAAGATGCAAGAGTTACTGGGAGTGAAAGTGAATGAAAAAAATTTTAGTGAGGAGATAGAACAATAAAACAACAGGATTCAGAAAGACAGAAGATATTGCCGATTGATTTTGCTTGAGTTTAGTGACTGCAACAAACTCTACTGGATTTATTTTATTGCTCTGATGAGAGAGGACTGATAAACTGGTTTAGCAATAACTGAACATTTAATTAAAAGCTAGCAGTGTACCCTGTCTTATAGCCCAGACAGTGCCGAATAGGGCTAATACCAATCATTGCTTGAAAATTTGGAATCAGTGTACATTAAGTCCTACCAGCCATCTCTCTGTAAGTGAAAGGAGTGGTTTGTGGGTTTAAGGGTAATTAGCCTTTAATATTATATAACAATAGCTGAACATTTAAAATCAATTTGTTCATTGTCCAGTGAGGAAAAAAATCATTTATTTTACACAACAAATATTTATTTTTAAACAAAATCCTATTTCTTGTCAATACTCTTAATTCAGTGGTGAATTCTAGTTCCATAGATCAAATATAAACAGTGAAGATTTCATATCATAATTTAGCTAATAATTCATAGAATAATTTGACAGCAACATTTAAAGAACTTGCTGTGTGCAGTTTGGAAGCAATAACCTTTGCGGTAAAAATGAAATTTTCTTATTTTTTATGAAACTTACAGTTTCTTCTATTCACCATTTTCTTATGAGAAAATAATTTTCAGAAAGTCGGACAGAAATGATTGTCACCAAGTTTCAAGTCTGTACATACGATATCCTTGTTGAAAATTCATTGGAAGCCATATTTAGCAAAATGCAAAAAATACTTTGAAATTTCAAGATGCTCTGATTTTAAAACTATTAATATAAAATATTTGAGAGTTAAAATATAAATTTAATCGCAGAACACCTGTGAATTTTCCCAGATTTTCTCTTCACCATTTTCTTTTTGACAGTTACTTTTGGCATGCCTCTACTTCTTCACACTGTCTGGAAGTTTTGTACTGTTAAGAAATTATGTAAATTCCAACCTTAGCTTCTAAGAAAGTAAATGAAATTGTTTCTAAAAACCTTTAAAAAATGACATCTGTTAACTTTCTCTCTTCACTTCCAAATTTCATTTTGAAGTCAAAAAATGTTGGGGAAAAATGCTGCTGCTTTAAAATGACACCTATAAGTTTATAGATGTTTGTCGATTTTAAAAAAAGCAATGTTGAAGCAAGTATTCTTTATGAAAAATATTCATCTAATGTTTTGCCTGCTTCGTTCCGTTTTGTCACGTGGAGCAAACATATTTCAGTGAAATCAAAACTTGAGCATAGGATCTTATTTCTGTCCATTGAATTGCAAAGTGTTTTCGATAAGCATCAACAAACATGGCCACAATGAGTCAAAGTGTCAAATGGACAGTTTTTCCCATGACACCGCTATTATTTTAACTACCTTCACTCCTCAGCAATGTTTATTGTGTTAAAAAGCAATAATTAGAATTGAAATAAAACCTGAACACATCATGAAAGTGAATTTAAACATTTTTTTCTTGAGAATTTGCAACAGAAATATCAAATACTATTTATTTGATGGTTCATTTGTAAATAGTATTTGATATTTCTGTTGCAAATTCTCAAGAAAAAAATGTTTAAATTCACTTTCATGATGTGTTCAGGTTTTATTTCAATTCTAATTATTGCTTTTTAACACAATAAAATAATATAATATAATTTTATATTTACAACATTCTAAAAACTAATCTGATCAGAACTAATGCAATATTTATCATTTACCAAATTATAAAGAAACAAATGTGAAAACAATTAATTTATTCACAAATTTATGAACATTTACTAAATTATTAAAATATATGAATCAACTACAAAGAAATCCTTATTATTTACTATTTTATAAAGTTTGAATCATTTGGCAGTTAGCCGATGTTTCACCAACCATTCTAATAAATAATATAATAAATAAATAATGTAAATACACAATCTAATAAATAAATAGTGTTTATTATTTTTGCTGTCAATTCTCAAGAACAAAGAAAATGTATAAATTCACTTTGTCCAGATTAAGTCCATAGATCAGTTGGTAAAAATGCACAAAGGCGGCAACAATCCGAATTCATAAGAAAAGATAAATATAAATCAAGAAAAAATAACAAAACAAAATAAAAGATAGACTAAGAAATTAAATACAAAAATATTCTTTAGGGAATTATTTGGTACTAATTGCAAAATTATTAGTGTATTTTTTTTACTTAAATATAATAATTCAGTACTATTTTGGCTTTCCTTTTTATTTTCAAAGTGACCTTTGCCTTTTAACCTATCATTAGTTCATAATTTAGAATCCTCTGTTTTTTTGTTTTTTCTCCTTGACAGATCAATGCGAGATATGGCAAAAAGGCTAAAAGATGTTGAAGGTAAGTAAAACAAATACTTTTGGTTTGAAAAACAAAATAGTTGCACTTTTGATTTCTTCTTTGTTTTATGATAATGAAAATAAATATCGGATGCTGACAGGGATGAATTCCTCTTTTCCTTGTAATCTACATCATTATTGTGTAGAATGGGAAACAATCATATTTTTTATTCACTTACAAAAACTTATCCACTACTGGTTGGATTAGGAAAATTACAATGTATTAAAAAAAATTATGTCTAATTTTCAATAGACATTTAAATGCAGTAACAGTTCAAAAATCAAACATGAATACAAATGCCATAAACACATGTGATATCCATACATTCAATCAAACTAAAACAATGTAGAATTTAAAAATTGTAATATAACTGCATATTAATGTCCAAAAGATTTCTGAAGAAGCTAAATTAAATATTGAAACATGTTAAATTTTTTCAGATTTACTCCAAACTTTCAACCAGAAATGATAAGCCCATTGTGAAAATGACTGACTTCTTGTTGAATATTTGGTGTTTTGCAATCAGATTATAATGTATTTTAGTGAATTGTAAATCTATTTCTAAAATGTTTTATTCCATGCTTGATAACACTGGCCAACACAATTTTTGGTGCCAAGAAACAAAACATTTTTTTAGCTAATTTGATGTTGCTGATTCCAAAAATGGCATTAGTTTTTCATGGTTAGCTACCATTTTTGCTGTACTGAAATTGCTCATTTTTGGAAAAAAAGATCAATTTACGATCTTGGCTGATCACAAAATTTAGTTAATGAAGGTTGTAGAAACTCATCAATTTTCAGGTAGGCCGAGCAATTTATATCAGCCACCTGAAATAAACTATTTTTATAAGAAAAACATGTTTTCGGGTCAAAAATTTTAAAATAGAAGTACCAAATTTCTTCAAATTATCACCAAAATTCAAATTAACTGATAAATTTTATCAATAATACACTTTAGTAAACCTGATAATTAAGGTAACATAAAAAAAAATGAAACCCTAAAATCTTCTGTTTGATATTCATAAATTTGTCCAATCACTTTTATCCCTTCACTACAGAAGGAACCAAGTACACTGAGAGCATTATGTTTTCACAGTTGGAAAGAAACTCCAACTAAAGACATCCCAATTGATTGCTCCTATTCCATTGTACATGATACTGCTGGGATATCAAAAGGGACTTTAATAACATTGAACATGACAGTCAAGAAAGAGAAAATATTTACCAGAGTTCTTATGTTCACAAAGGTTTTATTTCTGCTGTTAGTTTATTAAATGATTTGATGAAAAAACTTGTTGGTCTTGGTATATTCAATCACGTTATTTTTAAAGACTTAAGGCCTGATTGTTATTGCAAACATAGTATTTCTCAATAAGCAGACAAATATTTGTTGGTTTAAATACGAATTGAGAGGTTTCCATGATTTTATTTTGAGAAATATTACCATCGCTCAATATCATATATACAGAAAACAAATGAAAAAAATGCTTTTTTTTTTCCAAAAATGAGGCATTTCTGTAAAGCAAAAATGGTAGCTAACCAAGAAAAAGTAAGGTTATTTTCAGATTCAGTGCCCTCAAATTAGCTAAAAAGAATGTTTGGTATCTCAACACCTTTTTTTTGAAAATTTTTTTGTTGACTAATGTAATTAAATGTGTTCGATTTCATAGATTTCTTGGCATCCATCAACTATAAAATGAGTTGTGAATTAGATGCCTTTCTGTAATTCTAATGCTGAAAAGCTGCCTTAAACCTGTTCTTTCCCTCAACCTTTTGTTCCAGGCTTTTTTTCGTATTATTAACCAGAACTTTATAACAACCATGCACTGAACATAAGAATAATAACAAAATTCAAAGGAAAATAGAAACGAAAAAGATGCTTATACGTAGAATCAGAAAGAGATAGCTGAAATTTCGAGGACACTTAATGAGGAAAGTGGGCTTAGAGAATTTGACACTCACTGGACATAGTGAAGGTAAGAGAGAAACAACGAGTAACCTACCTAACGAGCTTGTGTAAATGGATGACAGAACAGGGACTGGGAGGGATAATGAAAAGGCAAACCTTACGAAGAGCTACAAAGGATAGGAAGTTGTGAAGAGTCATGATCACCTATGTCCTGAAGGGACACAGCACATAGAAGACTGAAAACAAACATAACCATGGCCGCTTTCTTATTGAAGACTTTTCAAGATATTCCCACTGAGTAACTGACAAGAAGAATGTGAAGACATTCTTTGTTAAGGTCTTTGATAATTAATCCCATTTTTCTGAAAAGGTCTTTGCTTTTTTTTTTCATCCATTAATCATTTTGATGATTCTTCATTCTCCTGGTTGAATTTCTTCATTACTCTTGTTCTACTGTGAGGCTAAAGTCTAAAAGCAGAAGCAGGCCTCCCACTTGCAGATTATTATCACAAAAATGGAGTTATTTTGACCTTTCAACCAGATGCATATTGGAATAGCCATGAATATCTTGAACCAGGGTTTTATTTATTTAAAAATCTTTTGTAGGTGTTGCATTCATAAATGTATTATGACCTTGCAGACTGACAATATGGATAAAGTATACAGTTTTCACTTGGGCTATTTACAAAACATAATTTATCCAAGAATAATATTTTAGACAACTGAATTTCTTCTGATGGTAATTTACTACTGTATTTAGTCTCTGTTGGCAATTCTGGAAGAACAAATTCCTACATTCTATTCATGTCTAACTAAAAATAAAGTGTCAAAATACAGTTATTCCTTTGACACCACTATTTCTGAATACAGTTGACTCCCTCAGTAATGTTTACTGTTTTAAAAAGCGGTTATTAGAATTTAAATAAAACCTCCAGATGAAAATGGATTTATACATTTCCTTTATTCTTGAGAACTGACAACAAAGATTTTGCACAATTTTTATTTATTAGATTGCTTATTTACAAGAATAATTTTATATTTACAAGATTATAATAATATGTCAACCAACTATAATGAAATATTTACTATACCGTTTTATAAACAAATAAATATGAAAAGAAATTTTTTTATTCATGTTGTTGCCTTAAAGACGTTACAAAGGTAGTACTTGAGTGAAGGAACAGCAACACACACATAGATGAAAGAAGAGAGGTTTATTGTAAAAGAGAATACACTACTGAAAGACAGAGTATCAGGCGGCAGGCTAGTAATTCCCAAAGTAATATTTAACCCCCCCCCCACAAGGGCTACATGTGGCACAAGGCCGAGTTTAATGTGGGTTTCCGAGCCTGTAGGCTCAGCCAAAAATATTCCCGATTGGAACCCGTAAAAACGGGTTCAGGGACAGTCTATCTCCCCGAACGAGACTCTGCCCTTCAGCATAGCCTTGTCCGAGTTCAGTAATTCCCAAAGCAAGCCCCCAGGCATATCTTGTGCTATCTATAGCTACCGATATAGTCAGTCCACACAGGCGATAGGGGAGTGTGGGAGATTCCATTACAAAAATTCGTAAATTTTTAAAAATGTCTGTGAAAAAGAAAATTTAAATAAACACTTAGTGGGAAACTGTAATTATAAGTTTTGAAATTTACAGACATGTTTCATTTGCCTCCACCACAGAAATTCCCTAAACTAGGTTAACGGCATCTCTTCCTCTGAACCAAACATTCTTTTAATTTATGTTTGTTCAAATTTTCTTCTTTTACAGTTATTTATAAAATGGTAAATAATAAATATTGAAGTGGAGTTGGTGTACATATTTTAACAATAGGTTTACGGCTATATCACATTGAAACTCTGGTTAAGCAATGGCGAGCTTGGTTAGTACCTAAATGGATGACCACTTAGGAATACCAGATGCTGTAAGCTTGGATGTGTGGGTGATGTAATGCATAATGACTTGGAATTGTTAATCTGAGAGCAGAGTTCCAATTCCACTCAAGTTCGTTATATTCCCTTGGTAAAATTATGAATCCACCTTTTCTCCTCCCCAGCTATGGGTTAATTAGTAAGACTTGTATCACTAAATAATTATCTCGAAAAAAATTCTTACAATCTAAAAAATGTTTTCTGGCTTTAAAGAACCTGCAAGGGTAATAAGCTGTAGAAAACAAAACAATCGAATGTTTTAATGATTTTATAAATTTTTGAATAAAAATATTTCTTTTCAAATTTTAATTCTTTATAAAATGCTAAATAATAAATGTTTATAAAAGGTAAATAATATTGCATTGTACTTGGTTCACATATTTTTATAATCTTGTAAATAAATACTGCTGAGCCAGTAAAAAGGGTATACAGTAATAGTAGTGTCAAGGGAATAACCATTTTTTTGACACATTGTTTTTTTATGGCCATGAAGGTTATACATTACCAAATTGCCAATCAGAATGAGTCTTTTTATCAATAGAGTTTTAGAGTTCTCTTCATTCTAAAGGCCAAGTTAAAGGAAAGTTTTTTTTTCCTGTGAGGCCAAAGAAAAAGATAGTCAGCATCATTATTAACATTGTGCATTGTTAATTGCAAATAAAAAAGAAATGAAAATCTTTTTGCTTCTTGCTTGTAGACCTAAAAACCAACTTTGAGGAGCAACTGTCACAGATGCAACAGGATCTGAACCTTCATCAAGACCAAGAGGCAACATTGAAGAGAGATCTTCATGTAAGTCGAAACAAAAATGTGGAATATATATTCGGACACTCAGACAATAATCAGCCAGGCAATATATAAATAATTTGCAAAACAAAATTCCAAATTTAAAATAAATCCAAGAACAAAATATTTAACATTACTGATGCAGAATTTTTTCCATCTTTTCTTCTAAAATCAAAACATAGAATCTGTTTATTTAATTTTTGAAGATTGTAAAATTTCCAGTTGAAACACGGATGTGCAGGTGGTGCAATGGATAATGGCCTGGAATGAAAAATCGGAGAGCCAAGTTCAAATTCCTGTTGGGTTTGTAACATTCACTTACGCGCAAATACCCCTGGGGGAAAAATATGAATCTATTTCCTCCTTCCCCTCACAGCTGTGGGTTAAATAGCAGGACATATCTGGAAAAATCATTGTTGTTCTCAAAAACAAATGTTAATGCAATATTGTATCACAATAAAAAAAATTATTTTAACAATGCAAAATATATTTTGGATTTAAATAACTAATTAGAAAAGGGTTGATAAGCCATAAAAATCAATCCAATCAAACAATCCAGTTGAAAAAGTTTATTGGTATTGAGTGATTTGTTTTTTATGGTTTAGCAACCTTTTGCAGGTTATTTAAAGCCAGAAAATATTTTTAAAGATATTTTTTTAACTTTTTGGAGATAATGAATTACTGATATATTCAACCCAAAGATGGGGGGAGAAGAGCTGGATTCATACCTTTCCCAAGGGTATTTGCACGTAAGTGAATATAACGAACCTGACTGGAATTAGAACTCGGCTCTCCAATGTCCAATTCCAAGCCATTATCTATTACACCACCTGTGCATCCAAACTTAAAGCATATGGTGTTCCCAACAGGTCACTCATCCAGGTTCAGTGTTGCTTAACTTCATATGAGAACCAATATTTCAGCATGATATGGCCATTAGCTCAGATTATTTGGAATAAGTCTTCAGAATAAATGACATTTTCCCTTCTCGTTATATCACTGATTTCTTGCAGTTGCCGGTTGCTGTGTTTGCAAATAATGTAATTAACAGTATTTCTATATGTAACTTTTATACTTAATTACTATCCATAATGTCAGTTGTTGATGAATCCTTGTAACATATGGTTGAATCAGACATTGTAATTAACATTTTTATCTTCAACTATTTTATCAATGGTTTCATATTCTATTCATGTTGTCATATGTTTCAAATCAAGTTATAAATTAATTATAATCTTAGCCAAATATTTTGTATTTGTCTCTATTTGATATGAACTGTTCTTTATTGAACTCAGACCAGTTCCATTCAATTTAGTCCATGGGACTCATAAAAAGAACTCTTTTTTTACAACACTTGACAGCACTCAAAACTTTCTCTCAAAATAGAATCTCAAATTTTACTCATTCTATTTATTTTTTCTATACAAAACAAATTCTTGTCAGTTAATATGAAATTTTAATGTCAATACTTTCTTTATAAGAACAATATTTCCTGGGCAAGTTTATTGAAACTTTTGCCCTATTAGAAAATTGTCCAAAATAATTGTACATAAGAGAATTTTAAAAGCCAAATGATAAAAGTAACTCAGAAAAATATACCTGTATATAATCAAAATTTGATTAGCATGCTAGAAAATGCATGTTCTATACATACACACACACACACACACACACACACACACATATATAGATATAGATGCCAATATCATTTTTGGACTTTATGAAAAAGTGATTTATATTTGTTTATTTACAACAGTTACATGTAAACAAAAATAAATTGGTAAGCAAAGCAATAAAAGCTACAAACCGGCCTTCTTCAGGTGGTTGGAATGTCGAACTGAACCCTTTATTTCGCTCACTGGGGTAAACTGTTCTAGTTCCACGTGCTATGTTTAATGGATGTCAGTTATCAGTTATCTCCTGTTAATTTTTCCCTCTGAAAGTTCTCCACTGCCTTAACCGGGTATTAAACTCACACTCTTTGGGTCCTGTCACTGGATGTAACCAACGCCTTTATCCACTGTGTCATGTGTGAGCGAAATAAAGTGTTCAGTTTCGACATTCCAACCACCTGAAGAAGGCCGGAGTGTACAACGGCCGAAACGTCGTAATAAATATGGCGACAAAGATGAGGACAATAGTCCGAATAATGTAAATAATGTACGTAATACCTCGTCTCAGAAATATAGACAGATATTAAAAGCTACAAAGAATTCCGGTGGAGTAGTCTTATATAGGGCATGACAGATATACCCCCCCCCCCACATAATGGTATGACATTAGGTATATGTAGACACCATTGCCACTAATGTCTTAGGCATATTACAGTGTATTTAATGAAGATGGATATGACTTGCTCCTGATGTGTCCGAGCCATTTCCAGTCATAATATCTTTACATGAACATGAAAATATCTGTTGTGCATCAGCAGTCTCATCAGCGGGTAGCGATAGGTTAGGGTTAAGATTCCAGATTCTACACTCTGGATTGTCCTGCAGGACAATAGACTAGTGAAATTTAGTGACATAATAATTGTGAGTTTCGTCTCTGGGCTAGACAGTGTGTACTTGAACTCATTGGAAACAAAGCGAACAATAACTGATTATTAAATAAGAACTACGCATGAGATCCCTAGACAGGGTCAACAGAACAAAAAACAATCTACCCCCATAGATTAAATAAAAAGTCCAGTTTGAAATTCCCTGAAGGATACCCAGATTGACAAACACCTGATAAAGGCTAGAGAAACAGCCAAAATGTTGTGACAATAACAACAAAAATGAGGACAATAGTCTATAAATCAGTGGTTCCCAACCTCTTTTTGGCCATGCCCCAACTGATATAAAATTCTTATTGTTCAAAAAGTGAACTCCTATTCAAATGGAGGAAGCCTAAAAAGGCCATCAACTTAACTGTACTTAAGAACTGCATATATGTTATAGTATTATCATTTAATTTTAGAATGAACACTCATATCCAAGGATGTCTGTCTAATAGGGCAGCTAGTCAATCTCTGTTACAGACATCTGATCAGGCACATTATGCAACACCCACAGAGCCCACCCGTGGTTTATACTGCAACTATGCTGATCTGACCTTAGTTACTGTTATCTAGCATGATCAACAGTCTGAACCCCTCTGTCACGATGACTAGTGAATTTGTGCTTGACGGCTCCCCAAAGAGTTCCGTCTACCCAATTTCACTCATGAGGCTTAGGTTAACCTGTGGTATGGTTTCACTCAGGCACTTTCCAAAGGTGCCACATGCTGTGATTGCACCCGCTTCCAGGCCATATAACATCAAGAAGTCACCTTCCTGACATGATTTGTTGCGATTCAAACCAGGGTCTCAAGGTTAGAAAGCAAACATTCTAACCACTCAGCTATTATATATGTTATATATACAGTACATACATAATTATACATGTGCATAACATACATACATACATACACACAAATATTTTTATGTAGTAGTCGGCACCTGCTTGCATTCGAGCATCAGGATTGTCATCCTCTCTCCTTATTCCCTTTCTCCCCTCTCTGCTGGCTGTGGCAGAAATGGCTGTGAAGGCCCAGCCTACTCATGAAGACTTGTGAGCAGGAGTCAGAGAGTAGTATGGGTGGTGGACGTGACTGAGCAAATTGGGCCCTCCTGACAGCACGTTACAGATCTTCTTAATGTTAACAGTTAGACTTGAAAAGATACATACTGTATATGCACCATATATATTAATTCACACACACACACACACACTCATGAAAAAAACTAATTCACTGTTAAGAACTGATTTTTGAATTGTCTCAGTTCCCTCCAACCCTTAAAAATCACAGGTATCACAGGTATAAATAATGTAAATATTTCTTTTGTGCTGATTGATATCTTAATGTTTTTTATTTTTCTAAAAACAATGAAAACAATAATAAATTTAACCATATTTGTATTTCAGTCAACCAATCAATATTGACACATTTTTTAAAATCACTTTCATTCTATAACATTTCATTTGATTTACTTTCTTCTTCATTTTTGTATTATCTTTCACCAGACAGCATTTGGACGGATCAAATCCCTTGAAGGAACAATTGAAGCAGAACGAGCCTCTCATCTAGAAACTAAATTTAATTCCGAAGTCATTCAGGTTAGTACTGAAATGTTTTCGTGAAATATATGGCAACCTCAGTGATGTTTTCAGCTGAGGTTCATTAGGGTTTTCAGGTCTTTCAACATCATACTCCCTCTCTACATTGACCCAGTGAATCGCCTTGTGTGCCATCCATTGGCTGCTATTTTTGCAAATTTACTATAAAAGAAAAATATTAAGCTTGAAAAACCTAGGTTACAGTTTTTTTTATGAAATTCTTAATAATGCCCTAATTAACCTATTTTAAATTTGTTTTGAAAATTTTTGCATTCAGAGAAGGTCTTTTCAGATTAGTAAGAGGTGACAGCTGAAATTTCTTGGACACAGAATGAGGAAGGAGGGCTTGGAGAACTTAACCCTCACAGGGTGTATTAAGTCCAGGAAAGATAGGGGAATACAGCGAGCCATATACCTAACAAATTTGTGTGGATGAATGGCAGAACAGAGGACAGGAGGCTTGATAAAGAGAGAAACTGTTCAGGACTACAAGGAATAGGAAATTGTGGAGAGCCATGATCGCTAGATATCATGACGGTATACAGTACATAGAAGATAAAGAAGAGCTGACATACACATACAAGATTTCCCTGTGTAAGGACTATGTATTTTTTTTTTCAAGTTTTAAGATTAATTACACTAGGGGCTGTTAAAATGATTTTAGTCTAAGCCACTTTTTAAAATCAGGATTCTGATGTTTGGCCTTTGAAATACATGGGGAAGTGACATAGTTGCACTGGTAACATATGCAAAATGTTTTATTTGTAAAGTTAGAATCATGATGGATTAATAAATGTTTGTACCTTACTTTCCAGACATCTCTTATTAATGTACCTGCGAACATCAGTCTACCCAGATTTTAGGTGGAAAAATAAAATCTGAGTGTCATGTCCTCAAATAACAATACAAATCTATAAACATGATGAAATGATCTTTGCGATAAAGGAGGAAAACCAAACTAAATATGACAATAACATTTACACAGTAGATACATATAGTTACATGTTGAAAAAAATGTTCTTTGTTACAAGTGAGTCTGCAAAATTTGGAATAATATGTATGTCAGTAGGTGTGTGAAGCACATGCTAATGAAACATGTGTGACTGATTTCATATGATAGCAATAATTTTAAAACACAGAGAACAAGGAGAGTTGAGACAAGACTTACTTTGCCGTATATAGGAAAACTATCACTGACTGATGCATTACCATGGTGATGTGTGTCATGGCTGGACCTGTTTGCTGACTGTTCTGTTTCAGATCTGTCGCTGACTGTTCTGTTTCAGGCATGACCCGTTACTATCACTGACAAGCCGTTTTTATGACTTATGGCAAGTTGTTGAATGGCTCACGAATTCTATCTGAATTCTGCACGGGAATGTACTAAGTAACCCAAGTACTGACCTATTTCCCAGTCATTTGGAGTTCAACCACACAGATGTCATAGAGAGCACATTACATGACTTGTAATATCAAATCAGATCCCAGAAACCAATTAATTAATTTTGGAACCATGTTTTGTGAAGAATTGTTAGGTTTTTTATATCTAATAATTTTAGTAGGATTTATTTGTAAGTGTCTATTACTTGTTTTATGTTTCACTTATTGGCTGTAAAATATGAGTTTATATTCTATATACCCTTCCCTTATTGGCTGTAAAATATGAGTTTATATTCTATATACCCTTCACTTATTGGCTGTAAAATATATTCTATATACCCTTCTTTTCAGACATCTGTTGTAAATGTTTATTCCTTCCTTTTTCAGGTATCGTCTATAAATGTTTGGACCTTCCTTTTCAGATGTCTCTCATTATTTTATCTTCTTTTACCTAATGTAAATTATGACAAGAATAATTTAAACAGAATAATACTTTAAAAAGTATTTTATCATAAACTTCATCATTACTTAATTCAAAGTAACCATTCAAAATTTACTTTTACACTTGTTGATACTAATGTGAAATAAGTTACTTAGAATATTTTAAAAAAGGTAGACACAATGAGCAAAAAAGGCATTTTATTGCTAGGATAAAGATGATGCACATATAGAGTTCGGCAAAGAGCATGAGGACTGGAGCTTAGAACAGTGATGCGCTGTCTGATGTGGAGTACGGACTCAAAATTTAACACATTAACTTTGATGGTCAGTCACAGATGAAAATAGAATACCTTAGAGCAAATGTTAAACACTGATGAGCAAGTATCATGGTGTCAGCTTTTATGTGTCGTAAATTGTGTTGATATTAGTCTATCAATAGATCGTAAAACTAAACTTGAAATATTGTCTAATATTATATTGTCATACACCCCAAATCATCTGAGGCAATGTTCAGAATCATATAGCCAAACTCATAAGAATCTACATTGAAAACAATAATGTTAAAATGTCATGGTTTCCAGGACAAGTTCATTTTTGTACAATTCGAGAACTTAAGATCAAAAACTAACATAGACTTCAATGATTTGAGAAATTCTTTTAGAAGCAGTATGTCATAGTATCGATGACCCATATACGTGTTGCTGTATTTAGTTTATCATATTAAATATTAGTATTTTTTCTCTCTTTTACTGTGTTTATTTTTGGGTGCATACCTTTTAATAAATCTATTTTAAAGTGAGTATGCTTTAAAAGGCAAATAAAACCTTGCTTGATTGTGAAGCTCTTCATGGTCGAGCAGTTAAAGCTAGACAAAATAAATACTCTTTAAAATAAAAAATGGTCTACTCAAATACAGTTATCCACAAAAAATAATGTTTGAAGTAATAAATATATTAAAAATAAATCCATTAATTCTTTTTATATGTATATTATTTCGTTCTCATTACATTCATATATATATATATATATATATATATATATATATAGTACCATCTGTGAAGTTAGCCCTCAAGATAGGACATCTAACATAGCCCTGTTTAATTGGTGTAATATTGGAGGAATCAAGATTTTCCTCATACAGTCTCAGTTACAGTGGACCGGTCATGCTTTGAGAATGTCTAATGACAGGATACCTAAGATCCTAATGTATAGCCAGTTAGATCAGGGCTACAGCAATATTCAACACCCATGACTTAGATACAAAGACAATCTGAAGAGCAACTTGTCAGCTGTCAATATACCTCATTACACCCTCGAGTGCTTAGCCTTGGAGCAGGTAGAGTGGCGATCAACGTTTTTTAGTGGACTCTGCAGTTTTCAATTCTTTCTAGCATGTTTGAAATTTTGGTTAAAAGTTTAGGTTTTTTTTTTTTTTGCATTAGTGGTCAATGTAATATTTATGATTAGTGTTTTAGCACCTTTTTTTTCCAGGGAAAAACACATTGATTTGGAAATTCTTGCAAAAAAACAAATAATTGTTGGATTTTAATGAACCTTTCAAGATTTATTCACAAATGAATTGAATTATTTTTGGATTTTTTTGTTTTAGAAAATCTTGGTAAAAATATTTTTATTTTTATATATGTTACTCACCTTCCCATTTACATAATTTTGTCCTCATCTGTGTCGCCATATTTATCACAACATTTCGGCAGTTGTATGCTCTGGCCTTCTTCAGATGGTTGGAATGTCAAACTGAACCCTTTATTTCACTCACTGGGGTAAACTGTTCTAGTTCCACGTGCCATGTCTAATGGATGTCAGTTATCAGTTATCTCCTGTTAATTCCCCTCTCCAAGTTCTCCACAGCCTTAACCAGGTATTGAACTCACACTCTTTGGGTCCTGTCACTGGATCTAACTCCTTTATCAACTTGAGGACATCTGTGTATTAATTTCTGGGACTTATAAACCTAATGTCTTCAGCAACCAATTTTTTACCAGAGCTCACATTGCAATTTTTGTTGTTACTATTGCTTTACTCTGGCACTCCTTATTACTGGTTCCCATATTGTATTCATTTCTATGCTTGGTCGGCTCAGGAGATTTTTGTGGCCTAGCATATGTGCTGATTCCTTAAGTTTACAAATTTTCCAATGATATTCTTTGTCTATGATTTCAACCTGATCCCACAGAGGGCGGTGATCTCCCTTTTCTCTCTATATGTGGTCAGCCATCCCTGATTTTTCCACTTCCCCTCATGTTACAGCTTTTTGGTGTTCTTGAAGCCTTACCTTATTGGGGCAGCCTGTCTCCCCTTTATATTTCTTTCTGCAGCTGCACGGGATGGCGTACGCACAGTCCTTAATCACGTTCTCCTCTATGGGGGGGGGGGTTACTTGGGAGAGGTACCTGCGAAGTGTCATCCAGCTTTTGAAGCTTGTCCTGATGTTATGTGGACTGCAGATCCTTTGTAATTTCTCTGATAACCCCTTCACATAAGGCAGGCAGACCGTTTGTATAGAGTTCAGTTCAACATTCCAACCACCTGAAGAAGGCCGGAGCATACAACAACCGAAATGTTGTGATAAATATGGCAACAAAGATGAGGACAATAGTCCGAACAATGTAAATAGTGTACATAATACCTCATCTCAGAAATATAGACAGATACTGAAAAATATTTTCGTCTTTTTCTTCTTAATAACAACAATTATTTTGACCATAAAACTTTATTTTTATTAAGTTTGGGGCCTTTTTTTCATTATGCTATCCTTTTTTTTTTTAACTGAAAAAGTGGAGGAACCTATTTTATAGATTGTCGGTTGTCCCACTTGACTTCTTAAAAAAATGTCACTAGGGGGCGCTCTTTAAACCTATAAATAGGCAATGATATTCTCACTCATTTTCTTTCCTCTTTTACAACTCTGGCTATAAGATATAGTCGCACGTAGGAAAAAAGTGTCCCCCACTGGGGCACGTTCATATTCAATGTCTTACTTTGCTCTTGACACTTTTGTACTCTTTCACACACATGTCTATCATGTAGGCCTATATAAACACCATACGCACAAACATACAGTCTCTAATTTAAATGCTTTATGAAAATAGTTTTTAAATGTATTCTTCTTTTATTGTAATTGTAATGCTTTTGTCAATACATGAATTGTCATTTGTTTTGTATTGTTTTGTGTTACTCATTTATTACTTGGACTCACATTTGAGTTCACATTAATTACTCTAGGAAAAATAATACCAGGAGACACGCATTTTCTACATAAACACAGCAAGCATTCCCATTACAAGATGTATGATTCGATTCATATTTTTCATCTAAGTTGCTCCAACAAATTCAGTAAACTGTTGAAATCTTAAAATAAATATGTTGTCTTTCGTAACTTTCAATTTTTTGTCTGAAGTATTTGTTCCGAAACATTCTCTCTGTTTTTCCAGCTTCATGTTCAAGATCTGGAGAAGGCCTTAGAAATGGAACAGACAGCAAATAAAGAATCGAAAAAGAATCTGAACCAAGTTAACAAACAACTCAGGTATTATAGAATCCATTTTTTTTCTATCTCTTTTAGAAAGTTTCAAAATACTTCAAATCTTCCTGAAATAATTTTGAAATAATTTTCATTTAACAGATTATCAGGAATTATTCTGAATTCTTTGTTTTTCTTTAATTAATTTCATCCCCCAAACTTTTAAGTATCGGTTGGTAGTATAACATTTGACAGCCGAGACAGAAAAATCGGCAAGCCAAGGTTGAATTCTGTTTGAGATTATCGCATTGACTTTTGTACAACTACCTTAGGAAAAGTATGCATCTATCTCATCTCCCTCCCACAAGTATGAGTTAAATAGAAGGCCAGATTGGTCTACTTAGCCATGGTTGGCAACTATTGGAAAGAACCCTGGTAAGGTGTATGCTATAGAGCCATTGAAAAGATTACAGATTTCCCAATTAACTGCAGCACAGAGTTGTAAATTCCCTGATGTCAACTGAGCTTGAACCGTGTATAGTAGTAGTAATACAGTAAGAGCTTTTAATATCTTACCACTCATTCAGAAAAGATCACAGGATAAATCTCCAATCATCCCGATGAGGTCTCAAGTTGAAATTAGTTCTACCAAATAGAAAGATGCTTCCAGATGACTATAATAATTGAGTTCTGTATGTTATTATTACTAACACATCACTGAAAGTTGTAAGATGGTTTGTTCACAGGCTGTGTTGATAGTGAAATTATCAACTGTCCTCGAAATACAGGTAAACAAATATTACCTGAAATGATTCCATCTTTGACATTTGGTGACTGAAATGTTGAATCAAAATATTTCAAAAATGCTGATCATAGATCAAAACAAAACTATTCCATTTTGAAACCCAAATGAATAACAGAAAATGATTCCTTATGTATTATGTCCATTCCTGCTGCAAACCTGTTTCCTGGTTTTGTTAGAATTCAAATCTTGATTTCACTTCAGACCCTAGTGCCTCTTGAACATAAACAGCATTATTGTATTTCTCATATATTTCTTATATTTCTCATTATTGTGTTTTTTATATATTTATTATTATATTTGTATACAAGCACATATCTCTAAAGAGATAATAAAAAATAAAATTAATGAACAAACAAGGAATATACTCACGATGTGATAATTTTATAATTAACTTGACACCAGGCTGTAATAGCATAATGTAGCAATATTACTTTCAGCAAACTACAACTCAAGTTTTTATGTTTTATCTCAATGTTTATATACATTAATTCAAATTGTGGTTTATTAAAAATAAAAAAAATACTAGAATCAGTTTTTTGTTTGAATTTCTAGGATCAGGAGATCTTATTTAAATCAGACTAATGTCCTTATCTTTGTTGTTGTTAACCAGATACTAGTCCTACAGACAGAAAAAAAAACTTTTAATGGAAGTTCTCTTAATGTTTTTATTAATAATAAAAATTAATTTGGATTTAACTAATTTCTGTCTGAATTTCTGCGATCAGGAATTATTATCTACATGTGCACTAATTCACTCAATTTCTTTGGTGTAACAACAATGTTTCAAATATTTTCCTCTCTTCTTCAGATTCCTTGTCAATCAAGGTAACCTCTAGTGACTTTTGAACTGATCCCTTTATTTAATCTGCTCATGTAGATTCTCATTGTTTCACTGTCCATCTCATCTTGTTCTATTTTAATACTGCTCAGTAACTGCTATTCCTATTTCTACTGAATCTGAACTACCCAAGCCAAGAATTGAACTCATAATTATGATGCAAACCAAATTCATGAACCAACACTTTAATCCTCAAAGATATTTTCCCATGGCTCGTTAGTTTGGTAGCATAATAACTGGAAGTTCAATCCCTGGTCCCAGTAGTACAGACCTAGACTCTTCACTGAGCAGTACTAAAGAACAAATCTAGATGTCCCTACACATGGGCTGTGGAAAAAGAACAATCTACACCTGTAGATTAAGTAAAGGGTTCTGTTTGAAACTTACCTGGACTGACAAGAACCTGAAGAAGTCCTAGAAGCAACAGTAACGAAAACCTTGTGGTAATAACAATAAAGATGAGGACATTAGTCCGAATGTAAATAAAATCAGCTTTTTGTCTAGATGATTAAAAGCAAATAATCTATTCAAGCAGATAAACTATAAAATCATATTTATGTCGGAGTCAAGCAGAAACTATTTTAAAATTATGATTACTGAACGGCGTGTTCATGTGTCCCTAATCTCTTCAAATAGAAATCTGCAGCTGAACTCGGTGATGCATAGCGATCTAAGCTGAGCCAAAAATAAACTTGGACAAATGGGTTGTTCAGTTCATTGCTTGTCTATGAGATTGGTAGTAGGTTGAGGCTCATTGTGAAATTGGATCCTCTGTGGAACGCACTATAAACCTATCAAGAGATCGAGAGAAGTGTTACAAATGTATTGGCTACCTGTTCAGTTCAATGGCTTTATAAGAATTTTCCTCACATATTTCAATTGCCTCAAGGCTAAGAATTTGTCATTTCCCTCTCCCATTTACTCTCATCCCATCCTTCTCTCTATCTCTCATTCACTATCATATGATTTTTTTCTCTCTCTCTTTCTGTTTTACTCTCTTCCCATTTACTCTCATTCTCTCTCTTTCACTCTTTTCCCTTCTTTTTCTCTCTTTCACTCTTTTCCCATCTTTTTCTCTCTTTCACTCTTTTCCATTCTTTTTCTCTCTTTCATTCTTTTCCCTTCTTTTTCTCTCTTTCACTCTCTTCCCATCTTTCTCTCCCTCATTCAAACTCATCTCCTTCTCCTCCTCTTCCCTCTCCCTCTTTCACTCTCATTCCATCTTTCTCTTTCTCTCATTCACTCTCATCCTATTTTCCCTCTCCACGATTCACAATCAACTTCCTCTTTCCCTGATTCACACTCATCTCACCTTTCCTTCTCCCTCGTTTACTCTTATCCCATCTTTATTACTCACTCATTTACTCTCATCTTCATCTTTCTCTCTCCCTCTCATTGCATCTTTCTCTTTTTCTTTCCGGCTCACTCATTTACTCTCCTCTTCATCTTTCTCTCTCCCTCTCATCCCATCTTTTTCTTTCCCTCTCCCTTTCATTTAATCTTAACCTTTTATTCACTCTCAACGAATTCTTCTCTTTTTCTTTCTTCACACCTTTCTCTCTTCCCCTTCCATTTTATTTTTTCCTCTTTTTTGCCTTTTACCCCATCCTTCTCCTTCATTCTATCTTTTTCTCCCTCATTTACTGCAGCAGCAGCAGTTTAGGTACTCACAACAACTACAGTGCTTTGTCAATGCTGTCGGCTGTGTTAGTGACTGTGTTGATTGACCAAATTATGTTGGTGTTGTGACCAAGTACTTGGTCAAGAAATAACAAAACAAGAGGCTGCAGATAAATAGTGTATTGAACAGCAAATACAACAGAAGAGTGTTACACGAATTGAGAGTGTGTATCGGTTGACCAGAGTTCAATCTATCACTGCCCACCCCCGAGACTTACTTTTCCTACTACTTTATAGTAAGTGGAAGAGTTCATAATAGACTCATTGGAGGGAAGACACTACAACAACCCCCTTTTCAATATGACTCCACATGGCATCTCTTTTTTTTTTTATCATTACCACACAAGACTTTATTCAACAAAAAAAAAAGAAAAGAAAAAATCAGCAACAACAACTTTAAAAAAAAAGCTATATGTCGGAATTACATCACAAAATTTTTTTCTCACTTTTTTTTAGATTTCGACACATGTTAATGGTATTCTCTATTCATTATACGAAAAATAATGAAAAAAAATTGAATAAGTTTTAATGGTAAATCCAATGAGTATTGTGTTTCTCTGAGAAATCCAAAAGTTTATACATAAGTGAGGAGAAGGGGTTTTTTTTTTTTTCATTCCTTTCCTTTTCTGTAGTCATGGTATGAAACTGAAAAATGTTTAATATCTTTTCCTTTTCGGGTTGACTTGTAACAGTTCCATGAACTTCCTTTTCCTTTTGGGCCTTCTCAGCTCTGGTACCGAATGTGGTAATGGAACCTTGAATATGTCAAAAATGACGTCCATGGTGTCATCTTCTATGAGATCCCTGTCGATTATATTTTCATATCTTCTTCTGATTTGTTTAACATGACGTTTATGTACAAACTTTGGTCCCTGAACCATGTACATCATGTTCGCAACTTGTTTGTCAATTATCCCTATCTCCCAGTGAGCTTTGTTGTTCCCCAAAACATGAAATAAACCTTTTCACCAATCCTAAAGCGCTTTTTAAGCACTTTATTCTTATTATCAGCTGGCGTCTTGGCAGATGGAACACTACTATTAGGAGTTACCCGATAGACCTGCAAAACTGTTGTATAGCCCTATCTGTGGGAGTACGTCTTGCCTTCCTCAGTGCTCTCTTAAAAGTATCTACAAAACACTCTGCCTGTCCATTACTTCTTGGGTGATATGGCGCCATGGTAACATATTCAATCAGGAATGACTGACAAAACTCCTTAAACTCACACGATGTAAATTGTGTGCCATTGTCTGTTACAATAGAGTCAACAACTCCGAAACAGGCAAATAGCTTGTGTAAGAACTTGACTGTCACTTCCGCTGTCGGCTTTTTGCATTTCAATACTTCTGGCCACTTGGAATGCCTGTCAACTACTATGAGGTAGTGAAAACCATCAAGCGGTCCAGCAAAATTCATATGTATCTGCGACTATGGACAATCGGTTTTAGGCCAGGGAAGAATTTTATTGGGAATGCTTTAGCAGCCAAAGCACATCCTTTGCACGATCTTACCGTGTTCTCAATATCCCTGCCTGTGTTGGTCCAGTAAACATAACTCCTCATCAGACTCTTCATCTTTGAAGTTCCCAGATGGCCAACATGGAATTCCTTTAGTGTTTTACTCTGAAGTCTAGATGGGATTACTACTCTGTCTCCATACATTAATATGTTGTTGCAGATTGAGTAGACTTCTGAAATACTCTGATCTTTGCTTTTTAATTGGTCCTTTATTTCCTTTATGAAGTCATCCTCAGATACTTTGTCTATTATTTCATTGATTGTAATTGGAAGCTCTCTGACAGTATTGCACAAGGTGCTTTACATGTCAACCTCTGTTCTTATGGCAGCAATGACAATGTCTTCCAGGGGTTCAATATATTTAGGTATCAATCTCAATAACCCATCTGCATGACAGATTTTAGTAGATGGGAGAAACTCTATTTTGTAATTGTAATTAAGGAAGAATGGTTCCCCATCTTTGCAGTCTATTAGCTGTATGTGTTGGCAGACACTTTTTTAACCAGTGATAGTAAGGAGTGGACAATGGTCTGTCTGCAACACAAAGTGCCTTCCATGAATAAATCTATGGAATTTAGTTACAGCAAAAATGATTCCTAATGCTTTCTTTTCTATTTGCGAGTAACCCCTTTCAGCTGGTAATAGCATCCTAGATGCATGGGCAAATGGCTTTATCGATCCATCCTTTAGCCTATGTAAAATGCACGCCCCAATACCATAAGAGCTAGCATCACTGGCTACAATGATGTCAAGATTTGGATCGTAGTGAGTCAGGACCAGATCTGATTTAAGGACATCCTTTATTTTCTCAAAAGCTTCCTGGCATTCGGTTGTCCATTCCAACTCTTTCTTTTCTCAATAACTCATTAAGTGGAGCTCTTAAACAGTGAATTTTTGGAACAAAAACGTTATAATAATTGGCAAGACCTAAAAAACTTTGCAGAGCCGACACATTTTCTGGTGCTGGCATATTCTTTATTGCCGTTGCCCTATCTGGGTCATGTCGTCTTCCGTCATTGTCAATTATTTGCCCCAAGTCCTTGATTCTCTCCAGGAAAAACTCACACTTCACATCCTTTAGTGTGAATCCGTAATCCTGGATTCTCCTGAACACCTGCCAAACGTGCGATTTGTGTTCCTTGATGCTCTCACTTTTCATTAGAATGTCATTGAGATAGGCCACCGCAAAATCCAGACCATTTAACATTGTGTCCATGACCTGTTGAAAATGGAAGGGATGACCTTAACCCCAAACGGAAGTCTTAGAAATTTGTATAAACCCTTGTGGGTGTTTATGCAAAGGAGCTTCAAAAATTCCTCATCCACAGGTATTTGTAGATAAGCATCGCTTAACTCAATCTTAGAAAAAAATTTTCCTGTACTGAGCTTAGCAAATATCTCCTCTAGACTTGGAAGAGGATAATGGTGATATTTTAGGGCGCTATTCAGCCCTGTAGAGAAGTCAGCACATACACAAATTTCTTTGCTTTTCTTTTTAATATAAATTGTGGGGGATGCCCATTCACCATATTCAACCTTTGCCAGAACTCCCATTTCCTCAAGATGATTCAATTCTTTGTCAATTTGATTTAAGAAGGCAAATGGAACATTACGTTTTTTCTTAAAAACTGGATTAACATCTGGCTTTAACTCAAACTTAGCAGGCATTTTAGTGCATTTTCCTAGTCCTCCACTGAAAACGTCAGGAAAATTTTTTTAAGTTCACCTTTCAGTTTTTCTTATTCATTAATCAAATTTTCAACTTTTTGACATAATGAGTTAATAGGCATATCCCAAAGTTGAAACTGTTCTAACCAGTCAGTCCTGAACAGATTACTCATATTTTTTACAACATACACCTTAAGTTTTAACATTTTACCTTTGAATGGCATGCCCGTAACAAGTTTGCCCATAAACTTAATAATGTCACCAGTTACTCCTTTAGCTATTCAGTTCATTCTTAACAAAGTTGGTTTACCCAATTTTTTCCATGTTTGATAATTAATTATGGATAAGTCTGAACCCGAATCAAGCTGTAGCCGTATATTTTTGTTACATATTTGTACTTCTATATATTTTCTGATGTTACTACCTTCTGGTTCGTCAGACTCGGTAATTTTACAGAACTTTTTTTGTCTTGTTCTTAATCCTACAGTGGGAACTTTTGTGTCCCAATTTATTGCAATTAAAACATTTTTTATCTTTAAAATTGACCACACCCAAAACATGGTCTTGACGGCAAAGTAACTTTATTATTTTTGGTTGGCCCATTTTAAATTTTCTTTGGTGCCACTCTGTTCAATGTTTTTTGAATCCTTTCTGATGGTCACAAAACGTTGGCAATCTTCGGCAACTTGCTGTAAAGTAACGTTGGGCTCATTTTCAAGCTTGTTGAGCACCCTACAACGTATTTCGGCATCTTTCGCTGAAATCAAACCCTGGATGTAAATCAGGCATTTAAAGTTATTGGCACTTAACTCTGCCAATTTGAAATCATCGCAGTGTTTATTGACTCCACTCATGAAAGTAGTATAATCTTCATCTTCTTGGCGGGTGAAATTCATGCATTTCCAACGCTTGTGGAACACTGACGTTTTTGGATTGAAGAGTTCTGTTAATGATTGAACCACCTCTTTAAATTTCAAGTCACTGACTTTCTTCGGCAAAATATAGTTAACAAACTTAGTATATTCTGCTGAGCCTAATTTCCTGAGGAGTAGGCGAACCTTTTTACGGTCAGTCCAATTTGCACAATCTGTATTGTATACATCCTTGTAACGTTTAAAGTACGACGCAAACGTAATTTCATTTTGAGGTGCGTACGTGAAGTTTTCAATAGCACTCCATATAGCATTTGGAGAGAATGCGTTCTTGCTATCCTCATTTTGTCTTTTATTGAATAAGTGCCTTTGCTCATTCTGTGTTTTAAGGGGCAATTCCTCAAGCTTCTGTTGTCTAACCAGAACTTCTAGGTGCAGTTTTTTATTTTCTTGTTCATTTTGCAAACACAATTTTGCTTGTTCTCATTGAAATTTCTCTTGTTTTCCTTGAAATTTATTTTCCAACAGGAGTTGCTGTTCCTGCTGGTGTTTTACCAACTCTATCATTGCACTTTTAAATTCATCCATTTTACTGCAGTGGTATGAAAAATTTAAATTTTTTTTTCACTTCCCCCAACATATAAGTCTGTTTGACTTGAATAGTTCTTTTTCAGAAAAATTTAAAAGCCAGAGAGAGGGTAAATTTTTACCCCATTAGTGAAAACAATAAGTCTGTTTGATTTATTCAGTTCATTTACTGTCTTGTTGGAAAAAAAAAATAACAAGGTTTACCAACCTTTTTCCCAACCACTGAGTTGAACTTGTAGAAATCCTCTTGTTTTATAGAATTTCTTTTTTTTCACTTACAGTGTAGTATTTAACACTGGATATCCTTTTGCCATAGAGGTTCTTTTCTTCACCAGTGTTGTAGACACTGGAAAAAAATTTTATGACTTAACTTGACCATTTCTTCAAGCCCTTCGTTACCAAGGTATTGTGCAACAAATTTTTTTATGATGTTTTAAACGTGAAGTTCGTTTCTTTGAATCCTCATCACCAAGATGTTGGGACCAAGTACTTGGTTAAGAAATAACAAAACAAGAGGTTTCAGATAAATAGCGTATTGAACAGTAAATACAACAGAAGTGAGTTACATGACTTGAGAGTATGTATTGGTTGACCAGCATTCAGTCTATATCACTGATTCCCCCGAGGCTTACTTTTCCTACTACTTTATAGTAAGTGGAAGAGTCCATAATAGACTCATTAGATGGAAGGCACTACAACAATTGGCTAATGTTTTGACTAGAAAAGATTTTATAAATGATCATCACTAATCCCAGGTAAACCCAACATGACATGCATTCTATCCTCTAGATATTTGTACTACTTTGTGGAACCAACTCCCAAAAAGTTGCCTCCCTGATCACTACAATCTTAATCTGTTCAAGTCTAGGGTTAACCATTATCTTCTACACATATCCAAATAAGCTGTGCCTTTTACTCTGTAACCCTCTACCTCAAGTGGCTCTTGGGCCTTGTACAGGGCGGATCTCACTGTAAGAATAAATTAAAAAATCAAGACTAACTTAGCAAAGATAAATACATAGACAAGTCAAAAAAATGCTGCAAATGAAAAAGCACTTACACAAATTTCTTCTTTGTCAATGCACTTAACCCAATGTTTTTTCCATTATTCACAGCAATCAGACATTATACAGTGAACATTTCAGATCAAAATTCAGCTAACTCTGTCAGGCTATAGACTTATTATCCAGTCTTGTGTATTTCTTTCAGATGACCATCTGAAAGTGTACATATTTGACCTCCTGTCTTGGGTGACATAGCCTTTAGCAGATGCATGAAGAGTTTTGACCACAGAGCAGACCGTTGGGAGATTGTATTAGGTTTGCCGTCTTTCATACATGAGTTTGTATAGAACGGCACTGGCAGTTAATTTGTTGGTTGCAAAGTTCAAAGCTCTCAAAGTAACTCAATAGATGTGAGCAGACATCAAAAGAACGATTCAGATGATAGAAAGAAAAAAGAGACACATTTTTAGTTTACTGCTATAATAAGAATAGTGTAAACCAGCGGATGCAGCTTTGGCTGGAGGAGACTTGATGCAAGTAAAATTTGGCAAAGGTTGTAGAAGAATCATATGGCAAAGAGCGCATTTAGAACTAAGTACCAAGCAAAGTCATTAACATGAAACAATGCGGAAAAACACTTCACAGCTTGGACTGACATTCTGCAGTTGAACAATTTCCAGTTAGCATTCCTGATCGACATACAAGCCACTTTCAATCCTGTTACACTGAAAATACCATTTTCAGTTTGAACACAGAAGTTAAGAGACATCAAGCCAGGTTTGTACTCAGATGAAGGACCACTAGTGAACATCAAGTACTCTAAGCAGCCTTCTAAAATCCAAAATATATCTTCTTTAAATAACCCTCAAAGGGTTGATAAGCCATAAAAACAAGCAAATGAATCAACAGTCAACAAGTTGCTTTAATTTGATGTCAACAATATTCGCTACTGTAGATGCCGCCAGTGTATATATTAGCTAAACAATATGGAACCACTGATTTAGATAAGTTCTCTGTACCCCTGTCTGGCAAAGTAATTGTTGCAGGGACTGCCACGGTTCAATAAAGTTTTGCTTCTGTCAACTTCTTTTAACAACTGTTCTTTGATGACTCTTCTTTGGGAATGTTTCCTGGTAACTCTTCCAACTAACAACAAAAATTTCTCTCCAACTGCAACTGACAAATCCTGCACACTGGCTGACAAATGCTGCACACCTAAATAAATAGCAGTTTCTGCAAGATCTCTTCCCCCTCCAAACATACTTCATCCTGACTGGTCAATTTCACCCATATGAGCCATCAGAGGAATTTAAACATGAGACCTTCCAATTTCAGCACCTATGCAATTTCAGGGATTCCCTAATTTCCTGCACACACACATTTAGCGTGTCCTGTGACTATGATGCTAGCTACATCTGCTTTGATGACTTTCACCTCTTGAACTTGCCAGTCATTTAGTCAAAATACCTATTGTTTTAAATCATGATAATGAGTGTACCATGGAAAAAAGAATTTTCCTCAGTTTGCATTTCTCTATTATAGGGACTATTATATCTATGATATATTAACACCTTAATACCATAAATAGAACAAAATAGCTGAAAGAAAGGAATGATGAACATGCATTATTCTCAGAGATTTTTTTATACTGATATGTACATACTTATCACTTTTGTCCCACATAGGGAAACTATAACATATGTATACAACAAATAGTGTGATCAGGACAAAAAGAAAGAGGGTCTTATTTGTAATATTTCTGAACGGGAAAAAGAGCAGGTTGGTGATGTCCTTTATGTTACTGGTGTGATCGAGTGCATTCCTCTGTTTACTCTACCACTGTGGGCTTGTGACATCTATCTTCTCTGCAGCCTACATAGAAACTGGCCTGAGCAGACATGTCTTGCCTCCAAGCATGATAAATAGCAACTTGCATGGGCTCTCTATAAACTGACACCACACATCAGCCATCATGTAACCCTCATGACTTTGTCTGAACCAAAAGGAGATAATTGCCCTATGTACATTCTAGCCATAAGAATTGATATTTTTGCATATTTACCTCTTCAAACCATGTAGTGTAGTTTTGTCAATTTCCAAAATCTGCAATATTCTCAGGTCTCATATTGTTACAGATTAAAATGTAATATCCTCTGCATTAAAAGGTTTGTCAGAATGAAATCACAAGTGCATCAAGGGCAGTCTCAGTTTGCAAATGACCTTTGACATTAACACAAAATATTTTCTTTTGTGATTCTTTGAGAAGAATTAATATTTCCACATCAAATCGCAAAATTCTCTACCTTTAAAAGAACCTCTTCTAGCTTTGATAAAAATGATGTGCCCAAAGGTAAACATTGTTTCTATGTTGTATTGGTTTAGCACCTTTTAAACTAGTCACTGCCCGAATGCTTCATGTGCCTTTATATAATCTATCATTCAAAGAATTGTGGTAAATGAGTTTTACTCAAAACAAAAAGAATTTACATTCTGCTGTTTTTTGGAGAAAAAAAATCAAAATTAAGATCAGGTTTGCTTTAACGAGGCATTTAAATATAATAATTATTGCGCTTACCTACTAGTCTTGACCAATCACAGTCTTTCTTACCTTAATAAAAGAATGCTACTTTGGACAACAGCAGTATTCATAATTCTTTGTATGTGAAGTAGGTGCCTGATTAGCAAACACTGCAAATTTAAAGCTGAGACAACAGAGATTAACCATGATGAGTATATCTGGGACACCTTCATAAATGGGCCACTGTCTACATATACCCATATACAAACAAGACTCCTCAAGAACAAGTCACTAGACTTAAACACTGCGTACAACCAGGTTTTGGTCCTAGAAAGTGCTGCCAAACAATCCTTAACATATATGGAACTGGCTGCTGTCTGTAAATGATTCTATTAATGACCATCCTCTAAATGAAAGTGGCTACATTGTAGTTTACATGGACCCAAATGAGCCTATGAACTGAATAAAGTATATAGTGGAAACTTAGACACCCTAAGAGCTCTACATTGACTCTTCTGACTAAGACTCAGTTGAGGTAGCTAGAACACACATCTGTAGCCAAGCCACCCCTATTAGTCCAAGTCCATACTACCTCCCGAGGATGTTTATTACAGTACTTATCGACAAGATCATACTTACCGATAAAATCCCAAAATGGTTTCACATCCCGGTTGTTATCACCCGAGTTTCACCCTAAATGATCTATGTCAGTGTCAAGGACAGCATTCCAATCAGCCGCTAAAACTACCCGATGAGATGTTGTCAAAAACAGCTCAATCTGCTGAAATAAATCAGGCCACGCAGAATGAACATTGGGCACATAAACCCCAGTGAGACAAAGAGCCTTATCCTTTATGGTAACATCCAGCATACAAAGTCTGCCAGCCGGATCTGCAAAGACAAGAGCACATGCAGCCTTCAAAGACTTGCTCACCAGCCAAGAGACACCTCTCAAGCAAACATCAAAACATGCTGAATAGAGGGGAAAGCCCCTAGACAGAATGTCCTCATAATCATGAGTTGAAAAATGGGTCTCCTGTACACAACATATATTCCCCCCGAGACACTGAGGGTCACAAGAGATCTTTACGCTGCAAGACTCCAACCTCAGTCCACAGGCATTCATGCTAGCCAACCAGAGAGACATTATGAAACCTATTAGGGTTGCTCTCCTGCATTGAACATGGTTGGGATGAGGACACCAAGGACCTGTCCCTTTGATCCTGTGCCCATTTCAGTCTTGATGGTGCCATCAAGAGACAGGCCGTCAATGTCCCAGGGGAACGTTAATTTCAATGCTCTATACAGGGTAGGGTGAACAAAAACCAGGATACTCCCTGAACAAAAGTGGTTTAATTTTGGGGCTGAGACATCATTAAAAAAGGCTAAAGGAGGAAAAGTTGCAAGAGCATCATTGGCCTCCTCAATCATTTGCCAAATTTGTTGACCTCTGGCACAAGACCATGACCGTAAACAGTCTTTTGACATTTGGGAAATTACTCGGGTTTTCCACATCGAATCCATTGATACTTTTTAGGTTCATTAAAGTTTTTAAGTCTTTAATTTCCTCCACTGCATTATAGCTTTTTCTTGCTGTTCTTGTGATACCCAGCAGATGTATTCACCAGTATTGAAGATGGGTTTTGCTTTCGGCTGAATCTGTGGATGGACTTCATTGGCGTTTAGGGTTTTGTGATTTCTTTTAGGGTCTATTGATGGGAGTAATGGCAGGGGATGCATTAGGTGTATTAGTCAGTGTAGATCTTTTCTTAGTTGAAGGTTTGAGAAAAGGGACCTTTTTTAAGGTGTTCATTTTTGAAGGAGTTGGGGATAAAGATTCGACTGTTGAAGGAGGAGCCATGAGGTGATATTTAACAGATGGGGAAGATGTTGCTGAGTAAGAAGGGCCAATCCTTTTCTCTGACTGGATACATTTCTCCTTTAAGCCATACTTTAATTCCTGAAGTTTTTTGGTCTTTTCAAAAGAAGGCTCATATTTCAGTTTTTGCATCCTAATTTGATCAGTGTAGCCGGTCGGGGAATCACCTTTAGCACTGGTAGAGGGAGTGGGGCTGTGTGTGTCTTTTGCCATAGGGACTTCAGTAGAACAAGGTCCCACTGCCCGGAGCTTCCTTCTAGTCCTGCCAACAACCTGCCATTCCCCCTCTTCCTTCTTCATAACTGTACAAACAGCAGGCAAAGGCTTTTTGGTGAATAGGGCTGTGAGACAGACCCAACCAAGGGTTTTACCACACCGGTCTCGGTCTCTGACATGCCCATTACAGGTGAGGCGGAATGTACAGACTCGACCAAAAGGGGATTTAGGTGGGTGGAGGCCAGAACTCCAGAGGCCTTTTTCTCTGGGCATGAAGAGTAGAGGTGACTAGTCTCTCCACACTTCCAACAAGTTGGTCTATGGCCGGTCACATTGACCAGCATTTTCTGGCCCTCTACATCTAGGTATTTGGGGATGGAGATGAAGGCCTTTCAATTAATCATCAACTCAAAGCTCCATCCCCTGGTCAGATCGTCAGAGGAGGCGCTGAGTATCTGTCTGAATTGGCACAGATATGCGGCCAGGTGTTCCCCAACGGTCTAAGGAGGGACCTCAACTACTGATTCAATCCAGTGCCTGCTCTCATATTCTGTTATCAGAATAAGTTCTTTCTTAATTTAGTCTCAACTGGTGGCAGTTTCAGTCGGCACGCATTGGCAGCAGTACGTCCCACATAAAGTATCCCTTTCCTTTAATGACTTGTTCAGGTCTGATCCCCAGTGATGTCAGTGATTTAATTTGTGTCTTTTGTGAAATGATAAATTTTGCATGAACACTTATCCACCACAAAGAGTGACATAATTCTTTTTCTACCTTCTGCAGTTCAACAGGATTAGCCAAGAGTTCATCTTCTGTAACAAGATGTGCATAACTCTTGGCTCTCATGAGGAACTCCGTCATGTTAATTTTGCATGTGGGTGGGAACTTCCATCAAGAGGGCTTCTCTCCAATTGCTACCTTTGTTCTTCTCCTCATTACTGTTTGACAGGGTTGTAATTTTTTCCTTTAAGTTATGGCTTTTTTGGTCACCATACTTGTTTTATTATTAATAATTAACTTTGTCGCTGTTTTCCACAGAATTTTGACTATGTTTGGCCTCCTTATTTTTTCCAAATCCATAACATGGACGCTGCTTTCTTGCAAATGTAAGCCTTTTTCAGCTTCCATACTTTTATCATCATTAATCTTTTCCTCCAATTTTGTTGATTCGTCAGTGCTTTCAGTTATATCAGGAGGGTCTTTTATCAGGAGGGTTTTTTTTAATTTAAAAATTCTTTTTTGAGCAACCTGCTATGGAAAGCCATTTTTACTGATAAAGTTAGACTTTTTTTTAAAACAAAAAGTTTTTTTTGTGTTTGTTTTTTCTTTTGCATAAAACAGAAACAGAAAATTAAAAATACAATTTAACAAAATGAAAAGATAAATATAAATAAATCACAATTTCCTTCAGCAACAGTAAGGAAATAAAAACAGATTTAACAAGACAAAATGAAAACATGAAACAGTTGGATGTGTAAAAAAGGGTTACTTAAAAAAAGAAACTTACATAAAAACCAACGAGAAAAACGTTAGACTTTAAAAAGTGAACAAAAAACGAAAAATTAAATATATGATAAAGACAAAATTAAAATAGATAACAATCACAAATTTCCTTTAAACGAAAATAAAGAAATACACACAAAAAACAATTACATGTGCGAAGACTCAAAAAGACAAATTACACAAAAACAGACAAGAAAGAAAGTTAGACGTTTAACAACAAAAAAGAATAAGTCTCTTTTGTATTTTAAAAAAGATAATACTACAGTAAAAATAAAATGAAATGCTACAAAAAGAAATACGTAAAAATAACAAATTTTACAAATACAAGATGGCCAACAAAAAGTTAGACAAAAAAAGTCCAACCAAAACAAACAAATCACAAAAAATAAAATTAAGAAGAAAAAACCAACAGATTAGACAAAATAAACATGAAAAGTTAAATTAAAAATAAAAGATAAGATACACAGATTTAACAAATAAAATCACAGAAGATTTAACAGATATTTAATGACAAAAAAAAACAAAGTAACACATAGAAATAATAAATAAAGAAAATCAAGTATATTCAAAAAACAGCTTTTAAAAAAAAGAAAATCAAAAACCTAATAATAAAGGAATAAGTGCAAAAAAGGGAAAAAAATTGGGGGAGAGTAAAAAAATTGAAAAAGAAAAATCAAACTTTGGCAAAAAAACAGCCAGTAAAAGACATAAGAAAATGTAAATATATCAACTTAAAGTAACTGAAGTGTTTTAAATTCAAAACAACAATTCAAAGAGAGTGGCAGAAAAACAATTGTAAAGTCTGAAAAAAGAACTCTCCCTACAAAGGTACCAAAGTGCAGAGCTCATCCAAACAGTTACCATGAAAGTATTTATAGAAAAAGCATGAGGAAGTAACTTTATGGTGGTGAGAAAATGACTGACGCCTAGACGCCAAGTCAGGACCAATAATATTGCTGATTATTCTTTGGATTTTATCAAGAATCTCTAAATATACAGCAGGAAATGTGCCAATAATTATGCTCTTACAAAAAATTTTATTGTTGGTTATTTGGATTTTATTGAAATAATATTCAAAATTTTTGCTGGATACAATTCATTCAGAATAAATTTATCTAAACATTGCTTTTTCTTTTCATTTATTACAACAAAATTTAATTACACCTGCAAAAACTACTTTTTCCTGAACTATGCCAATAATTTTAATGTATTTCTATGGGTTGATTTCTACCCAGCAGTTGTTTTAAATAAATAACCCAATTGAGGTATGCATTAACATTAGTCTGTCAATTTCTTTTTGTACTTGATGTGGCAGTATGCTGCAGCCATGTTTCTCCCATGTGTCATTATAATTTGATTTAAAATCATTATGTTAGCACAACACATGGGTCACTCACCCACTGTATCCAACAGCACGATGCTGACCTCTTTTCAATATTGTACACCTTCCTTGACTTTGCCTAGCATTTTGCCATTGTGAGTATATCAATGTTGGTCATCTATATATATATATATATATATAAAACAGAAAATGTCTTTGTGTCTGTTCGTCTGTCTCTGTGATGCCTTTTCACTCGAGATCCATCCAACCAATTTTCACCAAACTTGGCACATACATTGTACAATGTAAGAGATGGATTCTTAGTGTAAAAAATTAATAATTTTTTAAAAACTCAATAATCGATAAATTCACCTGTTTTCCTCCGATTTCGTTCAAACTCAGTATGTAGGTTACTTACATCATGACAAGCTCAACGATAACTCATTTTTATTTCTATGCCACTGCGTTTAGCAAAAAAATGCAAAAAATGAAAAATCAATTTCAACACAAATTTTAAACTAAAAACTCCCTCAGTTTTCAAGCAATCTAATACAAGCTTAACTCAATTGTAGCTAACAATATTGTGATTGTTTAACAGTCATTTAACTTGATAATTGAGTTCACCCACATAGTGAAAATCCACATAAATAGTGAAAGATGGTGATTTTTACTGGTTTCTTTCTTATTTTTCATTGATCTTTCAACCAATTTTCATCAAACTTAACAATTGCTTTATAAATCTATCCTCTTTTACATCCCTGGTAGCACACTGACAAATTGAATTTCAAAAACTCCAAAATAATTGTGGTCTGAAGCGGTCTTCATGTTGCCTGATTTACCACTTCATGTCTTTGGCTAAATTTGATTGAATAAATACAGACTATTTCTGTTATATCAGTAACTGCATTAATTCAAAATGTTTTTTTAATGAAAGTACTTTAAAGTAATTGAAGAAGATAGATTCTGTTACATCTAAACATGATGCTGTTTTTGCTCCATTCTAATTGAATGCTTTTTCTGATCAACCAACTGGGTATGGCTGCTAGTATAATATAAACCTGAATGTTTTTCAACTTACCAAAACTCTTGGCTTTCTGAAAATTGCTGAATAATTGTGGTATTAGATTTTTTTTTATCAGTACTGATTTTTTTTTTCAAAAATAGTTTTCCCTCTTCTTTCAAACTTTAGTTAAAAATAGTCTTACTGTATTTCTAGTGTACTTTTAAAA
The DNA here is from genome assembly GCA_964036315.1 of Acanthosepion esculentum. NCBI lineage: Eukaryota > Metazoa > Mollusca > Cephalopoda > Sepiida > Sepiidae > Acanthosepion > Acanthosepion esculentum. The sequence continues at coordinate 82,070,620 of OZ038493.1, read as the reverse complement.
TCCAAATTACTAAGATTAGTCTTCCAGGTCTCTCATATTAAACCTGCATAGTCAACCCAATCCTGATTGCCTACTAATTGTAGTTATCAATCATTCATATTGTTTACATTCAGACTAATGCCATCATCTTTGTTGTTGTTATCACAATGTTTCAACTGTTTAACTAACCAGCTTTCTTCAGGTATAAGATGTGCAGGTGATATAATGGATAGCTGCTTAAAAAGAACTGAGTTCAAATTCTAGTCATGTTCATTGCATTCACTTACATGCAAATATCCATGAGAAAGGCATGAATCCATCTCCCTTCCCATCTATGAGTTAAATAGTAGGACTTTTGTCTGGAAAAATCATTGAAAATAAAAAAGAATTGCAATCCCTAAAATATTTCAGCTTCAAATAACCCACAAATTGTTGATAACCCTTAAAGCACCAATCAGACAATCAATCAAATTTTTCAGGTGTTTGTTAATCTGGATAATTTTCAGGTAATTCCAAACTGAACCCTTTATTCAATCTTCTTGAATATATCAATCTCATTCCACTGTCCATGTCTAGGAACATCTCATCTTGTTCTTTTTTTTTTTTAGTACTGTTCAGTTATTTTTCACTGTGTTTGACTCTGTACTACCCTTTCCAGGAATTGAACTCACAATTACTATGCTACCAAATTCACAAACCAACACTTTAATCCACATGGCGAAATGTTGTGATGAAGACAATAATGATGAGGATATTAGTCTGAATATGAATAATATAAATAATAACAACTCTTCCTCCCAGAAATTCACTTGCATGTAAAATCCATGCTTGAAATAGTGTCAAAATTCCTAATTATCAAGTTTAATATTTTAACATTAGAAATTTGATTTTAAATGTCAATATAGTTAAGTACTGAGGATATATGGGAGCAATTAATCTCATTCTAATAGAATAGGTGCTATAACGCTTCATTATTGATGATGGAAAAAGTCTTAAAGAAAAAAAAGATGATGACAAAAACACAAACACTTGGTTCCGTACCAATGTTTGCTTTTAAATCAAAGTAATTTCCGACTGAGGCATGGTTTCATTTTCATTTTTTTTTTTTCAAATAGAGCTTCTTTTGTATTGTCAATGCTTATTCATGAATCACTTTTGTATCACTTTCATCTTTCATCAACTTTTCTTTCATTTATACAACCAGATTCTGCTTTCCTACCAAACTCTCTCTCTCTCTCTCTCTCTCTCTCTCTCTCTCTCTCTCTCAGCACTATACTTTTTTGTTTTTTCTTTTTCTCTGTTTCCCACTCTTTCTTTTGTAACTCACCCCTGCTATCTCTCTACAGTTTCTCCTCTTTTTCTTTTTTCTTTTCTTTTAAACTTAGCTATCTCTTTACCTCTCCATTCACTCTCTCTCCATTTTTCTTCCTCTCTCTCTTCCCCATTTTCTTCCTTTCTCATCAGTCAAATGGTTATAGCCTTCTGACTTCAAGGCAAGAAAGAAGAAAATATGTGGATAAGGCCAAGAATTGTCCATTTTTATTAACTAGGAAGAAATCCCAGCATGCATCTGTAGGATTTATCTATAAACATGGAGAGGGTGGATTTTTAGCAGTCATTCCCAATTTTGAATGAACAGGGCAGGTAGAAGCTATTAAATCTTGGTTGAGAATCTGTCAGGAGATGGTATCTTCATAAAAGCACCCATCCCCCAAACAGCTTGACCACTCATGGGAATGTATCAACCTAAAAAAAAAAACAGTGACTGAAACTCTTAAAATAGAAAATAGAATTAAGTCAAGTGAGTTTGAAATTTGTTACAAGCAGAAATAGCGCAACATGATGTTTCCTCATCTTTCCCCAATTCCTCAAAATGTATCTGGGCAGTTTTGAATGCAATCTTTTACTTGGTTCCTGGCAACCATACTGACCAAGAATAACAGAGGCTAAATTGGCTGAGCCAAATAAATTCAAAATAAAAACTAATGAAATATTTAAAAATACAACAGATGCAATGGTTCTAAATTTTCATTGACAAATGATTTCATTTGCCAGAAAATCTGGGGAAGGTCATGAATCCAGACATGTTTGTTGCCAATTCTTATATTAATATATAGGGTACCCGACCAAAAAACAGGAAATTTTACATTTACTATATGATGAAAAACAATAAACAAACATAAAAAAAATTAACTTTTTTAGTTTAAACACCACATCTAAAATGTGTGATTTGTTCTGCTTTAAGCTACTAAAATTCTCTCCTTTGATTTTTGATTCAAATAACTAACAAAAATTCTAAATATCAAATAAACTGTACAAAATTTCCTGTTTTTTTTGTGGGGCACCCTGTAGAATTACATGTTTCCTTTATTCTAAATATCTGAACAAGCATTAATCCCTAAAGTAGATTGAAGTTTTATTTGGAAAATGGTGATAGTTAAAGACTCTTTAGCCATTCTGATGTTCTTTTTTTCTTTTGTTTCATTCCAGAGAATTACAAACAGCACATGAAGAAGAGAAAGCAATGTCGTATAAATACAAAAATGATATAATCAGGTTTGGAAGACAAATTTCTCAGACTTTTGTTCTTTTCTCATAAACTAATCTCACTAACAAATAACAGTTGGTATTTCTAGTATGAGTTGTTGTCATTATTTACATTATTTTCAAAAAGGCAAATAATAAAGAAAAAAGGGAGCAAGGGGAGTCAAGCCTGACAGCAAGGCTGCAGCAGTCTAGACAAAAAAAAACAGATTTAAAGCATCAAGTTCTAGTTTCAGGAGTGGCCAGGATTAAAGAATTGGTTAGTCTATTTGATGACCTAATAATTGTGAGTTCAATACCTGGTCCAGGTAGTATGGATATACACAAACATAGTGGAAAGAGGATGAGCTGTAACAACATTGTTCTCATTCCACTGTCAATCTACACCTGTAGATTGATTCCCTGAATGTCAACCAGATCAACAGGCACCTGAAGAAGGCTGAATAGTACAATGACCAAAACATTCTGACCAACAGCAAAGATATTAGTCCAACTGTAAACCATGTAAATAGCAGATGGCATTCATATAAATTTGATAATTTGAATTTTACAAATGCAATACTAGTAAGAAGACTCAATTCTTTCTTAAAAAACAAATATCTTCTGTGACTATTGCTAAATTATTATAGGGATATCATCCAGACAACAGAAAGTCTGTTCAGTCCTGAATTACTCTGACGAGAAATCACCAGGTAACTGAAAGTGTCCTGCCTCTAGAGAAAAACAAGCTTAAATTGAGCTACTTGGGTTGAACCCATCTGTACCAGCAGGGGAGACAGGTTAATCCAACAAAGCATTAGCTTCTATTACCTGGAGGATGTAAGATCAGGGTAACAAATATTGTCCATAGAATAGATCTTAACACCTAATATATAATATGGGAGTTTTATAAATTTAAGTAATTATTTAACAGACCCTGAAAAATAGAAATATTTTATTACGAATTGTTTCAATTATGATGCATTGATACAAGAAAAAACAGTAAAATATCTTACATCTTACTCAGCTCTTTATTGTTACATATATATATATATATATATATATATATATATATATATATATACATTGAAGTCAACGCCCAGAGGCGACAGTTTGTTTTATGCTAAACACAATCATCATGGACTGTCGCCTCTGGGTGTTGATTTCAATGTCCACTTTTATATTTACATACAACCTATTCCTGATATTGAGCACTTTAACCCATAAATATAGCACACTTTAAAACTATATTTTATCATACATATACACTACAGTTCAAAATTTTGCAGCCACCCCCAGTATTAACATTAGGGGGGGGGGGGGAATTTAACAGAAGAGTGAAAAAAAAAATTAAAAAGAGCTCTTAGAATCATGAATCCATCTTTTTTAGGAGGATATTTTGATGAGAACAAAATTTAATCATAAAATGCTTTTTTTCTTTTTGTCATAATAAAATTTCTTTTAAAAAAAATCATGTCTCGCTTTTTTACCCATATAATAGTATAGTAATTTTCTCTTATTTAAAGTACAAAACAACTACTTTTGGGGCCAATTTAAAAAATTACCAAAGGTGGCCTGAAGCTTTTGAACTGTAGCATGTGTGAATATATATATATATATATATATATATATATATATATATATATATATAAAGGAAAAAAGAGTTACTCCAAAATTCGCTTGATGAGGAAATGGAACTAATGTCTTTGGTTTAATAACAAAATTAAATTCAAGGGCTTTAGCTTCCATTTCTGAAACATGGTTATCACTGTGTAGCGGTAAAACCATATTTTAAATCTATTAATTTATAATATATATATATATATACAGTCATCCACAGACTGTTTCACTATATCACAGCTTATCGGTGTGGCTTGACATCCGATTGCTTCAAGCTGGGATTGAAACTTGACAGATTTGGCATCAGTCAGAGACTCTTATCCCTACCAAGGAAATTCTTTAAAGCATTATATACATGATATATAAGTGCCATACCAGCCACCATATATATATATATATATATATATATATATATATATATATATATATATATATATATATATATATATGCACACACACAAAAAAATAACATTTTTTTTATCATTTACCCATTAACAATCTGTTTCATGCAGTGTGATTTTCAAAATGGGTGTTTGTTTCCCTTGGATACTCCCAAGCTTTCTTTTTCTTTTCACATTTTCAAAAAGAATGCCTCAGCTTCCTGACATTTTGAAATGATTTAATTCTTTTTGTTTATTAATCCATTCGCATTCTTGAATTCTATGATCTTCAGTTTCTCCCCCATAATTCTTCCTCTGGTTTTATTCATATTTTTCATTATATTCCATTTTACTACAGACGTTTTCCCTTTTATTTTTACTTCCCATATGTTTTTTGACAATCATATATTTCATTTGAAAGCAATTCAATCTTAGCATAGCTCTGAGTTTCACCCAACAAATGGTCAGGTAATTAATCCAAGCCAACTTAGCTAGGATTAATTACATGTCCCATTTGTGAAATGATACTGGATAATATATTTTGTTAAATTACTCTTCTGGTTTGACAATTAGTTATTAACAAGATGTGTCATGAAGATATAGCATTCCTTTTTTACTGGAAGTAGAAAAAGAGTAAGCAGACAGTAATTCCACTTAGAATATATAATACAGTCCCTCTCAAATTATTTGTAGTTAAGTCTTATAGGAATTCTGTTTCATCAATTTAGTTATTGTCTGTCATCTGAATTTCCTCTAGATGGTAAATAGTTTTTAACTACTGTTCTAGTGTGACAATTATTAATGAGATGCAATGACACAAAATCCAGCTTCCAACAAGGGGGACAGATTTCTCATCAAGATCTGCTCAATGAGCATAAGAGTTCATTTAACAATTGGCTGCTGTTCTAGTACTAATCAGGTTCTTGAATCTGTGGACATGCATGAAGTATTGAATCAGTGTTGGCCTATACTGATGACTTTTGTGAATGTGATACAAACAGTGAAAATATATTGGAGACTCTTGAGAGTGAAGTACAAGTGAGGATGTATTGGTGACTCTTGAGAATGAGGTACAAGCAGCAAGTATATATTGGTGTCTCTTGTGAATGAGGTACAAGTGAGGATATATTGGTAACTCTTGAGAATGAAGTACAAGTGAGGATATATTAATGACTCTTCAGAGTGAGGTTAAAGTGAGAATATGTTGGTGACTCTTGAGAATGAGGTACAAGCAATGAGCATATATTGGTGATTCTTGTGAATGAGGTACAAGTGAGGCTATATTGTTGACTCTGGAGAGTGAAATGTTATGAAATGAACTCTTCTTCGGTGTTTTGTATGTAAGTTTATTGTGTGCAAATGAATATACATTTTCTTTTAGAAATTCTGCTGTATTTTGGGGAAGGGGATTATGTAGAGAGACACCAATCATGTCATTCAGCTCAGTTTCTTTTGTTTAGTAAAACCTTTCTTAAATTTTATTCTGGAATGTTGGGAGGAAGCACCTTCCAATCTCTGATAAACTGTGTTTCATCTGGGGTGTATGAATACATTGAAGATTGTACAAATTACAAGGAAGCCATCCAAACATTAGACCGACTATATATCAAAACACCTAATGAGATCTCTGCTAGGCATCAACTCCTGACCAGATGCCAAAAGACAGAGGGTACCCTTGAGAATTTTCTTCAGGAACTCCAAAATCTTAGTAAAGATTGCAACTATAAAAAAAAGTCACAGCTGAACAATACAGAGAAGAGCAAATTAGAGATGCCTTTATAAATGGCATTTTATCCAATTATATTAGGCAGTAGTTGCTGGAAAATTGAACTCTCATTCATCGTTGGCCTTCAATCATGCACTTGCACTTGATCTCCTCCAAAGAAATTCACAATTTTACTCCCTTACAAACACTTTATTGGTACCAAGAGTTAATGTTCAGAAAAGAGCCCCACAGCTCTAAGTCTGCCAAAAGTATCTTACCAAAAAAGGTGCTATTTTTGTGGTAACGCAGCTCATAATCAAAACGTCTGTCCTGCTCGTAGCATCATGTTTTAATTGTGGAAAATAATGAACACTTTTCGAAGGTTTGCCACCCTAAGAGCAATTTATCTGGGATGACAGCCTTGATGGTTAATTTTAAACCAAGTTTGTGTGCAATCCCAGATATTTTTTTATCAGTTTTTATCATCCAAATTTTACTTCTCTTATAGACTCTTGTAGTTCAGAAAACTTTATTAGTGAAGACACATTCAACATATTAACTCTGATACTCCACCCCGGAATGAAGGTGATTTTCAAGGGTTTTCCTTTCATGGTCTGTCGTGGTTGTTGTGGACATATGTTGAATGTGCTGGATCCAAAATGCTCCAGCATCCATTGCTCCAGTCAGGGCATATTGCTCTCTGTAGGGGCAATTGGGATGTTTGCCAACTTAGGTGAGACAGCCATTCTTCAAAGACATCCACCAGGGATTTTCCCTTTACAAGCCTTGATAAACAAATGACATCTTGACCTCTGTGTATATAAATACATGCAGCATAATAAATCCTACAGAGGACAAAACAAATCAGACTATAGTTTTTCCTTTTGTCTCTTTTTATTCATTTTGTCTTTTCTACAAATACACTCCATCTAAGAATATATATGTATATATATGTATGTGTGTGTGTGTGTGTGTGTGTGTCTTAGAGATTAAGATTTTTAAATTCTAAACTAAAAATGTGACCAAAAAAACAAATCAAGAACTACCCATCATCAGTGTTGATCACATTGTGTTGTTGACAAATACCTGAATGAATGATAAAACAAATAACTTTAAATGTATGTAGATATTTATTATTTTTTCTCTCTTTATTTTTAGGCTGCAGGAAGAGTTTTCAAATGTTCAGAATAAACTGACCTCTGATGCCAATGACAAGAAATCAGTCATTCAAACCATGTCCAAAGAATTAGAGATGCACTTACGCAACTTTAATAAACTCAAGGATGAACTGGGCAAGGTCAGTTCTTGTGGATTTTTCACAGATTTGTCTAGCAAGAATAAAAAAGTGAATATGATTGGCATTTGGGAGTACAGTATATTTGATTTATTGTATAAACATTGTATAAAATGATGCAAGATCAGACAGATTTTACTAGTACACCATCTGTATTCTGATCTAGCTTGGGAAACATATGAGACAAGTAAATAATTTGGAGTATCAATGCTAGTTTTATGAAATATATGCATCAAACCCATTTTACATTTCTCTCTCCTTAATAAATGTACATACACCCCCTCTGTGTTTCTGTGTGTCCATAAGCAAACCAAATATCCCACATTCAAAAATAATTGGTTTCAGAAAACATTTCATACATAAGGAATACTTATATTTCTTTTGAGGCTTGTAAATGGATTAAAATTATAATCCCCAAAATTCACCATTTAAGCATTTAAGAGAAATACAATTTCCTGCCTTTCTCCAGGGAGGATATCTTCCAAGATCCCCAGAATAGCATCACAAACCCAATATATACTATGATTTTTCTAGCCATACAAACCCATGATGAAATTTAATTTATAAATTCACCACAATAAGGGATTAGCAACAAAAACTAATAAAAATATGTGGACAATTATAACATTATACTGTAATAAACGTTATGTCAGAGAACTCATTCTTACCATAAATCTTATTAGTCACAATAAGAAATCAAAAACAATAATTAATAAGCTAATTATAAAAAAATCATATAATAAAACATTGTGATTGATAGAAGATTCATTCTTATCAGAGAATTTAGCCACCTGAGTATATGATACTTTTATCATTTCTTTTTTCTGTCAAGAACATTCACCTTTTTCTGAAAGGAATCATTTTACAGCTTTCTTTGGCATATCCAAATTACCATTGTCACTACAATTTCTGTTTGAGGCCAATATTAAATAAAATGGAATATTTTTAAATATTGGAACCATTATTACGTAAAATCGAATACTTCTACATATTGGACCATTATTACGTAAAATTGATTAATTCTGCACATTTGGACTATTCTTAAGTAAAATCGTTTATTCCTGGATTTTGGGACCACTGTTAAATAAAATAGATTGTTTCTACATATTGGACCATTATTGAATAAAATTTATTTCTAAATTTGTGGACAACTTTGAATTCAAAAATATAAAGACTGTGCTGTCTTTCCCAAGAATTCACAGCAATTTACAGATAATAAAAGTAAAGGCGAAACATGATTGTCTATGTCTCGAAGGAACATGGCATTAAAATAAGAAATAGATAATTAAAGCAAATTTGTTAAAAATGAAATCCCCAGATTAATTATTTGATGTTTAAGAACTGAGTAATTTAGGGTTCATCTGAAAGTCCCAATGTTCTGTCCTTATTTCATTTGTTCATTGCATTGTCCATTGAATGTTGATTGGTTTGAAAAGTGGCTTTCGTTCTGGCTCCCCTACATTATCCATCCAACTGATGAAGATTCTGCCATTGTTAGGCATGTTTTCTTTCATTCCATTTCTGCCTTTAAACAGATTTTTGATTTTCAATTCCTATTTCTTCACAAAAAAAACAAAACACATTTCTTATAGCATGGGCTCAGAATTCAATGAATTGAATGATCACATGGTTCACACTTCAGTCAAATTTTTAATCTCAGTGCTAAACTGTTTTTTTTTAAATAGCATGCTGCTTATAAGCTTTCAGTCAGTTAAGTGCCATGCATGATATACACTTGAGCAATCACGTCCCTTTCGATTCATAACTGACTAGGCAAAAGATTTTCTTGCAGACTGGTTGCCAACAAAGGCTATAGGATCCAGTCTTTACTATTCAACCCATAGCTAGTGGGGAAATAGATTTATACCTTTCCCAAGAGTATCTGAACATAAGTGATTGTAACGAACCCAACCGGAATTCGAACTTGGCTCTCCTCTTTCTCATTCCAAGCCAATATCCATTACCACAGCTTTACAGAACACGAATTAGTCTAGAAACGAAGCCTAAAGTGAAACACAGTTAATTTAGGAGACAGCTTTAATTTCAAGTAAAATTTCAGATTTCTCAAATTTTAAACATGAAATAAGGTACAAACTTGAGAATTTGCTAAGCTTAACCAGGCTCAGCTATTACTCGATTCTATTAAAAAATGTGTATTTGACTAACAATATATCATTTTAAAATTTAATATTTCCTATGCTGAAGGCCTTATGAAATTGCATTTTATAATCATTTGAGTAATTGCTAATGCGTATATCTTTATTAAAATCTGATTAATAGTGAAAATTTACTAATGCCTTTGTAAATACAAAATGCTTCACTTCTATCATTAATATCTATGCAAATACAAAAATCTTCTAAAAAAAGCAAATCTCTAATAAAAACAATTTTACCAGCTTTTTTCTGAGATCATGTATTTACCTTATTGCATGTATTTTTCTGTTAAGGCTTCTTACAAAAGAGCTCAACAAAAAAAAATGGATTTACATATTGTCTATTCTCACTATTAACTGAAACAACTATAATTGAGAAAAATTACAAAAATAAAGGAAAAATAAAAAATAGTAAGTGGGGTTAAATAGCAGGGTAGAATGAGCTCTTTAGCCTTGAGTGGGCAACAAGTCTAAAAGAAAACTGAATCCCAAACTATGGAGAAGGTATTGGGAAACAACTGCACTATCTTTTCCAAGAATGCATAACTCACAGATAATAAAAAAATGGAATGTGTGGAGAATCATGATCACCTACATCCTAAAAGAACATAGCAGCTTTTTATGAAAAAAAAAAGGAAATTCACAAGACTACATTCAATACACATTAGAGGAAGACCAAAAGATTATATAAAAACAACAAAGAAAAAATTTATGGATGAACCTTTCTGAGTTTTTATTCATTTACTTTTCTGTTTTCATTTTTTTTTCTTTTATTTCATTTGCCAGGCAAAGAAACGGCAAGTATTTATGGAGGAAATGTATGGTGGTTGCATGAGAGAACTTGAAGTCTTGTTACAAAATTTCCGGAACCAACCACAGAAATCCAATTCTGGTGGATCAGTTGGATATTCCAATCCATGTAATTCTCTTCATTTCTATTTCCTCATACAGCAAAATTGGATCAAATATCAGTTTTCTTTACTAAACCTCCTAACCAGAATACTTATGCTGTTGTTTCACTATATGACCATCACTCGGATATAAAATAAATTAACAAAATATTCAGTATGGTTTTCAACAAATCACAGTAGGTAATGATGAAATTCTTTATTTTAATAACAGATGTCAGTTTAAACTCTTGTGGTTTATGATCAAGAACAAGAGAATCAGGCTCGCCCTTGGTTTCTTCATCCTTGCCACAAACAGGGAAGTAATGAACCTTTGCCCAGACTCTTCTATTTAAATTTATCAATTCATCTGGCTAGTCATCATTGTAATTTTCTCCACTTCTCCCACTTGCTTCTAATCAGATTCATGAACTGTCGATGAAAAAAGGTGTTGTCCTAATGCAATAAAAGAACTGAAAAAACTGTGACTTCCTTCCCATTTATGGTTTTTCTGCTGCCTCCTTTCCTACAATTCATAATGTCTCCTTTCCTACAATTCATAATGCCTCCTTTCCTACAATTCATAATGTCTTCTTTTCATAATGCCTCCTTTCTTACAATTCATAATGCCTCCTTTCTTACAATTCATAATGCCTCTTTTCCTACAATTCATAATGTCTCCTTTCCTACAATTCATGTCGTCTTCTTTTCAATAATTCATGTCTCCTTTCCTACAATTCATAATGTCTCCTTTCCAATAATTCATGCCTCCTTTCCAATAATTCATGCCTCCTTTCCTACAATTCATAATGTCTCCTTTCCTACAATTCATAATGCCTCCTTTCCTACAATTCATAATGTCTCCTTTCATACAATTCATAATGCCTCCTCTAATCAGTGGCAAGTGTTTAATCTGAAAGTGTTCAGTTAACACTTTTCTATTTTTTCTCTGAATAAGTAAGAAAATGTTTTTCTTTTCTTCTTTAACTGCAACACACTGTTGTGTGTTGCAGTTAAATTCAAATCAAATCAAGCCACAACAAAGTAAAAGGCTTGAAAGGTTTTTAAATATAAAAATATAAAATATTTTTATTTTTGTGTTTTTAAAACAAAATTTTTCTCAGCATGTATGAGTGTTAAAGATCTTTGTAGTTGTTTGTTAAAATGAAAAGAAATAGTATTTCTTTGCTTGTATGAGCGAGAAAAAAGAAGCAACATAGAATGTGTGGAAGAAAGTGTAAGTGTCACATAGTTTCATGAGGAGGTGGGGGAATGAGTAAGGGAATGTCTTTTAAGCCAGTTATGTTGGATATATCTCTCTGTAGTAGCAGTCTTAGCACAATTTTCCACGTTACGTTAAGCAAATGGGTAATGCTGTCTTGTTCACCAGTTGCTTTCTATTTAAGTTTGTCCTATCTCATTTGAATATGATACTACACCTCCCTGAATCGAAGAGGTCGTATACCCTTGTTTTTTCTTTTACTACTCTTAATTATTCTCATACTGTGCTCTTGTCTTTCTTGTCTTCTCTTTAATGGTGATCTTGGTCTTTCTTTATTTTCTTCTTCACTCTTGTCTTTTTCATTCTCACTTTCTTCCATTTCCTGCTCTGTTCCACTTTTGTGACTTTCTGTCTCTTCTTGTTCTTGATCTTCCATTTCCATGTCATCCAATTCATTTCTGCTTCTGAATTGATACGCACATGCTAGTATATTTTGTCCCTTTTTCTCTAATATAGCTGTGTTGTGTCCTTTTTGTATCAAGAAATTTGCTTCTCCTGGATCAGCCTCATTGTTCTTTCTATACCATACTTTCTCTTTTGTTGAAAAGGACATAGTTATGGGAGCTCTGATTTACCTACCCATTAATGCTGAAGTTTTTTCCAACATGTGGAATGGATCTGTAACTGAGGAGCATTTTCGGTAAATACACTTCTATGCTTTCATTAAGTGGTGAGAATGCTTTTAATCCCATTTTTAATGTTTGTACCATTCTTTCCGCAATGCCATTAGATTGTGGGTGATACAGTGGTGTCTTGTATGGGATGCATCCAATCTGTTTTAACCCCGCACATAAGTTCTCATCGCAAAATTCAGGTGCATTGTCGGTGACTATTGTCCATCTCTTGAGAATATAGTTCTTAGTACTTGCTTTATTGTGGCGGCTTTTCTGTCTTTTATACTGACAACCTCTGGCTATCACGAATATGAGTCCACTAATACTAAGAACAATCCCCTATCTTTGATATATGCATGATCCATGTGGACCCTAATCCATGGCTCTGCTTCCTTGGGCCATGAGTGAATTTTTCTTTGCTTGAAATTTTTTATTTCCTCACATTTTGGGCATCTCTTAATGTATTCCTCCACATCTTTTGAATACCCTGGTCACCAGGCTTGCAACTTTAGTGTTTTTTGTGTTGCCGTTATGCCACAATGCACGTCATCATGCACTCCTTTTAATATGTCCTTTCTCAGTATTTGTGGCGCTACAATTATATGCCCATCGCATATTATGCCATTTTCTATGGTCAGTTTGTGCTTCATTTCTTTAAAGGGTCACTCTGTTGTCAAACAATTGTTCTATATATTATTTTTTATTCTCTCTATTATTCTGCTTAATATTGGGTCTTGCTTTGTTTCTATTTTGAATCTATTTCGAGGAAGAACGTCTGTTTTTGCCCAGTGTATTATTTTGTCTTCAGCATTTTCCTGTTTTTCTTCTGTTTCATTCTTGAACTGTAATCTTAATAAAGTATCTATATGGGGTATAGTGTTCTTTTTTGCATATACTATGTCAAAATCAAATGCCATGATTTTTATTGCTCATTTAAAATCCTTGATGATGTTACTTTTGGCAACTCTTTTTTCGGGTTAAATATGAATTCCAATGGTTTGTGGTCTGATTTTAATAAGAATTTTTTTCTATCAAAAAGTTCCATTCCCTTTCCATGCTCATTACAATCACTAGTGCTTCTTTTTCAATATTCGAGTAGTGATTCTCGACTGACAATAACCTCCTTGATATGTTCATGATTGAGTGTTCTTCTTGTGATATAATAGCAGCAATTGACTTTTTACTTGCATCTGTGGTTAACATTACTTCTTTTGGTGGATCGAAACTTTTATTATTGGTTTGTTCCTCAGTATCTTCTTTAGTGTTTCAAAAGCACTAGTTTGCTTTTGTGTCTGCTTAAATTCATTATTTTTTTTGCATAATTTTGTAAATGGCTCTATTACATCGCTATATCTTGGTATGTACTTACTATAAAAAATTAGTAGCCCCAAAAAGGATTCTAATCCCTTTTTATTTGTTGGAGAAGCTATTTCTGTTATTTTCTTTGTTAATCTATCATCGGATGATATGCCTTCTTTCGATATTTGATATCCTAAATATGATATCTTCTTCCATTCAAAACTACATTTGTCTTTGTTTATAGTCATGCCTGCCTTGTTCAATCTCACTAAAATTTGCTCTGTTTTATATTTCAATTCTTTTTTAGTTCTTGCCCCTATACATATATCGTCTTGGTAAATTATCATATTTCTTATTTTTCCCAATAAGACTCTCTCAGTTGCTTTCTGAAAAATATAACTGGAAATTTTTACCCCAAACGGTAGATGAGTCCAACTTAGTAAGCCTATAGGGGTGTTTGTCATGGTGACTTCCTTGAATTTCTCGTCAATTTCTATTTGGTTGTATGCTGCCTTGAGATCAATTTTTGCAAAGTGTTCCATTTTTGCCAAATATTGAATTTGGCAAAAGAAAAGAGTCCGAACATATTTGGTGATTTACCCCTATCTTGTAATCACCACAAATCCTTAAATCAGGTTTCTTTATCACTACTATTGGTGATGCCCAATTGCTATCACCTTGAGTCACTCTTTCTAGTATGCCTTGTTGTATCAGTTTGTTTAACTTGGCCACTACCAAGGGTAGGATATGAACTGGAACTCTTTTTGATTTAATATATTTTGGGTGATAATTTTCTTTTAGCTGAATACTTGCTCTATAGCCTCTCAATAATCCAATTTCATTATCTTCCATAGAATTGATTAGTCTTGCTGTATCTACTTTTAATACATCAATTCCTACTAATCCAATATCTTTTTCACATTCTACATCTGTAATGGTAATTACTTTAAAATGCTTATCTGTTTCAAAATTACCTTGAAATGTATTCATTATTCCTATAGTCGTTCCATCAAATTGCTTTAATTCGATATTGCTTTTTTTTAATTTATGCTATTCCAATTTGATCCAGAAATTTTTTGGTATCAATGCAACTTCACTGCCTGTATCAACTTGCATGTTAAATATCTGTCCATTTGTCCTTATTTTTTCTCTCCTTTTTTGTGTATTTACTGTAAATATTTCAGCCTCTTCTTTGGAGAGGGTTTGTACTTTTTGTACTCTTTCTATTTTCTTTCCATATTTGCATACATTCTGAAAATGATCTCTTTTTTTTGCAACTTGAGCATACTTCTCCTAAAACAGAACATTTGTATTTGTCTCTGTCGGGATTTTTTTTCCACTGTATCTGCATTTAATTACGGACTTGGTCGCGCTCATCCTGTATGCCTAGAATTCCTCTTTTGGTTGATTAAATTCTCTAATCAACTCTAAATGTTGTAAAAACACGGCACCAACATCCAAACTCATGCTACTACTTTGTAAACTTACCAGTATTTTTTGTTTGTGGCTTTGGTCTTGCAAACCTTCAATTATCCTGAGAAGAATTAACTCATCTTCTATACTCATTTCCCAAGTTCCCAACTTTTCAAATTCACAATACTTGGCACATTCTTTTAATCTATGTAAGTACTGCATAATGGAGTCATTAGGTGCTTGTCTTGTCTCTAAAAACTTGGTTCTTTCAGCAATGACCAATCTTTTCTTTGGTCTTATGCTCTTCTTTTATAACTTTGACAATTTCTTCTAATTCGCTCGGGTAACACAATGTTGAAAGTTTCTTCACTGCTTCACACCAACAGTAGCAAGAAATAAATCTGTTATCTCGTTCTCCTCTCCTTTGGCCTTGGTGTCTCTTATTTTTTTACTCTTGCCAATGCCCAAAAAGTTCTTATCCATGTTTCCATGTGTTTTGTGTCTTCCAGCACATTTAAGGATCCTATCGGCGACATCATTGTTATGTTGGGTATATCTCTCTGTAGTAGCAGTCTTAGAACAGTTCTTCAAATTACATTAAGCAAACAGGTTCACTGAGTCTTGTTCACCAGTTGCTTTCCTTTTATGCTTGTTTTATTTCATTTGCATATGATACTACAAAGCCGCCATCACGAATTGATGTCACATGTATCTCCTTGCTGGTTTTGTCCATCTATAGACTCTGCTTAAATACTCTTTAAAGGGATCACAAAACATGTTTGTTATTGTCAGTTGGAACACAACCTGTTGCTTGGAAAATGTCAAATATTTATTTTCAAAGGATTAATTTATTAAAAATGAAGGATATGCAGATCCTCCCACTCAGAAACCATTTTTTGTCACTTGATGTTTATTTCCGTCTCCACTCAACAACTCAAACTTGCATTCAAATGTATATTAACACATTTTAAATATTTTTTTTTAAATATGAAAATAAAAAGCCATTATTATTAATGGTTTGGTAATATATTTTTACAATATTTTTAACATTAGCAATTGCTTGTGAAAAAAGTCTGGATAGAGGCCAGTTATATCTCAGCTTACTTTTTTTTAATGAAAATTCTCTTCACCAAAAAAATAATGCCAAAATACTCCGAATGAAATGTACAGCAGATTTCCTAATATTAAAGGACTTTTCATTATCATTCAGATAACTTAAACCCAAGGTGACCCTTAATCCAGACCTGGCAACCATGCAACTGCGGTCCCCGACTGAAGGTGGACATACAAAGACCTAAATTACTACTAAATAACAATTACTGAGAACATTTTTAGCAAAGAATTTGTTAGTAATGTCCAGTAATTAGTTAATTTGCAATTATGCATAATATTAGGAAGCTGCTTATAATTATTGACATAATTATTTGTCCAGAAATACAAATGTAGAAAGAAAGAAAAAAAAACCTCTTCTGCCATAAAATAACTAAATACATAAAATCATTTTATTCACCATAAATTAGAGATATTTTTTAGATTATATTGCAAAAATAATGAGTTAATTTGTTTACACCAATTTATTACAAAAAATATAAAATTTATATAATGCAATCAGAAATTTTAACATTTTACAAAATCGTGTATCAACAAAATCTGAAAATAATTTACAAAAAATATGAATTTCAGAGAAACAATAATTTTGATAATGTTTACAAAATTCTTTTACATGTACAATTTGTTCCACAGAATATGAAGAAAATACTTATTTTGTGATGATTACTAGTATATATAGTTTTAATAATTAAAGTCAGTTTACATTAACAAGAATAGGGTAATTTGGCGAAGGGAGAGGGGGGAATGGCAGGTTGCTGGCAAGGGCAGAGGGAAGCGCCGGACAGCAGGTCCTCAGTCCCCTGAAGCTCCCGGGACGAAAGACACGGGCAGTCCCACTCCCTTTGTCAACAGTAAGGGCGATGCCCCGGCCTCTGAATCCACACTTCGAGAATTACAAAAAAAATATGGCCCTGCGTTTGAGAAAACTGAAAAAATTAAAAAATTAAAAGAAAAATTAGATTTACAAAAGGCCCCTCAATCTAAAAAGCCACTCCTTGTACCTCCTCTGCCCCACAGTCTCATGAAACACTTTCCTCCCATCTAAAAAAGACCTCCCCTATGAAAAAAGCTACTCCCTCCACATACTCACAAAAACAGTCCTCCCAAGACACCAGCCATTGTATGACCTCTACTGTCCAAAAGGTCACTTCCTCCACATCTTATGCCCAGATACCTTCCTCCCATTCCTTAACCCCTCTCAGTAGAGACCCGAGCCCGTTCAGACAAAATTTTACACCTTGTCCCTCTCCCAATCCTTCACCCCTTAAACCACCCCTTAATACACCTGAAATGCCCCCTCCAATTAATAAAAGACAGAGAAGTCCCAATCAGGACGCAAATGATAAAAGAAAAAAACTACCTAAACATATCTATAATAGTGGAGAGGACATCTGCCATATTTCCCCTAGCCAAGCTGAAAAAGCCAGGGATTACGGCAACAAAATTAAGGATCTTAAGTATCTTCTCTCTATTAAACAATATGTGGACAAAGACATCGAGAATCAAAAAAACTTTCCGAAGGCCCAACGGGTATTGACTGTGATACGAACTGGCATGGGAGGGCGGAAATGTTGGGCTATGTTCGACGTGGCAATAGCCTCTTTTAAAATGATGCCTCCCATTGCAATTGTGCAAAATGAAAAGTTAAAGAAGCTGAAACAATTTTGTGCTGGGAGGGTCCCTGTTTTTGTTCACCCCTCGCTCTATAGAGCACTAAAATTGACTTTCCCCTTGGATATCGGCGGTCTCTCCCAGGACGGTATCATCAAGACTGAGATGGGCCATGGGTCGATGGGAGAGGCTGTCAGTATCCTTACCCCGACCATGTTCAATCCAGCAGAGCAACCCTAATCGGTCTGATTATGTCTCTCTGGTTAGCTAGTTTGAATGTCCGAGGCCTGAGGTCCGAGTTCTTGCAGGGCGAGGCTCTATCATGACCTTCATCGCCTCAGGGTGGATGTATGTTGTGTGCAAGAGACCTGTTTTTCTTCTTGCGATCATAACAGCATTCTGTCTAAGGGGTTTCCCTCTATTCAGCATGTTATGATGGACGCTCGAGGGGTGTCTCTTGGCTGGTGAGCAAGTCCTTGAAGGCTGCGTGTGCTCTTTTCTTCACAGATCCGGCGGGCAGACTTTGTGTGCTGGATGTTACCATAAAGGATAAGGCTCTTCGTCTCATTGGGGTTTATGGGCCCAATAAGCATTCTGAGAAGCCTGCTTTATTTCGGCAGATTGAGCTATTCTTGGCGTCATCTCGTCGGATAATTTTAGCGGGGGATTGGAATGCCATCCTTGAACCTGATATAGATCGTATGGGGCCAAAGTTGGGTACTAACAACCCGGACATGAAACCATTTCGGGACTTTATCGACAGGTTTGATCTTGTCGATAAATACCGAAATGAACACCCTCGGGAATTAGTGTGGACTTGGACTAATAATGACGGCTCGGTTACTGAGGTGCGTTCCAGCTACCTCGACCAAGTCTTAGTCAGGAGAGTCGATGTAGAGCTCTTAGGGTGTCCAAGTTTCCATTATATAGTTTATTCAGATCATAGGCTAGTCCGGGTCCGGATAAACTTAGATAAGCCTACGGTTAAGATGGCTGGTTACTGGAAATTGAACTGCTCATTATTTGGGGAGCAAGATTTCCGGGACCAGCTGCTACTAATGATACAGAGGGAACTGACGGGGGCTGTGGTGGGAAATGCCTGGTGGGATAAACTTAAATCAAAAATTAGAACGTTTGCTGCTGATTATAGTTGTCGGCTCAATCTAGATAGATTAGCGGCGCAAACGGCTTGTGAGCAAATAGTTGATCGGGCGATTAAATCCTGTGATAGTGGGGACGTAGCCTTAGCTAAGGCAGAGTTGGCCTCCTTGCTTATCAAGAAGGATCAAGCTCTGGTAGTTCGGTCCAGGTTAAAAAGAATGTCTCCTGAGGCAACGAATATGGCCACTGAATTGCGTGCAGAAGAGGTTCGGAGTGCATCTCGGCGACATATCACATACATATGTGAGGCTTTTTGTGAGTACTTTCAGGAACTTTTCACTAGGGAGCCTGGTCTAAGCCCTACTCAGTTCAACGCCTATTTAGCTGACTTTCCCTCCCTTGAGGCAGCTGAAGCGGCTAGGTGCGAGGATCTCATTACAGAGTCAGAAATCTGGAATGCGCTGAAACCGGTTGGCCTGGACAAATCTCCAGGATTAGATGTTCTTCCGTACAAAGTGTACTTGAGGCAGTCACCCGTTTTTGTTCCCTTGCTGGCACTGATTTCCGGCAACTGGATGAAGCAGGGGTCTATACCCCAACGCTTCACCAGGGGCGTAATCAAGTTGTTACATAAGGATAAAGACGGTGGGGATGGGTTAAGTAACTTTCGCCCTTTAACTATGTTAAACACAGAGTTAAAGATTTTGGCTAAAGTCTTAGTGAACCGCTTGCAGGCTGTCCTCTCTAGTCTGATTGGCTCCGAACAGACTTGTGCTATGAAGAGCAGGACTATTCAGGACAACCTTCATATGGTACGCTTGATCATCGAGCAAGTCAACAGTGAAGCCATGCTGATCAATTTAGATCAGTCCAAGGCTTTCGATAGGGTTGACCATCACTTTCTCGAGGCTGTCCTTTCAGCAGCCAGTTTCGGGCCGTATTTTAGCACCTGGATCCAACTTCTGTATGCAACCCCCGGTGCACTGGTGGAGGTGAATGGAGTATGATCGGAGCCTTTCATATTGTCTCACTTCATTCGTCAAGGTTGTCCGTTTTCACCTTTGCTTTACGTTCTTGCGTTGGAACCTTTCCTTCGCAAGTTAAAGATGAATACAGTCCTACACGGAATTTTCGTACCTGGTGCTACCACCTCGCCCAGGTATTCCGCCTATACTGATGATGTTTCGGTTCTTGTGTCGAGCAGGGCTGAGATTAACGAAGTCAGCAAAGAAATCAGTGGTTATGAGATGGTGACAGGGGCAAAGATCAACCGCAATAAGTCTGTTGGCTTGCGGTTGGGTGCGTGGAAGGGAGTTTCTCTTCCTGGACCTTTCCTCTGGACAGATGGGCCGGTCAAGATTCTCGGCGTCTGGTTCGGTCCTGATCTCCAGTTGAAAATGAATTGGAGGTGCAAGGGAAGGCTGAGATCGCAATTAATTTGCTGTGCTTCCACTTCTGTCTGACACTTTACTGGCGTTAGTGAGGCTCTTGTTCTCCTTCTTGTGGGAAGGCAAGGCCACAAGAGTCTCTCGGGAGATCTGTTGCCTTCATCCATCTGAAGGCGGTCTAGGTATGCCTAGCATTGAGATTCGTCGATATATGCTTCGCATCGGGTTCCTGGATCGAATGTGTCGTGAACTGGATGAGGTGGGCACCTTCTGGAAGGAAGACGCCTGTAAGAACTTCCCATCCCTGAGAAGTGTGCACTCATCCAAGGAGGAGGCTCACCGTTTACCCAAAGTCAAGTGCTCCTTCTACTGTGAATGTTGTCGTGCCCTGAAACTCCTCTTACATTGCGTTGGATGGCCTCTCCAATGTCCAGGCGTTGTCTCGTAAGGCATTATATCAGGTGTTAGTTAGGGGTGGGGCGTTCGTGATGAACTGATTGATGAGCTCAGTCTTACGAAACAGGATGCTTGCTCAATATGGCCTTGGGCGCCCGGGTTGAAATATCTCAATAACAATGAGGCATCACTCACATGGCTGGTGATGCGTGGGGCTCTCTGGGTCACCAAGAGACTTTGCACAGTGAGCTTGGAGAAATATCCATACTGCCGCTGCTTTAGTGGTGAGGTCGAGACCATTGGTCACGCCTTTTTTCATTGCAGGGTGGTAGTGCCGTTGTGCAGGTATGTTGAAGGCCTCATGGTTCACATGCTGCCTGGAAAGTTCTTTGTCCTTGAGGCTGCTTCTGCTTGTAGCAGTGTGGATCCGCCATTGACGAGGGCTAAACACTATGTGTTCTTATGCTTGCTAGGTGTTATGAGAGTCGTGATTTGGACGACACGTCAGAAGGGATTCTATGAAGGTGAGAAGTTCACCTCTTCCCAACTGATCTTATACTTTAAGCATCAGGTTAAGATTAGGACAGAAAGGCACCAACTCTCTTCATCAGAATTTGGCAAAAGGTGGGTGAATCTTGCGCGTTTGTGTTGTGTGAAAGGGGCTGACCTGAAGTGGCACTTTGATGCCGGTTAGGCATCAGGATATTGCTTTACCTGGGTTGAACACGGGCAACCCACCCCAAAATTAGGTTAGCTTAGGTTTAGTTTTTGAGTCTTTAGCTTCCTTTTTCATTAAACTTAGCTAGGGTATGTATGCTCATTGGCCCCTTTTATTTCTGCCCCTATTTTTTCTTTAAGTTTAATTCCTCATCCCCTCCCTCATTAGGTGGTCAGTGACGTCAGTTCTCTGGTGAATGCAGGGCGTTTTTCATTTCATGTGTGATTTTTCTTATCGTTGTGTCTGAATGAATGCATGTCTGTGTGAGTGCTTGGGATGAATGAATGTTTTTAATTTATTATAATCTTGCATTAATTTTGTCTAGTTAACTGATGTTTCTGCCACATTTAGTGATTGTGGGGGGTTTTATTACTAACATGATTTTGTTTAGTTTCTTGTAAATAGTTATTAGTTCATACTGTAAATACTCATTGGGGCTAGTTTTAAAATTTTTTTAAATTGTTGTTTTCTTCCCCTGTCCCCCCCACAGACAATATATTGTACACATGGAGACATTGAGGTATTATGGTGGGTGTGGTGAGAAAGGTAAGTAAGAATGTGTTGTTTTGGTGCAAGAAATATTGTTAGTATGATTGGGTAAGTGTTTGTGGCTAGCTAAGTTTAGAAGTTAAGACAGAAGACCGACCTTTTTCCCCCTTCCCCATTTTGGCCTTGTGCCACATTTTCTGTTATATTACGGAAATAAATATCCTAAGCAGAATAAAGCTTTCTAAAGCCTACTCTTGCTCTCCTTGTTATTACATACATGTATGTTCAATGGCTAAACTAATATCTCTTGTTAATAATTTAATTCATTTTTCTTGATTTCCTCTCATTCTTTTCTTTTCCATTTTTTTTTCAAAATTCGAAAAAAATAACAGACGTTTATCATCTAAATCTGATATCACTTTTTTCAGAGGATCATTTTTCTTTTTAGTGTCACCATATATTTCTTTGGCACTGACAATTTTCCAAAATTTTAAGACTTTTTCAATGAAATTAGCTGTTTCTGCAGTATCCTTCCATTTAATAATGGGTGTGTTTTAATGGCAGCTACAATCCAATCACAAAAGCTTTTAAACAATGGGAAGCATTTTGTCGCTCAACAGGTTTTGAGTAAACCGTTACATCAATTAGTTTCAACATCTTAACAAGTTAACTTTTTTCATACTCAAAAATCCTTTTACAATTTCCCTTTCTGATGTCAGCTTTTTTTCCATCAGAATAAAATGGTGATTCGGAAGTAGGTTCAGTAATTTAATTTTTTTAAATGGTCGACGTTAATCAAAAAGTAAGTACAAGCCATTTTTAGTTATTTAAAGTTTAGTTTATTTACCTAAAAGAAGAAGTCCTAAATAGAATAGGAAATTCCCAACAAAATGTCTCACTAGTGAGTTGCACAAACACCATTGTGAATAACTTCAAAAATTTGCATTGGCATGGTCAGTATTAGCATCTACAGAAAACTGGCTGGAATGTTATTTTAAGTAGTGAAGATGTCTTCACAAAGATCATGCACTGCTTGGAATTGACATCTATTTCTAGAGTCTTCCCTTGCCATTCATCTCCAAATATTTTCAATGGTGTTCAGGTTGAGCAAATACACTGGATGGTCAAAAGGAATCACTTTATTCAACATGAAAAAGTCCTTTGTCCAACAGGCATTATCAATTGCAGCATTGTCCTGCTGAAAGATCCAGTCATTTCTACACAAGTGAGAGACTTCAGTCAATAAGGATGCTCTCTCCAGCATGCTAATGTAACCAGCCACAGTTTGATGTGCCTGTATAACCTGAAGCTCTATTGCTCCTTTAGTTCACCAGGGTTAATTTTTTTTTTCCATCAGAAAATAAAATCTCCTTCCACTTCTATATATCCCATGTTTGGCATTTCTCAGCAAAGTTTAACTGAGCTGTTTGTGGTGTCGAAGTAGGCATGGACTTTGAAGACATTTAGGGTTCTTAAAGTCTTTCTCTCAGAGATGATATCTTATTGTTCTTGAGCGGCATTCCATGTCAGTAAGGGGCCCTAATCTGGTTGGATGTTCAGCTGGTATCTTGCTAGACAACCAATCAAATCCTTCTGATCAACACCAATTAAATTTTCTTTGGGCTGACCACATGAAAGTTTTTCTTCCATATTCCTCAGGGTCTTTTAAGAAATTTGCAACATCAATTTTACTATGTCCAATCTCATTAGTGATGGCACATCGAGAGAGACCATGCTTTTGCAGCTCGACTTTTCAAACTCTGTTAACTTTTTAACTTTTGCTATGTTTTTACCTAATGTACCGCAAGAGATAGCAGTGGGAGATGTTGACTGCGCTAATGCTTGAACACAAATCACTAAATTTCATTACGTGTTTACCAGTTAAACCTTCATTTAAATATGATTTTAAACTTTTGACCCAATGAGGATTTAGACTATTTTCCCAGTATTCAAATTTTCTAATGCTAAAAAAAGTTTTTAATTTTTATTTTTCCTTTTCTTATTTTCATTTTTTTAAAACTCTACTCAAATAAGTAGTTGAGTCTAACAATGCAAAAAAAGGTATACAGTTTTGGCCAGCATTGTATATAGCTTCTAACTGATAAACAACCTGTTGATTCCAATCAAAAATGCAATTACTGCAAAAAAATCACCTCTCCCCAAATTTATAGACAAATTGTACTGATGTATTCCTTCCTAATAGGAGGCACGGTGGAGTAATGGCTAGTAGCTCAGATTGAGGAATCGGAGATCCGAGTTCTAATTCCAGTCGGATCCATTACATTCACTTACATGCTAATACCCTTGGAAAAGGTATGAAACCTCTTCTTCTATGGGTTAATAGCAAGACAGACTGGGTTCTATAACCTTGGATGGCAATCAGTCTAGAAGAAGGAAAAACTCTGAAGTCAAAACCATCCTGGAGAGGATTGGGCTCCGTCAGGTTAAGTTGTCCAAGAAACACCACTTCTACTGTGGCTGCAGTACACATGGTGCCCCTATGACCCTATGGGTCATGGGATTAAAAAACAAAAATTTCTTCCTAGCCAATAAGATTGGCCACTTCTTGGTCTCATCCACCATATTTTTTTTCTTTCTTGTCTTGAAGTCAGAACTCTGTGATCACTTGTCTGCATACATTTTTTGTGTTTTAAGACCATTCTTACTTTGTGAATTTCTTGTCTTATTACTATCACTTTGCCTACTTTTGTCTAACATATACCTATATATATATATATATATACATATATATATATATATATATACATATATATATATATATATATATATATATATATATATATATATATACACAAGGTTTTTTGAAAAGTAACTGGACTGGGTGTGTTGTGTGATCTATGATTGAAAGAGGAATAAGCGGGTTGTGTTATCGTCTGACATGATGATATCCTGGGAGTATATAACTGTAATATTAGCTTTCTGCAACCACTGCATTTTTTCACATGCTTTTGTGGCAGAATAAATCATGGCTGCTTCACCACGTCAATGTACTGAGCATTATCTTTTTATTATTATTATTGATTTTGTTGGTTCCAATTCACATAAGAATGACTGCAAAAACACCTCCTCTCCAAACTTATAAATAAATCTTACAGATGCATGATGGGATTTCTTCCTAGCCAATAAGATTGGCCACTTCATAGTCTCCTCTGTCATATTTTTATTCTTTCTTGTCTTGAATCAGAACTCTGTGACTTCTTGTCTGCATCCCTTTTGTGTGTTAACACCATTCTTACTTTGTCAACTTTTTACCTTATTACTATTGCTTTGCCTAATTTTGTCTTGCTTTTTTATATATATATATATATATATATATATATATATATATATATATATATATATATAATTTTAAGTTAGTGTATGTGTAAAGGAACAAAATTAATAAAAAGAGAAGAGAAAAAACTATTCTTAGCCAACATGTTTCATCCTCTGAGAGGCGTTATCAAGGTAATGTAAGGATTTATTTTGTTGCACGTGTTTATATGCAACACCAAGGATGTCATTGTTTTATCAAAGTTTTTAAATTTGAGAACATTCAGGAATGTTCATCAGGTGGATGAAAGGTCAGTCAAAACATTTGGATGACACAACGTGCCATAATTCATCAGTCTGGCAAAAAGTAAAATAGACAAGTAATATTCAAGATTTTTTTTTCTTAAATGAATATTGTTTAAATTGTGATTAGGTTGTTGTGTTATGAGATATGAGTATGTACTGTACATCTTCAAAAACATGAGGTGATAGATTTCACCATTTTCTTTTGATTTTTCAATGTATTTTTTGTGTGTATTGCCTTGGAAAAATAGTAATTCTTTCAGGAAAGGTGAGATTGGGAAAAAATTGGAGCATAGATTTATATTTTGATAAGATTCGATAGCAGCAATCTAAAGAATTTTCCTTCTGAATAAATTGCTTTCTCTTTTTGATTCATTGTGACATTTTTAGATCAAAATTGTGGTTGAATATATATATATATATATATATATATATATATATATATATAAAGACATTTTTATGTTTATACATTCTTTTTATAGATACAAATATTTAAGTAAATGCTCTGTTTATAATAAACAGTATTAAACAACATTTACTGGCTGGAATGTCCGAGAAATTTTCATAGAAAATATTTGTCCTCCAACAGGAATCAAACCTGTATTCTATGAAAATTTCTCAGACATTCAGGCCGGTAAATGTTGTTTAATACTGTTTATTATAAACAGAGCATTTACTTAAATATTTGTATCTATAAATACAATGTATAAACATAAAAATGTCTTAAAATAATTGTCGGACTTTGTCCATTTCATAATGTGTGTGTATATATATATATATATATATATATATATAGTCTGCTTTGTATTAAAATTGTTCTGTTCTTTTCTTTCTGTTCTTATTGCTTACTGGAAACGTTGTCATTTCTGTTTGCTGGGTATTTCTGGAAATTACATTTAACCATGGCCAATTTCTCTACAAGGACGGATTGTTGTTGTTATTTTAGAGATGCCTATTAATGTCTCTTAATTCTTCTTTTAGGTTTTGGGGTCACTGCTGATGATAACTTGTGCCCAGGTTTGTTGAAGCATCAAACTCATCCCTTAATTCTTCTTTCAGCATCAATGTTTTCTGTACTATAGCCACCCCGCTTGCCTACACACATCACAATTTTTTCTTCTCTACCTTCCACATCAACAACATCAAACGCTCAAAAGATGAAGAGTTGAATTGGTTAAAAACAGTTTCTTCTCAAAATTACTGACACTTAACTCACTTTGCATTTTTTACCCACAATGCATTAAATTGTAAAAATATAATTGTGGTTAGCAATGTAAATGTATGAAATGTATTGCAATGTGTGTTCA
This sequence comes from Acanthosepion esculentum, assembly GCA_964036315.1. Lineage (NCBI taxonomy): Eukaryota > Metazoa > Mollusca > Cephalopoda > Sepiida > Sepiidae > Acanthosepion > Acanthosepion esculentum. The sequence goes on along the minus strand of OZ038493.1, from coordinate 82,043,775 downwards.
CTCATATTTGCAAACATATTTGTGTGTCTGTTGGGAGGCTGGTGTGAGAGGTAATTTTTCTCCAGTACCAAAATGCATTTGAGTTTAGTTAAAAGCCATGATTTCATATACAAATGATTGGATTTTCCCCAACTTAATATATAACTCAATTCATTATTTCTGTGCTCAGTACATCCAGTTATCCTTTCCTTATTAAATAATTTCTTTTCTTTTTTTTTATTTCATCACATCTAAAAAAAACTCTAATTATAAAAGATTAATGATGGCACCAAAAGCTAATTTACCTAGACAACTACAAGTAGACGTTCTAGTAGATGCTTGTACAAATAAAAAAGTTTCATTTATATTAAATGAGCACATGACCAAGTAGTAAAGGGTTAACATTCTGGCAACAAAACACTTGTTCAAATCTCACTTTGGTGCATTTGTAAAGTAAATGACTTCTTGATAATATCGGCCTGGAGTGACAATCTCAGCCCGCGGCACTGATGGGCAGTACCTGAAAACTACTCCCCTCCCGAGGTTGAGCCACACCTTGTGAATGAAATTGGAGCGACAAAACTGTTCAGCAGCAGTCAATTTGTTGCAGATTTGAATTAACTAGAAGCAAAGAAAATGGCAAGAAACGTTTTTAAATATAAAAATATAAAATATTTTTATTTTCTTGTTTTTTAGAACTAAATTTTTCTCAGCAGGTATGAGTGTTAAAGTTCCTGTATTAAGGTTCCGTGTTTGTAAATGCTTGTATAGATGGAAAAAAAAATTCATATCTTTGCATGTATGTATGAGAAAAAAGAGGCAAGGGGGAAAGTGTAAATGTCATGTAGCCTGGTGAGGAAGACAGGTGAATGAGTAAGGGATTCTTTTTGAAGCTTTGCCATGTCAGGGTTTGCTATTCCTTCCTCCTTTCCTGGCTTGTCTGGTCTAGAATCTTTGCTTAAATACTCTTCAAGGGGATCACAAAGCATGTTTTTTATTGTCAGCAGGAACACAACCCATTGGTTGAAAAAAGTTAAATATTTATTTTCAAAGGATTAATTTATTAGTAAGGACGTGCAGATCCTCAGAAACCATTTTTTGTCATTTGACGGTCGACTGCCTCGGTGTTTATTTCCATTTTAGCCATAAGTCCTCATGGGCAGAGAGAGATGATCTTTAGTCATGTTGGGCAATCTATTTACAGATGGTGTATCAATAAGAGTACTGATCCTCCCTCAGCCTGGACCCTCAAGGAGCTGTATTAGCCTGAAAAACACACAATGACTGAAATTCTTAAATAAGTCAACTGAATTTGCAACCAGCCACAGGTAAAAATAAGGCCAGCTGCTGATTCATTTATATTTCTTCTTTACAGGTAATCAAATGACCTATGAGCCCAACTCACGAAAGCCGGCAGCCATTATGGAATGTTTACGTAACACTTTGATGGACCTGAGCCGCAAACTAAATAAAGCAACTGATGAGGTGAGTGTGAACATGTTTGTCAATAAACATAGATCTCTCAAAAAATAAGGGACAAAATGACACCTTCAAATAGAGCGTCTTTATCTGCACAGGAATTCTATGGAATCTCAAATTAAGAAGAAATATAAAATAGATGATTGTTATATGCACTTTTCCGTTCAGACTAGATTAATGCTGTTTACCTGTGAGAGTTCATGAGGGAACATTCCTAAGTGTTTCAAGAAGTAGGACATCAGATAAGCCTTTTCAAAGCAGAAACTATGATTTGGAATTAAAAGCATAAAAATTCAGGATGTGGAATTAGTAAATACTAAACATTTTAAATACCTCAGCATATGGATCAGTGATAGCAAATTTAGTATCGGAGAGAAGGAAATTGAATGCAGGATATGTTGCACTAGAGGTACGTTTGTCCAACTTAATCAGATGCTTGCAAAAAGCAAAATATTAACCTGAGAACTCATTTCATGCTCTTAAATAGCCTCACCAAATGTAGACTTTCATATGAATATCATGCATGACATCTAACTCATTCAGAAGTCTTTATACTCTCAGCTGCATGCAACCATTTTCTCACAACAATGATTGAAATGGGTTTCAATCAAATGAATCCTCTGTCTTAAAGATCTTTCTTCAGATCAGACTGCCACCACTTAATTGCAAACAAAGACATTTACGTCAACATATGCTTCTTGATGCCGCTTCAATTAAAGAGATATCAAATAATAAGGATACAACCAATGCTCAGTGGATTCCTTGAGAAAAAATGATTGCAAATACTTTCACAAATATGGAGCTTCAAGTTTTGACTTGTTCAGAACTATTCAAGAAGGCTGTGTGCACATTAAGTTCTGACAATCTTTTCAGTAGACCTAGCACAGAGATGAGCACCATCTAGGAGCCTCTGAAAGTGTGACACCCCAAAATTCCACTATCAAAGTGCAAATGTTATGTCTAAGACTCCAAAGTTATACTACTGGATTATCCTAGACACCTCATGGGTTAAAACATATCTAATTCCCTGGAGGTTGTAAGTTCAGTCCCTGGGTTGGGTAGTACAAAAATTTATATACTCTGATTCAGTGGCAGAAACGGTGTCACAAATGTGAATAATTCTGAAGAGTATTAACTGCTATGGGATATCTTCTAAGCATGGGGAATGGAATTCTGGGGTGATGACCAAAAATGACGGACACCTGAAGAAGAATAGAGAGTACAAAAGTCAAAACATTTTGAGTACACCAACCAAGATGACTATGTAAAAGGCATAAAAGAAAGTATGTAGTGTTAGTATTTCTTGTTGGTTGGTACCTTCAGTCACTTACGAATTCTGATAATTCCCCAATTCTAATTCACGGGCTGAGATTTCCAAAATGTTATACAGGTTTTTTGGTTTATTAGTGCTGAAAGAGTACTGTATTAGTGCTGGAAAATTCTACCTGCAAAAGACTGAACTCACATGACTTCACTCATTGGGTATTTTTACAGGCTGACACATCCCCACAATTGGTCCAGATTGCTGCGACATGGGTGTTTTTATTGAATTTTTGGATCTTTAGACTGGTTGCCGGCCAACACATCAGATCCCAGTCTGCCTTGTTATTTAACCCACAGCTGGGGGAAGAAGAGATGGATTCATACCTTTCCCAAGGCTATTTTTGCAAAAGTGAACATAACAGACTTAACAGGAATTTGAACTCAGGTTGCTGATTTCTCTTTCTGATCCGCTAACCATGACTTTAATTACACATCCACTGGAAAAGGGTCTACATGAATTTTATACTCTGGTTTAAAACAGAAAACAAAATGAATTTTTATTTTTTTAAAGATACTTCTTTTATGTGCCATGTCGCTTCAGAATGTAAGCGACCATGGTTCTCCACATCTTCCTATCCTTTGTAGCTCTTAGAAATGTTTGCTTTTTTTACTATCCTTTTCACTCCCTGAGCTGATACCCATTTACACAAGCTTGTTAGGTTACTCACTGTTTTCTTCTAGTAATTAAAATGTGTATGTCAGTCCAAGTAACCTCCAAGTTCTTCACACAGAATTGTCCCACGGGACAATGGCCTAGTGGATAAAAGCATTCATTCATGAATTTTGTGACATAACAATGAGTTCAATCCCTGGGCTGAGCAGTGTGTATTTGGATTCAGTTGAAACAAATGAGCAATAACAGAAATAAGAAGATATCCCTAGACATGGGCAGTGGAACAAGAACAGTTTAACCCCTGAAGATTAAATAAGGAGTTTGGTTTCAAAATCCCCAGTAGATTTGCCAGATCAACATACACCTGATGATAGCCAGAAGGAACAACGGCCAAAATGTTGGAATAACAACAACAACAAAGATATAGATAATAGTTCACATTTAAGTAATAAATCCTCATCCCAAAAATTCAGACAGAAATTAAAAGAAAATTGATTACTTATTTCTGAAAAAGATTTCTATAAATTAAAATAGCTGCAATTAGCAATGCATGCCATATGGTATAATTAAAGTATTAACCGCAACTATTTTCTTCTTTTTTTTTCTAATGTTCTTTTCTGTTTCTCATTTGCAGAATTTGAAGATGAAAACTGTAAATAACACATTAACAAAGGAAGTTTCTACTTACAAGCAAATGATATTGACGAAAGACAAAGCCCTTGAAGTAAGTCTCTCCAATTATGACCTACGGGATGATCCGTTCAGCATTAACTCATTTTTTTAAAAGGAGAAATAATTAAAGGAAAAAAAATATTCATAAATCAACAATTTTAGCAAAATTCAGCACATTTTTTATATTTCTTACCTACAAATATACTTTTTAGATTTATTATCGTATAGGTTTTCAAATTTTCTGATGGATAAAAGTAACTCAGCTCCTTGTAAGGAGATATATATATATATATAAGTGTGTATATGTATATATATATATATATATATATATATATATATATATATATATATATATATATATATAAGTGTGTATATATATATATATATATATATATATATATATAAGTGTATCTACATTGCAAGCAGTTTATTTGATAAATCCCAGCATCTGAAGTGATGGTGGATCTATTTTTCTTTCTAATTATATCTCCGATTGTCTTGGAGGTGATGGTAAAGACTCTAGTTTTGGGGATAACTAATTTATTTTCAAATTTTGTAGAGTGTTCGAGGATAGGATTATGAATTTTGTCTTATTGATGTTAGAAGTGTCTAATTTTTAGGATTTATGGACATTGTAAGCTTGTTTTCTATTATTCGTATAGCAGTAAGGGAAAGAATAAATCTCTAATGTCTTTTTTCTTTTTAAATTCCAGCAAGCTGGGATGTATTGAAGCTATATCAGTGGTGCCTTATTTTGGGGATTTGTCTCAATGTTAAAAAACAGGCATATAAAATCTACACCGACAGCACTTCTAACATCTACAACACAAAATTTGAAAATAAATTAGTTATCCCCAACACTGATGTTTTTACCACAACATTCAAGACAATAGGAAAAATAATTAGGAAGAAAAATAGATCTAACACCACTTCAGATGCCAGGATTTATCAAATTATATATATATATAAAGGTTAATGGTCAGTGTTGAATCAGACCAGGAAACAGTTTTCTCCTTCCTTTCCATTACACTCAATGTCCTGTCTTTCAATTATTATGAGCCTGTTATTTTTTTTTGTTTTTGAAAGATAATTATATAGCATTCTTTGTTGTTTTTTGAAATAAAGTGTTAAAGTGGCCATTTTAAAAGTATCGCCCAAAGAGACCATCATATCAAAACCATGGTCGTGTATTTTAATTGACCTGACTTTTAAAGTCATATATATATATATATATATATATATATATATATATACATATACATATATTTTCACGCTGTCACATGATAAAAATCTTCGCCCTGCACATGATAACATCATCGCGTCTTTTGAATTTAAATGGATTTTAGCGTTTATTTAGTTTGTAAAAAAGTAGCAACATGATTACGCTACAAGATAATTGGCAAATGTTTGTTTAAAAAAAAAAATTTTGACTAAAAATATTGACCCTGAAGATGAACAATGATGTTTGAAAGCGCTAGGTCATCGTATGGACAATACATATTTCGAAATCATTTTCAAATAAAAAGTCTCATTGGGGAATATGAGAAAATTCAAAAGAAAATATGCAAGACTATGTTGTCTTTAACATTCAATACTACATGTTTAAAAGAAAAGTTGCTACCAAATTACACATATATATACATATACATACATGGACTCCAAAATTCGCTTGATGAGGAAATGGAACTAATGTCTTTGGTTTAATAACAAAATTAAATTCGAAGGCTTTAGCTTCCATTTTTGAAACATGGTTATCACTGTGTAGCGAAAAACCCATATTTTAAATCAATTAATTTATAATATATATACATATATATATATATATATATATATATATATATATATATATATATAGGGTGATTAAAGATAACTCCACATTTTGTGTATGAGTTGCCAACTGGGAGTCCTGACTTTTTTCCTTTGGGGTTGGTTAAAGGAGCAAGTCTACTATAATACCAAACCAAGAATTTGGAAGAACTTGAAAGATAAATACAAGAATTTATGTCTTCCATACCACAAAAGTTCCTTGTGAAATCAGTTGACATGATTCCTGGGCAGCTCGAGAAACTGGTATTGAAATCTGGTACGCATATCGAATTTTAAATAAACCCTCATGCTAAATGCTTTCATCTCATATTCATGTCTTGTAAAAATTATAGTATTTACTTTTCAATCACCCTGTATATAAAAGTGGCAACAGTCTGAAGATTGCATCCAAGCATGAAACAGACTGTCACTGCTTGGTGTTGACCCCAGTGTCTACTTTTACAGCCATAAATATGGCATACCTTAAAACTATATTTTTGTCATATATATATATATATATATATATAGATTCAATATTCTTCCGGAACCAAACGCAAAATGAAAATTAACAGATGTTGTGTTTTAAAATAGTTCCAAAAAGTGGGAAAGGGAAGAGGTAAGTAGGCGGATACGACTCTAGAAGATGAAATAGTTGTAGTGACCTCTAATTCATTAAGGATATCTTACATGTTGTCTAAATACTTATTTAAGCATGCACCCGTTAAGTATGTATATAGGTATATATGGATACACATAGATATATATGTGAGTATGTATATATGTGTGGGAACATATTTATGTTTAAACATATATGTGTAGATAGATGCATGTAGGTACATATGTGTATGTGTGTGTATATGTAAGAATGTATATGTATATGTATTTGTGTACGTATATATATATACATATACATATATATATATGTATATATATATATATATATATATATATATATATTTATATATATATATATATTCTTAAATGTAGGTGTGTATAAATGGCTTTTTTTGATATACACATAGTGGTATAGATACCTTACATCTAGATATACTTTTGTATATAATGTGTTTGGGGGTATAATTTTATATATATGTGAATGTATACATATTTAGATTTGGGTGGGAATATGTATGTATAGGGATCTTAGTGACATTTGTTTTTGTCCTTATTTTAGTTTTTGTCCTACTTTAAATGATCATCTTTAAATTAAATTATTACTTTATTTTGAAAATTCATTTGTTATTTTAACTTCATTAATCACCTATTTTTGGAAATTACTCGGTTATATATGGCTACTCATAAACAAATCTTCAAATATATCCAACCATAACACATAAATTTCCAAATTCTGACTCTCTTCTCTAGTTCCTTCTTTCTTTTACTTTTTTCCTTTCTTTTTTCTTTGTTCCCCTTTGAAAACTCATCTCCACTCACTTCTCCTCTCCAGCAAATCAGAAGTCATTACAACTATTTAATCTTGTTTGAAACCGTCTGGTCTGATGAAGCGAAATCGAAGTCTCGATTTTGCGAAATAAAATATTACCATGGCTTTCTGAAGTCTCTGATTTCTTTATTAATTATCATGTGCTCTGTTATTACATTGAGCTCTGGATTTATATCCTCCCTGGAATTATTACCAATTAACTTTATCATATTATATATATATATACATATATATATATATATATCTTTTAAACATGTTGTGTTGAATGTCAAAGACAACATAGTCCTGCATATTCTCTTTTGAATTTTCTCATATTTTCTAATTACACACACACACACACATATATATATATATATATATATATATATATATATAATCACACTATCATAATTGTTTTGTTTTTTTGGCAACATCAAAGCTTGATTTGAACATGTATAGATGTTCAGTTCAAGAAAGGAATAAATTTGTCCTAGAGTGTGTTTTCAGTCATTATGCATGCTAAATTTTCTTTAAAACATCTTGTTTTAGTTTAAATAATATTCAAAAATTAAAACAAAACGACTTTTATATTCTTGATCTTTCACCATCATATAGATATGTTTCTGTATATATATATAGATAGATATATAGTTTTGACATAGGAATCAACACTGCATCTTGACTGTCAGTTACACACTTCGGTATGCATTGAAGCATGAAACTGTCAGTCACCATGCAGTGTTAATTCACACTGTCAATATTTATAAACATTCTGTCTCAGCTATTGTAAAACTAATTTGAAGCATACTATTTAATATAAATAGTATTTTATATGCCTACTCACATATAAAACGAAGGGCAATGTTTTTATGTCCTAAAAACATAAAAAGCACGGAAATAGGACAATTCACAGATGAACTCTGTGTCCATTGTGAAGTGTGTGATTCAAGGTTTGCTACTTGAATTCCCTCGTCCTCAGTAGTAGAAGTATGATACTTGTAAGCCTGTGCACTCGTACGTAAATGAGGCAAAGATTTATTTCCAATCTCACTCCAGTGCCTCAATAAGACAGAGCAGTCTAAGATGTTATGAAAGACAAAGAACACAACAACAACAATTCTTAGCAAGTATGTTTTTGTCTTTCAATTCAATTTAGCACTCAAATCCCAAAAAGTCTTGTAAGACAAAAGGTATATTGCTGTGGCATTGGTTTTTAATAAAACCATATACATGTGTGTATGTTTCTGCATGCACATATGTATATATGCATACATGTTTGTGTGTCTGTGTGTGTATATATATATATATATATATATATATATATATATATATGACTGTGTGTTTGTGGGTTTATAGATATGTGGATAGGTGTGTGTGTGTGTGTATATATATATATATATATATATATATATATATATATATATGATAAGACAGATGACTGATAACTTCATCTGCCAAAATAGGCTATTCCCCATATGAGGTGTTTTGGGATTTTATTGTTCATTAATTATTTGCTCTGTAATAATAAATACATTGAGCTCTTTTTGTAGATCAGTTTTAATATTTTATATTACTAGGATCCACTTCGATTATATACCAACAGATTTGTTACCTTTACTTTATATATATGTGTGTGTGTGTGTGTGTGTGTGTGTGTGTGTGTGTGTGTGTGTGTGTGTGTGTGTGTGTGTGCGTAAAAGATCTTGAACTGACAATGTTCTTTTAATTTAAAAGTTTTTTCTTAGATTATTGTAATATATACAGGGTGTATCAAAAATAGTTTTACAATCTTTGCGGGTGGATTCCTCACACCAAAACAAGGACAATAGTACATATAAACATATTTCTGCAAATTTTCGAGTTATTAATTTTAAAATTAGACACTGTTAAATGTGCGATCTAAGATACATATCCAAAAATACTTTTACAAACTTTGGGGGTGGGTTCTTCACAAGGTAAAATGTCCATATAAACGTATGTCCAAAAGGCCATCGTTGTACCTCAACACAGCAACTTATAACAAATGTTCAAAATGTCCCCCGCTTGCTTATACACACGCATGCACTCGTCAGATCATTAACTGGCAGACCCTTTCAAATACTTCCACATGGCATTGAATGGTTTTGCAGACCCCCATGCCATGTTGATGAAGCGACTCTGCATTAGTAATGTCTGCTGCATAAACCAATTGTTTTAGGTGGCCCCACAGATAAAAATCCAAAGGATTGAGGTCAGAGAAGCATGCCAGCCATGGAACCAGTCCTTTCCTACCTGTCCATCTTTCATGGTAGATGTCAGCCAGTGCATCGTGAACAATGTGAATAAAATGTGCTAGAGCTTCATCATGCATGAACCATATGAATCTTCGTATTAGCAGGTGTACATCCTCTAGCAGGTCTGAAAGTGTATTCGAAATAAAGACACTGTCGACAGCTCCTATAAGACATGCTGGGAAAACATATGGACCTACAAGACAGTCACCTACAATTTCAGCCCACACATTAATTGTAAACTGTTGCAGATGTCTAGCCTGTATTCTACCATGGGGGTCCCTATCCGCCCATAAATGTTGTTTGTGTAAATTTTTTATTGCATCACTTCCAAATGTTGCCTCATTCGTAAGCAAGAATGAAGAGTTAAACAGTGGCTTGGCAATTTGTGCAATAAACCATTGACAAAAGTTCTTGCATGGTGAGTGATCAAAGAGCAAAAGACCCTGCACATGTTGTGAATGATACAGATACAGGAGTTAGTCTTGAAGTACCCTCCATGCGGTACTATGAGATGTACGTCATGCTAAGGCCACTTGATGTGTGCTGATACCTAGATCGTCCTCAAGAGCCTTTAGAATGTGTTCCTCATAGTCAGGCTTACGAGCGGATCTTGGTCTTCCTCAGCGCATAGTTTGTAGTGTCACGGATCCTATCTCTGCAATGTGATGATAAACAGCAGCAAAGGTTGAGTGACTTGGCTACAATTGATCTGGAAACACAATCTGATACAACTGTGCATCCTCGTGTCCATTACTATTCATGCAGCCATATGTAAAAATCATATCTGCCTGCTCACGATATGAATATCCTGCCATTATTAAACAGAACACTTCTCAGTGAACTCACTACTACATACGATAAATGTTGAAGACAGACTAGCCACAAATGTAAACGAATGGCATATCTAACATAATCTACATGGCAAGACAGTGCCATCTACCGTAAATTTTCTTTAAACTCAATAACTCAAAAACAAATGATTTGTGGACATATGTTTATATGGACATGTTGGTGTGAGGAACTCACCGCCAAAGTTTGTAAAAATATTTTTGATACACCCTATATATATATATACTTTAATAGTATATTTATTTTTGTCTGCTGGCCTAAATATACAGATCCTGATTGCTCCATCTTCACAGATGATCACCATCCCGCACATCAACATCTCCTCCCCTGCTCCTTGTTGCCCTTTTTTGAATGGCTACGAAGGTTACTCTTCTAGCTAGCAGCCGACTTGCATGACTTGAAACATGGATGACAGATAAACTCTAGTGATTGATTGGATCTTGTTGTGATATCTGTTCCTTGTGCACTATCATGTGTCTCTTCAATCCAGCCATAGATTTGCATACCTTGCCACAAATCACACAAACAGTATCACCTGGTCACGAAGGTGGCACTGCATGAGAAGGCTGTCACTGATGTGATTCCAGATGCTTAATATATCCAGCTTTAGATAGTAGAATACAATCACATCTCTCTCATTTCCAGCTCATTATGTTAGCATCCAAACCCTTCGCAATGTCTTTCTGCAGACCCTGTTTAAGTTCTTTACTTCAGATGTCTTATAACCCTCTGCAACAGTTCCCTGCTAATCAGTGCAATTCTCCACCATCTCCTCCCAATTTTCAACATCCTAACTGATCACCTTTAGATTGTTTTTCATACAATCCTTGAACCTCTTCCTTAGCTTATGCCTTGGACATCCACCATCACAAAAAAAATATATATATAGTTTTTTGACTGGTTGTGTTTCTTTTTTTTAATTTTAGCTTTCACAGTTAAATTTCTATTTCTGACAAACACAGTTTAACTAGGGTTGATAAGACAGACGACCGATATCTTCGTCTGCTGAAATGGACTATTCCACATATGAGGTGATTTTGGATTTTATTGTTTATTAATTACACATATATCTGTGGGTGGGTGTGTGTTTGTTTGTTTGTGATTGGGTTATTTTTCTTGAATTTTGCTGTGTAATCTCATATCTTCCAACAAGGAATCTCAGATCAATTACACCAAGTGTGCTAAAGAACTGAATCGTTTGAGGACAGAATTCCGACAACTTGAGGAGCAGACCTTACAACTGAAAATGGAAATGGAATCTTGTGCCAACACGAAAGACAAAGAAAAAATCCAAATTAAGGAACTCTCTGCAGAAGTAAGTAACTTCTTTTTTTTATTTGCTTTCAGGATTTTCTTTTTTCATGGCCAACAATTATTGTTTCCCCGTTTCAGCCAAATATTTTCATTGTTTTTAATCATTGTTTTTTTACATATTTCTTGCTTATGCCTCCCTCAGTAAAGACCATTAAATAATCCTTGTTATTTGTTTAGCCTAAACTGATCCTCAATTCTTCTATTCAAAAGAAAAAAAGAACAGAACTGATGTGGGAATAAAGAGCTTACACTTCAAATGTTGGATAGAAACCAGGATCAGTTGTGTGCTAGATTAGCACTGAGTATATTTCGGTAACCTGTCAGGAAACCTGGATCAGTTGTGTGCTAATTTAGTATAGGGGATAAGGAAATTGAACATAGAATAGTCTGTGCCAGGGGTAATTTTGCACCACAATGCAAGTTGCTACAAAACCAAAATGTTAACATAAAAGCTTGAGTCATGTTTTTAAATAGTCTCATCAGATCGAGAGACATTCATATGGATACCATGCATAGTGCTAGACTCCCCTTCAGAAATATCTAAACTGTCAGTTGTATACAACCACTTATGCCGATCGATAGTTAAAAATGGTTTTGATCAAGTGAAGCATGTCAGTTTCAGCAAGAACCATTCTTCTTCAAACCTTGTGGACTACCAATACAGAATCACAAAGAACTGTACCAGATAAAAGAAATCACATCACTTGAGGACTGCCAACAGTAGCAATAACTAAAATGTATAGCACATGTAACTCAAAGAGAAAATAATGACATAATCAAGATGTTGACGTTCCACATGGCTTCAAACAAAAGTTTAGGAAGGAAACCATTATCAATACTAAAAGAAATGATAACAGTTACTGGACTTTATCAATCTGATAAATTCTTTAAGAGAATGATTTATAGTTCAACCAACAGCACGACTGGCTACTCGATCAATGAATGCCAAATGTTTTCTTACAAGGAAACTGCTAATATTACCATTACCAAATGACACTCTGTTGATGGCAGACACAAATCTACAAGTACTCCAAGATATGAGAGCAAAGGAAAATAAAAATGCCATTATGACTGCATCTCTCTCTACACCCATTAGAACTGATTCCCTCTCTTCGGCCATTAGAATGATTCCTTCTGTTCAGTCATTAGAACTGATTCCATCTCTTCAGCCATTAGAACTGATTCCCGCTCTTCGCCTTAGAACTGATTCCCACTCTTTGCCTTAGAACTGATTCATCTCTTCACCCATTAAAACTGATTCCATCTCTTCACCCATTAGGACCATGTCTCTGTCTTGAGCTATTAGAGCTATGTCCCTGTCTTGGGTACTCTGCAACGCTTTACTTTATGTGGTTCTTAACCTTGGACAGGGTGAATTGTAAAAAAATAGATTACGACGACATCTCTGTCGTTGGAAGTTTTCTACTTATTATTCCATCTATTTTCACTCATTTATTGGCCTTTATTTGATTTTCAGATCATGAACCTGGTTAACAAACACAGAAAAGCAGATGAGGTGAGTCGTATTACATTTCCATCTTGTCAATTAATAAAAGCAGCGTCTTCATGTCACTTCATAAATCTGTTCTCATTACCATTTTGAACAAACACTTCAAAACCAGATTTGTTCAAATCAGGCTGGTGTTTTGTTTTTTTTTCTTTTCTCAAACAAATTACAATGTTTATACACATGCACAGATATAAATGTCTATAATGAAATTTAAGATAAAATTTTACTCACTTTATTATTCCCAAATTTTAGTAGCATTGTGCTTTTCCATCTTATCAGCAAAAATTCTAACAGATTTTGATTAATCGGAATTAATTACAGAATAAAATTCTATACCAGAGATAGTTTAGATTTTTTTGGTATGTGCAAATTATAATAAAACTAGGTACCTCCACAAAAATTGCAATACTTTAAATTAATTTTTGGAAAATGAAAAAAGTCTCTTGAAGCTTTCATTTTAGCTTTAATTGAAAGCTAAAGGATTAAATTTATTATTTCTAGTAAGCAAAATACTCTGGTGTATTTCAAACAGAAATTATATTGATTGGAATTGATTTTCATTTCTTTTTTTTCAGTAACTTCAACAAAGTCGTTCATTTTTGAGACATTTGTAAACACAAGTTATAATAAACACATTGACTATAAAATTTTGTTTTCATCAAGTTTGGGACCTTTTTCAGCAAAACTATGGGTGTACCTAAAAAACACTGTTGCTTCACTGTGTTTATTATTAATTCATATTTAGTTATGAAATCTTTTAATTCTACATATCCTTCAGTATTTTGTGATACCATTAACGTTTTGCTTTTAATACCTATGTTGGGGAGCTGCTAAAATTCTCTAAACAATTATTCATATGAATTCAACTGTTAATATATATGGGAGGGTTACCAAATAAAAGGACTCAGAATTAAGAAAAAAATATTTTGTGAAGTATATTTGGAAAAATTCATCTGAACCATATGAATATAGTATATTTAGAAAATAAGGTTTTAATATATGGATTGCGATTTCACCAGGTGCATTGACAATGAATAAATATAACATCTGTTACATTTATTCATTGTCACCGCATCTAATGAAATCAGAAAAAAACTGAACTCATAAATAGTTACATTGGTCACACAACTATATACCTATCCAGGCACCTTACGTTACACCTATCTGACCAGAGCTCCATTAGAATCCATTTAAACACACACACAAACCTACCAGACTCCATTCGAAACATACTAGTAGAAAACACAAATATAATAACCTCATCCACTTGTAAAAAAGATTAAAAATAATGGAAGCCCTAATAATAAAAAAGAAAAAGCCAACTCTTAACAATATTAACTACAAACTAGGCCACAATGTGCTAACAGTGTTCGGAAAATAAAATGACTCAATAACAAACTAAATGCATACACATAACGCACGCACGCAATTAAACTGAATAAATAAAATCATCCTTGATAATGGCTAAAAGTATAGCTGAAAATACTCTGAACTATAGAACATTTGGACAGTTTCTACACACTCTGTGTCCGAAAAAGAAAGCTCTTGTGTGAATACAAGAAAAATTAAATAAAAAGCTTAACCATAGTACTTTGTCTGTCATTTTTAATGAAACATGCATAAATGAAGGATTGCTGCCTAAATACACAATCATATATATATATATATATATATATATATATATATATATACACACACACACACATATTAAAGAAAAACAATGAGCATTGGTAGAACCAACAGACAACTTGCCAAAACCTAAAACTCTTATCCAGTACAGTTTCATACGGAAAAACGTAAGGGAAAGAAAGTCCTAAAAGCAAACTTACCTACTCAGTAAAGTGCTCAGGGCCCAGATTGCCTAGACTGAGCAAAAAACACTTACCACTGTTATATCCTATAAAAGGATGGTTCTAGTCATAACTCGAGTTTCAAACTCATGAAATCTTCAAACAACTATATAATAAAATGGCCTGAAGATTGCGTTTAAGCATGAAACAGACTATCACCACTGAGTGTTAACCTCAATATCAACATATATATATACTGGGTGTAACAGCAGAATTGTCCAAATCATGTAACAGCATAATTATTCATCCCACAAAATGTTTAATATCTAAAAAACTCACTAAACTAATTGAGTTTATATATATATAATCATTATCAGGCAATGTAAAAATATATCAGAATTGGAAGTGTTAAAAATAAAAATAAAGCCTTACAGAAATTTATACCAAATAACTTCCAATAGTCACTTATCTAGATTACTTTAGAATGTCGTCTTTTAAGATGACCTCAGTAAGCATTCTTGTGTTGTCTTTTTTCTACCTGAGTTGTGATTTTCTAAGCATAGCTTAGATGTGGCACAAGGCCGAAAGTAGGGGGCACCCAGTGAGGATCGAACTCACTACTCAGTCATAATTGTTCTAGTGAGACAAGCTTGCTAACCATTAAACTGCCTCGAGGTGCCCTTTTTCTACCTGAGTATAATAATGTTTAAAAAAAATAATTTAAAAGAAAAAACCTTTATGCACTGAATGCTATTAATAAAGAAACATTATTTGAACATTATAACTGACCTCTTGTAAAATATGATAAAAATAATAATAATAATAATAATGCTATTTTATCTTATGTCAGGATAAACTGTCTTTCCTGCACAGTGTCTACCAACGTCTCTTGGCTGGACGAGTCCTTGCCCACCCGAAGGAAACAACTCTGGGTAGTTTCTCATGGTTTGATCTGACCCTCCTTATCAATGAACAGATTACTTCAGTCATCAATGCCATACACAAAGCAGAGGAAAAAGTAAGTTTGGGAGACTAACAGTGTTTTTTTTTCTTTTTAATATCCCTTTTGAGCGTTTTGCATTTATGAAACGTTATGAAAATTGTGTAAGAGGATAAGACATGAATGAGTATCTGTGTATGTTTCATCCCTTTCTTCATTTCTATAATACAGATCGTCCCTTTTTTAATTTCTATAATACAGATCATCCCTTTCTTCATTTCTATAATATTGATCGTCTCTTTCTTCATTTCTATAATAGCAATCACCCTTCTTCATTTCCATAATATAGATCGTCACTTTCTTCAAATTCTATAATATAGATCATCCTTTCTTCATTTCTATAATATAGATCATCCCTTTCTTCAAATTCTATAATATAAATTGCCCCCTTTCTTCATTTCTATAATATAGATTGTCTCTTTCTTCATTCTTTAATACTGATAATCCCTTTATTCATTCTTATAATATAGATTGTCCCTTTCTTTAATTCCATAATATAGATTGTCCATTTCTTCATTCTATAATATAGATCGTCCCCTTTCTTCATTTCTATCATATAGATTGTCCCTTTTTCAAATCTATAATATAGATCATCCCTTTCTTCATTCCTATAATATAGATCGTCCCTTTCTTCAAATTCTATAATATAGAACATCTCTTTCTTCATTCCTATCATAAAGATTGTCCCTTTCTTCAAATTTTAAAAAAATGCTTATACTCAATCGGGAAGAGACAGTTGAAATTTCTTGAAAAGATAATGAGGAAAGAGGTCTTGGAGAACTTCACTCTTGCAGGGCATACCAAGGGCAAGAGACATAAGAGAAGTCAGCAGGCCATCTAGCTGACGAGCTTGTGTGAAAGGAGGGAGGAACAGGAGTGAGGAGGCTTAGCAAAGGGAGAAACACTGTTCAAGGCCACAAAGGATAAGAAGCTGTGAAGAGCCATGATTGTTCACAGCCTGAAGTGACACAAAATATAGGAGGAGATATCTGTAAAACAATAATAGAATGTGTTTCACCAAAACAAAATGGTCGCCCAGGGTATTTCAGGGAGATAGCACTCTTAAGGAAAGCAGCACTTCTTTTTCTCAAGAGATTAATAGTAACACATAAGACTAATTGTTCACTTTGTTCCTACTTTGAGTTTCACAGAGATGTGTCTATTCATCAGCAGGCCTATGAGTAAGAAATTGTATTTATTTCTTTCAAGAGAAAGAGAAATAAAGGATGGTCAAAGGTTCTTGGCTTGATAAGAGCATCCAAAATAAATTCTGATAGTTGTATGTTTTGGAAAATTGGACCAAGAATTTTTCAGCATCCCATTGGATATATATGTATAAAGGAAAAAAGACAATAAGAAAACTAGTCTTAGCCTACGCCTCTTGTCCAATGTGGACTTTTTCCAGGCAAAAAGACGAAATGAATTTATTGAAACAAAGTATCTATAAACAAAAAATAAATGTCGTTAGCAACTAGAAGAATTTAGAAATGCTATTGTATATTCATATGGTTAAATGGAAAATTATATCATTTACTTTATGTTTGAAGAGAATATTTTCACATGTAGAAATAGTGTTTATATTGTTGTAATGATGGATTCAACTGTTTCCTTTTGATTTCTTGATATATTTGTTGTATACATTGGCTTGGGAGAGTAGTGATCCTGTTAGGAAAGGTGATACTGGACATAGATTAATATTTCGATAATATTCAATGGCAGCACTCTCGAGGATTTTCCTTCTGAATTAATTATTTTCTTTTTTTTATGTGTGTAACATTTATAAAATCAAAATTGTAGTTGAATATTTCTTCATGTGAAAATTTAAACCATTTTTTTTTAATTCTTAAAACCTCAAAATGAAGTAAATTTAATAATAGCTCCTTGGGGATCCATTTGATGTCAGGAAAATATTTCTTATATTAAATCTATAGCTTCATTTATAATCTTGTAAGTTTTTTTGGTTTTTCTGATTATAGAAGCTCCAGATATAATATATATATATATATATATATATATATATATATATATGTGTGTGTGTGTGTGTGTTTGTGATGCAGTTCAATTTATATTACATGAATCATTCATACAAAATGCAGATTAGTAAAGTTAATGATATAAATGGCAAAAAACATCTTTGCAAACAAATTTATTAAAGTTACATTAACCTACGAACCACTCAATGAATGTTATGATCCTTGTTTTTAATAACTTCAAGTTGTATATGGTCTTTTTTTAATCTGCTAGTACTTTCGGCTGTACATTCAGCCATCCTCAGGCATGGAAATTATTTTGTTTTTTTTAGTAGATCCAAGTAATAGCGGCACGAAAAATTAAATGCGAATTGAAATATGTTTTGAAATGTGTTATTGATAATGGATAAAAACTTATGGAGTATGCAGTCGCAACACTAAAGTTAAATTTTTTTAAATTTAAGAGAGTGCATTTTTTTTTTCTAATATGGTAATTTGAGAATTTTTTTTGTTGTTGTTGTAGGATTAGAAACAAGGATCATAACATTCATCGAGGGATTCATAGGTTAATGTAACTTTGATAAATTTGTTTGCGAAGATGTTTTTCGCCATTTATATCATTAACTTTAATAATCTACTTTTTGTATGAATGGTTCATGTAATATATCTTCCATAACCAAATATCAAACTTACTATCCTCTGTAAATGTCTTTTAGCTTTCACCACTTTATATGGTCTCCTTGGTAATATTTCTACACAGACTTGCAGCATCACATTGCATTTAAGATTGTAGTTGACAGGAAAGCAAAAAGGTGGAAGAGTGTTCGACAGTTGAGAAACATGAAAGAAAAAAACTAGTAGAGCAGAACTTACAGTTCCATCTAGAAATTAAAATTACTACCTCCCTATATAAAAAAAAACAACTATAAATTCTATTGCCCACACAAATATACGTTAAAGAAAATAGGATAAACAGGACTCTTCTAATTTCCTCTTTGATCAGAAACAAAAAAAAAACTATTCTAATATGACCTCTGATCACAGCACACAGTGAATGTAAAATCTATGATGAAATCTCAAGCCTGTATGAAATCTTTCATGAATGATCACAAAGACAGACACATGTGAGTGATTTTCTCATAAAAAAGAAACTCCTCATTTCATCCCTTCCCAACTCCTTTCTTCATGTACACACCTGTGTGTGAATTACTCCTCAGTCTGTACGACATGCCCACCTTCCCCAGATCTTAAAATCCCAGATAAAACAACAAAATAAAATAAAATAATAGTTACAAAAGAATAAAAAAATAAGAAAAGAAATAAAAAACCTTGTCTATTTACTCTTAGGTGATCCTGGCCAGGCTCCAAATTGGACATACGAATCTTGTACATTCTCATTTACTTAAAAATAAACCACCTCCAACAAATGCCAATTTGTTCTATAAACGCATATAGGCAGTAAAGAACTTAACCAAACTCAGTCAAAACTATCAGATACAGAACATAAAAGACCTCTTCAAAACCACAGGCCTCAAAAACATTTTGAAGTTTCTAAAATAAATAAATTATTCTATCAAAATTTAAAAGCAAAAGAGAACTTACCACTCACATAATACAAATAGCAAAACCGTCTCCTTGATTTGCCAGGACAAAATGCAAATACAACCAATTTAAATTGGCCCTGAATAACCCACTAGTTGTTGAAGGTCTGTTGAATAAACAAAATTTCCTAACTACACTGGAACAGTTTTCTTTGATTCCTTTTTATAATTCCTCATCCGTAGTTGTTGCTGCTTTTCTGAAACAACACAGTTTGAATCCTTCACATTTTGGCTTCAGTTCCTAACAGATTAACCATCTTTTGTTTATGTCCAGAATATCATGGTGTACACCATCAACTGAAATGCAATTTCTGTAACGGATTTTCATTATTCTTGCTTTCTATCCTACTGGCTTATGGAACTGCACCTATGAGCATCCACCAAAACTGTTTCACCTAAAAGTGCAACAAAACTGATGCACTTAGGAGATGCACCAAAGATTCTAGTCTATGCCCATCTCTAACAACTGCTATCAGTACTCTGCTTCCATTCATATGTGAACACTGATCTCTGAGTCCCTGATTCCTCTGCCAGTCCAAATTTTGGCAACACATTGTATGAGAAAAACTGACTTTTTCAATTGGTGAGATATTTCTTTGCACTGGTATTCTGATCATCCGATGATATTGTTTGAGGATCCATGCAATCTGTGTGCAACCTCAACATTTCCCAGGTAAAATCCAGTGTTAGTTATTAAAATAAGAATCCAGCATCAATTATAGGTTTTTTAAAAAATTCCAGTATTAGTTATTAAACATAAAAATCCAGAATTAATTATAGGTCTCTAAAGAATCCAGTATTATTTTTTTCTTTTTTTCACCCTAAGCAAGGCAGGAATGCTACTGGTATGCAGGGGGTTAGAGAGAGTGAAAGTGAGAGAAAAGGCTGGGTATTGGGGGTACCAAGGAAAGGATAAAAGCTGAATGGGGTTCAAGAAGATAGTGATTTACATTGCATTTACATTTTTGAAGATTGTAGTTATTAGGGAATCAAGGAAACAGAAAGGAGTTCCACAGGCAGGAAGTGTGAGAAAAGAAACTGTTGGAGTAGAAGTGGCGGTTACTTTTAACTAATTCAACAGTAAAACAGTAGGACCTAGATGCCAATCTAGTAGCATGCTTAAATTTATGTAGTCCGGGTACCAGAGACATTTTTTTTTATTTTTACGCTGCTGTTACTGGCCACTCACTCACGATACTAGGGACAGACCCCACCCTGTACTGTTTGTATCCACCTCTTCCTCTTAACATAGTAGAATATCAGTTAAACATGGTATACTCTAAGAGTTCTGTAGGCTAACTATCAACTTTCCAAATAAGTTATCTGAGCGTCTATTCTTTGATATAACTTAAATGGAGGTCTGCCCCAGGACTGATCTTCTTCTTGTAAAGTCCTTTTAGAGGTAGGTCTCTGCCATTTTTAACTCTTTGTTGAATTTCTAATAGTCAGTATTAGTTATAAAATTGAAAATAAAAATCTGTCATTAGATATCAGTTGACAAAAAATCTGGAATTAATGATAGATTTAAGATGTGGACAAGTTGATTGCGTTCAGTTGTGTTACTAAAAATGTCATTTTGAAATACAAGAAGGAAAACAAGCAGCAGCAGCAGTAAATAATGTTTGAGATGTTTATTTGTTTATATGTATAAACTAACACTTTCATTATTATTGAAAATGTAGGACATGTCATTCTTTTTTTCTGATTGTCAAATATTTATTTATATGCTTACATAAAAAACAAAAAAAATCTATCTAAACAAATTCAAACATAACGCATGTTAATTTTGAAAAACAGATGAGTCATTTTTGACTAGCCTCACATGATATAATTTTTTTTAAGTTCAACAAAATTCTTGTTTATATATTTATATTTAAAAACGAAATTTATTTTGGTGGTAGACACACGTATTATACAAGACTAAATCATAAAGTAAAGGCAATTTCCGCACAACTCCTTTTATTTTCCCTAATAAAAACAAATGTAAGTCCAATGACAGTCCCCCTGCGCAGTTATGCACCTGGTATCATTCGACAAGCTTCTTCATCCCTTCTGAAAAGAATCTTTTCAGTTCAGTTACTGATGAAATCACATCTGCACCACTTGTTTATTTCGGCCGCCATCACACACGAACATTACAGTACCCCTCAAATCATCATGCACTATGGCCTGTTCAGATTCATAGCTGATGTCCATTATTGTCGCCTCTTCTGCTAATGTCATTCGTTAGCCTTACCTGATCAAGGCATCCACCCTCGGGATATGTGCTTCAGTACACAATGTTGATGGGTGAACAGACCAGCTTTTGTCCATTTCACTTGTTTTTCTCTAAAGTGTTCTACCCACTCATACGCAGTTCACTGATTCATGGCATGTGCTTCATCCAGCACCAACATCTGGCGATGAATTTGCACAAGTTTGTCTCCCTCTACCTACAGAAATGGGCACAACGTCACCTTGTTCCTCGATGATGCAATCGGTGAGTGGAGTATCCATACGCCTGATCTTGTTGCTCCCTGCCACTCAACTGAACAATGGAATGCTGCGCGTGGCTAGCTACCCATCATCCCATGTGCATGCACGGTGTCAAGCATCAACACCCCCCCCCTGTTGTTTTTACTGTGAAATTTCAAAATTGCCTTTACCTTCTGATTTACTTGTATATAGGTGCATATATTTTCAGTCAGTTTATCTCTCTTGTCAGATTCACAGCCTGGAAGAGACGCTGTACAGTAAAGAGAATTCATCCAGCAACATGCAGCAGTCGTATGAAGGACAGATGAGTCGAATGATGAATTTGTCTAAAGACAGAGAGGCTTCCTGGCGCAAGCAGAAAAAAGAGATCGAAACTCACTACGAACAGAGACTGGCAGAATTACAGGAGCAATTCAAAGTATTCACCAAATTAAAAAGAACAAATTATACCTACTTAATGTCTATACAATTTTCATTACTCTATAACCTGCGTTCACAAATTTAAATTGTCATGTCACGTCCCCTAATCAGTTAGGGTCATAAGGGCAGCACATGTATTACAGCCATAGCAGCAGTGGTGTGTCTAAGGCTTGATAACCTGACGAAGACCATCCCTCTTCAGGCTGGTTTTGAATTCAGCCTTCCTCCCTCTAGACTGCTGCCACCCATGTCTCAAAAGCCCTGTCTATTTAACCCATAGTTTGACGAAGAAGAAATGTATTACTTCCTTTCTCTAGGGCGTTTGTGAGAAAGTTCTCAACTTCCTCACTGATGACTGATAGACTATTTATACTTAAATCATCACATGACATCACCTCATGAGTCCCATAACCCATTAGGGTCCTAACCCTAACCACAAATACCACATCTGTAGCAGTGGTGATGTGTCTCTAGTAAGAGCCTGACAGATTTTGTCCCTCTTCAGGCTGGTTTCAGAATTTTGCTTCTCCTTGACTGGTTGCCATCACAAGGCAAGAGAGACTAGTCTGCCTTGCTATTTAACCTATAGCTGGAGGAATGTGGGTTCATGCCTTTTCCAAGGGCATTGACAGAAGTGAGTGAGAATTGAATTCACTTTCCACACCGCTAATCATTACACTGGTGACAACTCCCAGATGGAATCCGTCTATATTTGAATTTAGAAAGCTATTTTCAAAATGAGAGCATTTCTGTACACTTTTGGAAACTAGATTTATTTCATCATTTAAAAGAAGAAAATAAAACTGAAAATGACTTGCATTTCAAATGTTCTTATTGTACTTGCGAATAATTTGAAAATGTAAATTCGTTCATACATAAGTTATCTTCAGAGAGAAAATTTCATTTCTTTCCATGTCTTTCATTTGCTTTTTGTTTTTGGTTTTAATTTTTGAGACAGTGGAGAATATAATGTGTCTGTGTGTGTGTGTATATATATATATATATATATATAATCATAGGACTTGAATATTCTGTCTATTTTCATTGTTGGTTAGCACAGGAAAAATAACAAATAGGCTGATTGTGCATATCTTGAGGATGACAAGGTGCTTAGCTATCATTTTAATTATTACTTTCAGAGTATCAAAAGAATATAACCAACATTAAGAAATAATGGTTCATTGCATTTAACAAAACATATCTACAAAGAGAGCACATATATATATATATATATATATATATATATATATATATAGAGAGAGAGAGAGACAGACAGACAGACAGACAGACAGACAGATAGATAGATATGTTGATCTTGGCCTGATTCCAAAAGATATTCAGTTTTGGTTTGTATGTAACATCTACCCAAAGGTTGTTCTATCGTGCTGGATTCGCTAGTCATCTTTGCATGAAAATCGTTAGTCTAATGCGGACTATATGGATGTCCTCCCTGACAGACATGCAGGGTATTTATATCAATTTTGTGATAAAATTTGCAGGTCTGCCCTGGCATATGCAAGTACGCAAGGAGAAAGTTACTCTTCATAAATCTTTTCTGTGTCACATATGTAAAAAGGTAATCAGAAACAAGGCTGGTTTTGCAAAGTCATCTAACAGCCCATAACCACTCGGTTCAACATTGAAGAGATGGCCTACTTCTATAAAGAAATAACAGTTATCACATACATATATATATATATATATATATATATATATATATATATATATATTATTTTCCATAAATAACTTAGTCAACCATTATATATATATATAATAGTTGACTAAGTTTATTTATGGAAAGTAATGTCTTTTTTCCACATAAGCAGTTTTTGTAATTCCAGTACTCAATATCGAGATACACAACATTAATAAAAAATAATAACTAAAATATTTTTTATGCTCTACTGGACTTGTGACTAAGTGGTAAGAATGTTCACTTTCTGAATATGAGAACAGGAATAAATATTCATCAGGAATAAACTGTGCTTCTTATTCTGTAACCCTCAGATTGAGGAATCGAAGAGCCGAGTTCGAATTCCAGTCGAATCCATTACATTCACTTATGTGCTAATACCCTTGGGAAAGGTATGAATCATCTTCTCTCCCCCCTCCCCCATCTATGTGTAAGTAGCAGGACAGACCAGGTTCTATAGCCTTGGATGGCAAGTGGTCTACCGCAAAAAGAAATGGCAACCCACTGTGGGAAAAAATATGCCTCGTCAGTCATGTATCGAAAGATACATGATCGCCTAAGTGTGTATCACGCATGGCACATAACTGACTGGCTCCAGGGACTCGTACAGTATAAATCTTACTGCTAAAAAAAAATGTAACTAAGGTCTGCTCAGCATACTTGCAGTATAAAATACAGGTGGGCTCTATGAATGTTGAACAAACACAAATTTGCCTGAGCTGGTGTCTGTGACAGGGATTGACTAACGGCCCACACAGACAGATGTCCTCGGAAAACAAGAGTAGCCATTATAAACATAAACATATATAAAAAAACAGCAAATGGCTGCAAATCATTTCTAGTAACATATTCATATGCAATCAATATATGATTAGCAAGTTTGTGATAAATTTTATGAATCTTTAAATATTCATCAAAATCCTTTTCAGAATATATTGATAAGCAGAATGAATTATAGTTTTATGAGGTAAATTTCCAAAATGAGAAATTGATTAAGAAAATGTAAACAGTACAATAAATACAAGATAAAAAAGAAATTTTAAAATGTCTTAAAAAGCTGTAAAGGAATTTTTTTTAAATCTGAGACAAATATTCAGCCAAGCAAATCTACCTACAAAATAAATAAAACTACAAAAATGTAAAATGTTTAAAAAAAAAAAAGATTATAGATTATTTGTTAATTTCTTCATCATCATCCCCATGACTTTTGTAATTGTAGGGAGTATCCGAATGCAGAAGCCATATTGAATCTCCTTCACAATGGTTTATCAATGGCAGCCATCAGCAGTTCTGGTATAGTCATACTTGTCCATTGTTTGACATTGTCCAACCAGTTTTTGCATTGGCGTCCTCTTCTACATCCATTTTGAACAATGCCTTGCACAAGATGTTGTGCCTTGTAACTTGTCCAAATCCCACCATTTTTATCTGTTTGACAGTGGCAAGAAGAGGTTCCTGGTGGCCTACAAAATTTTCAACTCTTTTCCACACAAACTCATTGGTTTTATGTTCCTAATAGAAGATGCCAAGGAGTTTTCTCATGCATTTATTCTCAAACACTTAGATCCTTCTCTCTGTTTCTGCTAACAGTGTCCATGTTTCACATCCATATAGGAGAATGGAGACTGCCAGTGATTTGTAGTCTGTACTTTATTTGAAAGCTGATTTTTCTCCTCCATATTCTTGCCAATTTGGCCATAGTTGTGGCAATCCGTGTGCAAATTTCCGAGTGGCAGGTACCATCTTTAGACCAGATTGCTCCTAAATATTTAAAACAGGTCACTTCCTCCAGTGAATTCTCGTTCATGGTAATGTTGACATGACACAGATGTTACTGTTTGTGTCATTCACCATTACTTTGGATTTCTTGGAGCTGACCTCCATTCCATATACTGATCCTCTTTCAACAAGTTTGCTGGTCAAGTCCTGGAGGTCACTGTTACTACCTGCTGTGAGGTCAATATTGTCTGCAAAATGTAGGTTACAGATGGATCTACCCCCAATAGAGATTGAAGGATCATGCTCGTTCAGAGTTTCTTGCATGATTCTCTCTAGAAATAGATTGAACAATGTGGGTGAAAGTACGCATCTCTGTCTCATGCTTTGTTTCGTTTACTACTAGTCAATTTGTTCTACTATTTATCTTTCAAATATTTTAAAAACAATAATACTACTACTAATAATAATAATAAAATGTTCTCATATATTTGGTGATAATTTTATTCTTTTCTTGTTTATTTATTTATTTCTATTATTATTATTATTTTAATTTCTTCATGAATCATGAAAATCAATTTTGAATGCAATAATTCATGATAATGTTAAAATTCGTCACAATTTCCTTATTTAAATTCAACAGGATTTACATTAAGCTGTCTTAAAATTACCTATAGAAAAATGATATTTACAAAAAGTTTTAATTTTATATTTTTAAACTGACTATATTTCCTGTGTGCTAAGATGCTACAAGTGGTAAGATTCACTTTATAATTGGCTAGGTATTTTTGGAGAAAAAAAATTTGAGGATCGAACAGCTTACGATACGAGCAAATCCAAATTACTGACTCTATGGTATTATTTTTCTTTCTATGACAACAAATAATCACATTTTGAACCTATTATTAAATATCTGTGGTTATTATTAATTAGATTTTCAATAGTTTAGCAAAAGGTTATACCTATTCACATCAGAAACAACTTACAATTGACAAGCTACGAAGAATCTCAACCATGACGTGTTTACATCCAACTCACAGCTGATGTTTCAGGGCTGCGTCCAAGGGCACAAATGACAGTGAGTTGTTTTTGCATCGTCATTACCACAGTCCGCTGTTATTGTATGAATATATTATCGACAATCCATTACAATATTATTTGTATTATTACAGTAATTAACGTCTCTAGAACTTGACCTTTCAGTACAATGTGATTTTTGAGGGCATTTTTCATGTAAAAGATGTGTCTAAGCATACAGGAAATGTGGTAGTTAATTGTTATATATCTTTTTTCTTCTTTATCATCAAAAAAGAAAAATTTTATTGCTCCTGAGATTTTAAATTAGACAAGTATCGTTTTTAAAAAATATTTCAAAATTTTCAATTTGCAGAAAAAGCTTACTGCTTCTGAAGAGTTTACTAATAAAGTTCAATGTTCGAACAACACAAAAAACTTTGGCCTGGAGACGAAACATGAAGAACTTCAACAGAAACTGACCAATGCAACCTCTCAACATTCCCGTTTGCAGATTGTCTGCTCATTACTGTGTGGGGCTCTCTACCCTCTTTACCTTCGTTCTCACCAGCTTATCTCTGAGCGCCACCTATTGGAAGATATAGTCGACCAAGGAGAGACAACTATGGAGCAGTTACGTCTCCTGATTGAAACTCTGAATGAAGAGATGCAAAGCTGTGGCAGCAGAAGTTTCAATGATTGTAACTCTGGCCTCATCTTGTCCGGAGGCAAGATGAAAGATCTGAAGATGTCTCCAGTGATGCGCTTCCGAAAGTACACCATTATGATTTTAGCTGCTAATAGACTGTGTTTCTTGAGTAGGACAAGCAAAAGGCTTTTCTCTACTTATGATGTTGCACTTGGCCCAATATCTCTGATTGTGCAGACAATGATAATTACATCTGAACCAAAGGCATTTGCAGGTAACTGTCTCATTCTCTTGTTGTTACTTATTATATATTTGGTCAGTCAGTTCGTGCATAGATGTATCATACATATGGAATTTTTAAAAAAAAGAGAAACATAGTAAAGATGGAGCAAAGAGAACAAGAAACATCATCTTAACTATGAGCTTTCCTATCATAATTTTCTGATGTATCATAAATATTTAATGACTAAATAAGCTCCTTACTAGTTCCACAATTACAAAATACTTATAAAAAGCCTCCTATTGTATCATGTTAAAACACCAGTTCTCATAAAATCACTGAGGTTAAGCAACATTGAATCTGGTCAGTGGGCAACCATCTGGGAATACCAGGTGCTGTAAGCTTAGATATGCAAGTGAGGTAATAGATGATGGCATGAAATTAATTCCAATTGAATCTGTTACATTCATTTGCATGCAAATACCCTTGGGAAAGGCATGAATCCACCTCTTGTTCTTATTTTGTAGGCTTATGGCAACATCACATTGAAACACTGATTTCCATACGATCACTGAGGTTAAGCAATGTAGGGCCTGGTCAGTACCTAGATGGGTGACCACTTAGGAATACCAAGTGCTGTAAGCTTGGATGTGTGAGTGATGTAATGGATAACAGCTTGCAATTAAAAATTAGAGATCTGAGTTCAAATTCTAGTTGAGTTTGTTACATTCACCTACACACAAATACCATTGGGAAAGATATGAGTCTTTTCCTCCAGCTATGGGTTGAAAAGTCAGACAGACTGGGTACTATAGCCTTGGTTGGCGACTAGTCTACAGCTGAGAGAAATGGCAAACCTACTGCGGGAAAACCTTCTGCCTAGTCAGTCATGAATCAAAAGAGACATGATCGACTAAGCATATATTATGTATGGCTGAACTGACTGAAGGAAGTACAAATGAAAAACTTTAAAACTGACAAGTTTTCCATTTCACTAAAGCAGACATTGAGCACAAGAGATTATCATTACCTCTATTTTCCCTTTCATTCTTTTTCTCACTGAAACAAAACAGTTTCTCTGATATGTCTTTTTTGTCATAAATGAAATGGCCCATTATTTATACAGAGCAAGGGTATTAACATACATGCAAACTAAGGAATGAAAGAACAAGCAGAATGATATGATTGTCATAAAAAGAAATAGTATAAAAAAACAAGGAAGAGTCATGGTGGAGTATCGGATTGAGAAATCAGAGAGCCGAGTTCAAATTCCAGTCGAATCCATTACATTCACTTAAATAGCAGGACAGACTGTGTTCTATAGCGTTGGATGGCAACTGGTCTACCGCAGAAAGTAATGGTAACCTACTGTAGGAAAAAATCTGCTTCGTCAGTCATGTATTGAAAGGTACATGATCACCTAAGTGTGTATCATGCATGGCACATAACTGACTGACCGATAAACAAATTATCACTTTTTACAAACTAGCCAAACCCCCAGCTTATGAATATTTCTCATAATAATAATTTTAAAATAATTCAGCAGAAAATGTTATTTTATTTATTACTAGATTTTTGGCTTGCTCTGTTTCTGTTATTCAGTTGACAGTTGCAGGGCTGAGATATTTTTGAACCTGGCCCAGGTGCATGCACTTGGGCTCCCCACATTAAATTGACCTTGTGTCTCATCCTGCCAGCAAGGGGCAGCAAGAAAATATAATTGCTTCTCAGCCTTTTAGCTAAATTCAAAGCGTAGTATCTCTTCTTATCAGCTTAACCTGATTCTCTCTCTCTCTCTCTCTCTCTCTCTCTCTCTATATATATATATATATATATATATATATATATATATATATATATACACTTTTATTTTCCCGTCTTACTTCCTTTATTTTCTCACTGAAACCAAGTAGAGTCTTTTCCCCTCTTTCCACATGATGAAATGTATTATTTATAAGGTATTGGCAAGGTGTAACAGTCTTGCAAACTAACAAAGCGAGGTACAAGCACAATTATAATAGAATGTTATCAATTTGTCAATCTCTATGTATTAATTTTTATTTTCATTAGTTACATTCATGTAACACCACTTGTCAATCCCGGTCAGCGGCAACCAATAATGTTCCCTCACAATTTGGTTCTCATATTCCTTCAGACCACCACAGTTACCATCTGGCTGACTCTTCACTCATTAACACATGACTCGTTTGTTGCTGGTATCATGATGATAGGCACAGTTCCATTCAACTCAGCTGGTGCTTGTTTGTTCACGACCATTCACTCCTTTGCCACGTGTTTTTTGATCTCAGAGGGTGAGAATATTGTTGATGAAGCAAACTGAAGAGAAGGCGGTTCTACAGCTGGAGCTACACAAAGAACAAGAACCCTTTGGAATAA
Organism: Acanthosepion esculentum; assembly: GCA_964036315.1. Lineage (NCBI taxonomy): Eukaryota > Metazoa > Mollusca > Cephalopoda > Sepiida > Sepiidae > Acanthosepion > Acanthosepion esculentum. The sequence continues at coordinate 82,013,589 of OZ038493.1, read as the reverse complement.
AGAATTAACTCGGGTTAAAAATGTAACGATTTGGTTTATACACAATTTGTTGTATACAGCGGTTTTAACCCTTCCGACTTACTGTGATATTCAAATAACACTGGGATCCCCTTTGAGTCTGCAGCTTGTGTTAGCAGTAACTTAAATTTCTAAGTTCCGGTCTTCATGGCCAGCACAGTGTCGTGGTTTTCCAAATTTGGGTTTTTCCAGACCCCTTTTGAGAGTGGTCAGAGGAATCAAGCTGCCTCTTAACTCCAACATCCTTCACATTTCACTTCACACCATTGTCCTCATAGATTATGCTAATCTCTCTCTTCCTTTTCCTACTTTCTCAGTATCTAACCTCAGCCCACTCCTAGAGCTGGTGCAATGAATTCAATTTCCAAATGGCATAGCGAAAATGAAAGGGATTTTTAATCAATAATATTTCTGTATCAGTTTGTCCCATGCTGTGATTTCCCAATTGACCAGACCACTCAAGAATTGGGAAATAAAAGGAAAGAAAACTATTCCCATTCATTCCAGTAATAAAAACAAAAGTTTATCTTTCCTCTGTTTATGCGTTTTGACAATCAACAGACCACAAAGTCCATGGTCACTCCAAAATAGTAATTAATTTTTCTTTTATCACTTGTATCCAAAGGAATCTGAGTTAATTTTTGGATACAAAAATATTTTTCTGAACAGATGTCACAGAAATTCTAATGACAAATGCACCAAGGCTGTCCTGTATCTCTCTGTGGACACTTCTCTTCTGAATGGCTGATTTAAAATTTTTCTTTTCCTGGCTTTTTCGTTCAGTGCAGTCTTTAAATGTTATTTTGGTGACCACCCTGGTCTCTTTATCGACAACACGTTTTTATTTTATCTGACATCTTTGCAGATCCCTTACTGTTTTTTTTTCCTCATCAGCAGGAATTGGGGAAGGACGGGTAGTCTTGGTTTTGCTCAGTCTTACTGAATTCCATTTAGTTAAATTTGGGTTCAATTCTCCTTGGAATTATTTTAAAACATGATTTTTCAACACATTTCATTTTTAATTTTCTTCTCAACTTTTCAATCCACCTTCCTGTGAATTTCAACAGTTACTATCCAGTTAGTAGACTCTTTTCTCTTCCTTTTTTCTTTCTTTCTCTTTTTGTTTGATCAACCACTGGAGATCTGTGTCACATTCAGACTAATATCCTTCAGGGAATTTCAAAATAAACCCTTTACTTAATCTATAAGGGTAGATTGTGCTAATTCCACTGTCCATATCTAGAGATATTGCATCTTGTTCCTATTTTGTAAGTTTACAGCTATATCCTTTTGAAACACCAGTTCTTGTACAATCACCTGGTCAGTACTTAGATGGGTGATCACTTGAATATATCAGTTACTGTAAGCTTGGATGTGCAAGAGGTGTAATGGATATTGGTTCGAAATTGGTGATCAGAGAGCTGAGTTCCAATTCCAGTTGGGTTCGTTATATTCACATAGGTGCAATTACACTTGGGAAAGGTTTGAATCCATCTCTTGTCCTCCCACCTATGGGTTAATTAGTAGGAATTGCATGAGTAAATCATTATTATCTCAAAACAAATCTTAGTCAAAAAATATTTTCTGACATTAAATAATCTGCAAAAGGGTTGATAAACTGTAAAAAAACAATCTTATTTTGTACTTTTCAGCTTTTGCACATTTCCATAGAGTCTAAATAAAAAAAAATTCATTAAATTGTTTGAGAATCATTTTCTTTATTTGTTTTGCTTTATTTTTAATTATTTATTTATTTTGCCTTGCAGAATGTTTGTCAGGCAAATCAGCTGAGAAGGATCATGAGGCCAGTCAGAATTTATTGCAACTGATTGCAAATAAAGAACTGGTACAGAGCCTAACCAATTCAGTTACTGAACTGGAGAGACTCATATCTACTTCCAGTCAGGATAATGGTAAGATTGCTTAATATTCACTTAATAGATTTTTTTTCCTTCATCCATGAACACTACGAGGATGGGCTGAAAATTTCATAGGCTGATTATGAAGGAATGATGCTAGAACTATGGAATCTTGCATGTGTTAATTTCAAATCTTCTTATTAATAACTGCATTGCTTCTTTCCAGGTACGAGGGTGGGCTGAAAAGTTCATAGGCTGACTATGAAGGAATGATGATAGAGCTATGGAATCTTGTATGCATTAATTTCAACTCTTTATTAGTAACTACATTGTTTTGTTCCAGGTAAACTGACATCTGACTGTTCAAAGAGACTTCAGAAGTAACTAGTAGCAACCTCTCTTAGAAATGGACAAAATTTGGCATCATAATATTATCAAGTACCATCAGAAAAAGGGGTTAGCCTAATTAATGCTGATATAGTTGCTATGTTAGGGGACGATTGATTGATTGATTTTTTACCATTTATCAACCCTTTTCAGGTTATTTAAAGCCAGAAAATATCTTTATATTCAAAGATTTTTTTTGTTTTTTGAGATAATAATGATTTAGTGACACAAGTCTTACTAATAACTGGTGGGAGAAGAGGTGGATTCATGCCTTTCCCAAGGGTATTTTCACATAAGTGAATATAACAAACCCAACTGAAATTGGAACTCAGTTCTCTGATTAATAATTCTAAGATATCATCAATTACACCGCCTGCACATCCAAGCTTAAGGCATCTGGTTTTCCCAAGTGGTCATCCATCTAGGTACTGACCAGGCTCAACATTGCTTAACTTCGAAGATCAGATGAGAACGTGTGTTTCAACATGATGTAGCTATAAGCCATTAGGGAATGTAGCTCCAGCTTTATCAACAGTATAAAGTGGACAGCTGAATTTAGGAGAGGAAGGAAGAATCTTGAATTTGACCCAAAGTCTAGACGTCCTGCAACTGCCACCACCAATGAAGACATTTATTGCCTTCAACCCATGGTGTGGATGACAGGCAATTGTCTATAAATCAAATAGCCAGCGATGTTAGCATATCCTGTGAGAGAGTAGATAATATTTTGCACAATGAACTTGGCATGGTGAACATTTCTGCTTGGTGAGTGACATGTCTTTTGACACCGGGTCAAAAGTGCAAGAGGCTTATCACATCACAGGAAAATCTGACATAGTTTGAGGTAGATTCAGCTGGTTTCCTTGAAGGTTTCCTAATCCTGAATTAGTGTTTGATTCATTCTTTTGAACCAAAGAGACAATGCAAGCAGTGGAAACATCCCTCCTCACCTGTTCCAAAGAAGGTCAAGGCCATTTGAGGTGATGGGATGCAAAAGGCATTGAATTTATTGACTCCTTCAAAAAAGCCACACCATCAATAGAGAGTACCATGCAAACTTACTGAGACAGCTATGAAAGGTTATCAAGACCAAATGCCCAGGAAAACTGACTAAAGGGGTCTTGTTTCCTCAGAACAATGCTCTAGCATAGATGACCTTGGTTTCAATGGCTGGTGTATGCGACTGTGACTTTGAAATAGTTGATCACCCTCCTTATTCTTCTGATTTGTCCCCATATGACTATCATCTGTTCCCCAACATGAAAAGACACTTGGCTGGGAATCAGTATCACAGTGATGATGTCATCACATCTGCTGTTGATAACTTTTTTGACCAATGCAATGAAAGTGTCTTCGCCAATGCAATTAAGGACTGCAACACCGATGGAAGAATTGTGTGGAATTTATTGAAAAATAGACCTCATTTGGTCACATTTCATGAGAATATCTCTTTTAGCCTATAAACTTTTCAGCCAAGCCTCGTAAGTTTGAATAAGCTCAAGTTAATAAGCCACATATCAATGGAATATCAAAGGCCAAATACAGATTGATCTTTGTCAGTCAATCAATTTATGAATTTTTTGATTGTTATCCACATCTAAATAAACACAAAAGATTAGAATTTAGTAAGCAACAGTTATTTTTTACAGAGACAAAGGTCTTCCACATCAACTGAAAGATAATGTTGTTATAGAGACATGAAAAGAAATACTTGGAGTCATGTTTTTTTTCCTTTTTTAAATGCCATGTCTTTTCAGATGTAAGAAATCATGGTTCTCCACACCTTGCTTTATTTTATTATCTGAGAATTGCTATGATTTTTTGTGAAAGATAGTTGAGTTATTTCCCATCATTTTCTCCATGGTTTTAAATGCCATGTCTTTTTCGGATGTTGGGGATCATAGCTCTCCACACCTTCCTTTACTTTATTATCTGAGAATTGCCATGACTTTTTGTGAAAGATAGTTTCACATTGTTTTCTTCAAGGTTTTAAATGTCATGTCATTTCAGGATGTAGGGGATCATTGCTCTTCACTACTTCCTTTATTTTATTATATATGAATTACCATGACTTCTTGGGAAAGATAGTGGAGTAATTTTCTGTTGTCTTTTACACAGTTTTAAATGCAATGTCTTTTCAGGACGGAGGCGATCACAGCTCTCCACTAATTCCTTTACTTTATTGTCTGTGAATTGCCATGAATTGAAAGATAGTTGAGCGATTTTCCATTGTCTTTTCTATTGAACTCAGTGTAGTCTTCCTCTTAGCCTGGCTGCCATCCAGAACAAGAGAGCCTAGCCTTAGCTGCTATTCAGCCATAGCTGGAGCAAGAAATGATAGATCCATGCCTTTCCAAATGGCATTAGTGCAAAAATCATTTCTCCCAACGTAAATGTTTTCATTTGTACTCTCTTATTTAATCAAAGTATTACATGTGTTCATATTTATTATTGTTATTCCAATGTTTTTTTTTTTAAGTTGTTAAGTTCATGTACTTAACAATGCAGTAATGGAAATTCCTTGAGTATTTTATCAGTGTGTCATAGAACTAAAACTTGCCGTGATAAAACAAATACAAGTTCTGAAATCAGGGACCTTGAAGTAGTAAAAAACAAATCTCAAAGTCACCAGAAGAAAAAGGAATATTTTGTTAGTCATTGTAATAAAAATTGCAGTAAGAATCTTGAAACATTAAAGTTTTAGAAAAATAAAATACATCTATCTATTCTTTATCATTTTTCACCATCAAAACAATAAATAACATAATAACAATATGAATTTATATAGACTCTGAAATGAAAGGTTTTAATTGCATAGCATATTGTTCATTGTTGATACAATATTGACATAATGAGAATAAAAATAGCGAAAAACAACAATTTGTCTTTTTACATCTTTTCATGTGATTTTTCGAAGCTGCACAAATAAATTAGTTAATTTTGTGATTGTTTATAAAAAAAAACAATTATTTAATGTGTAGGCAGTTGCTTTAATAATAAGTTCTTTACAAAACTTTTCACTGACCTCATGAAAAGCCACACATATTTCCATGTAATAATAGGCATGTAATTTTTCTTTCATTCATATTCACCAGAATTACTTTGAATATTTAACATATGGTTAACGAGCTCATACAAAAGAATGAAACGATAAACAAAAATTCAAAGATTTAATAATTTCTGTGTCAAACTTGAGAGAACATTGATATTTTTTTTTTATTATGTTTTAAATTAAAAGGCAATGAAAAATATATATTGATAAAATATAAATACCAATATATATACCGACGATATATCAGGACAAAAAGAAGCTTGCTATAAACAAAATCTGAGCCACATCAATGAGAATAAATAATTCTGCAAAGCCGAATTCATAAAAGATAACAATGAGGAATGAAGAGGATTTCTTAACAATAGAAAGCACTTTTAGAAAATTAATCATTTAAGATTGGCATGTAAGTGAAAGGAAACTAAAGACACTTTGTTTTCCACTTACTATAAATAACATTTCCTGAAAGCTACATATTGAAATCCTTTATAATAATAATAATAATGTGCCATTTGTATTGGTTGTTGGGGTGGGGGGTTTAGGCCTTAGTGTTGAGAAATGAATGAAAACCCTTATGAAGACTAAATGGTAAAAAGAGATTAGTGAAGAGATATAGAAATGTTGATAGGACTAATAGAAAGAGAAAATTTCTTACCAGAAGTAAAGAAAAGTTACAGAGGCGGAAAGAATTGAGCAAATCACTTAATAAAACAAAGGAGAATAATGAAAAAAATTTAAAAAGTAGGAATTTAATAAAAGGGGTATAAAAATGGACAGTCTCAATATTGATGGACACAGGATCCTATCTAAGGCAGGAAAGAAATGTAGGCAAAATTGGACCTTCATCCCCACAAAAAAAGAAACAGAATGTCAAAAAAATGTCATAGAAAGTTTTGGGCCTCCATTACACCAGACTTTCTCTCCCATGGATCGAGAGTGATCAGTTCTTTACTCAAATTCTGGCATAGTTTCTGTATGATTACAAGAATTGCAAACAAATTGTCACAACTCTGAGTTTCATGCACATGGCAATCATCAGACACAAATTGAAAATTGACCATTGAAAAATTGAAATGTATGTTTATTAGTAGTATACATATATATACACAATAACTGGTTACCTTCTTCCTGTATTATTCGTTTATATATATATATATATATATATATATATATATATATATATATATACTTGGAGAAACAAGTAGAAATTTAAAAAAACACATCTATGAACACAAAAAAGACCTTACAATAAACAACTTAGCTAATGCACTAGTAATACATAGGAATAAATTCAACCCTAATTTTGATTTTAAAAATGCTATACTTATAAAAAAGAAAATAACTCACTCAGAAGGAAAATTCTAGAGAGTGCCACCATAGAACATTACCCAAATATTAATCTACGCCCAGGCTTTTTCCGTATTTCACCTTTCTTAACAAAATTACTGCTCTCACAAACAAACATACACAACAATATCGTAAAATCAAAAGAAAATGGTTAAATCCGCCAACACAGATAATATTCTCTACACATGACATTAACACATGACATTAACTGTCGTTATTTTCAGTTGACAATATGAAAATAGCGTTTCCTACATTCCAGTTGCTTAGAACACTCTGTCTTAGCATTCTGACTTCAAGACAAGACAGACTGGAACTGAGTCAGATAGAAACAGAGAACTTGCCTATTTTATTGACTAAGAAGAAATTCCAGCATCATGCATTTGTGTGGTTCTGCCTTTAAATTGGGGAGGGACAAGTGTTTTGCAGTTATTTCCATTCGGGATTGGAAGCAACAAAATATATATATATATATATATATATATATATATATATATATATATATATATATATATATATATATATACACACACACACACACACACACACATATATATATACACACACACACACAAATATTTTTTTTAATTTGCTATATTTAAAGGAGTCAAATGCTCAGTATCAAAGATAATGTTTATTGATACAGTGATCTTCAGACTAATTTGTCTCAAAATTGCTTATGGTATGAATCTGACAGTCACCATGCAGTGTTGATTTGTGATATATATATATATATATATATGACCCACTGGCAAAGTTGGGTTCACAAAATATGAGCAGCAGTTTTTTTGCCAACACTTTCTTGTTTATAATGAATGCAGCAAGTGATAGAATCAAAACAAACATAGAACAGTGAAAAAGAAAACAAGGAAACAAAAAACAATGTCTTCACTGAAACTATAGCAAACATGAACATTTGCAGACATGGGGATACAGAGGGCATCTAAAAAGAGACACAGAATCATTTATTGTAAACCAGAATGCATCTGGATCAATTAAAGTGAGAATTGATAAATCTCAGAATAACTGCATTTTGTGTAGAAAGAAACAAGACTGCAAATGAGCTCATATGTAAATGTACCAATCTGGTTCAAATAATCAAATCTAAAAGCAATCCTGCTCGAGTAAGAATAGTAATTGCATCAATTGTGCAAATGACTTCGATACAAGTGTAGTACCCTTTTTGTAGCAGTAGCAGCCAAAAGTAAATAAACCCTGTATCAGCAGTAGTTCAAATATAAAAACATGTGAACCCTAAAGTCTCTTTTCTTCTGGATTCCTTTTTTGAATGGCTGGCATAAACTTTCTATGTTGAAGCTAGAAGAGCTGTGAAATACTTCACACTAAAACACACCCAAAAACATTTTGTTGTGTATGCAATTCCCTTCTAACAAAAGAAAATCTTGTTTTAAACTTTACTTTTGGTAATTTTGGTTTAATAAATGTTATCTTTGCATTTCAAATCAATTAGTCAGTTATTTTTGTGCATGTACTCTTTACACCACCATTGTTCCTTGTTCTATAAAATATTCCTGTAAGAAACCTTACACATTTAATTATTGAAGTAGCTAAACACATATCATGAGCATATAAAATGATGCTACAAATATAATGCAGAGGATAATAGGAATAAGTGATTCTTGAACTCTGACATTCTGAAAATGTTCCTGATTGGGGACATAATCATATCTGGGGGACCATGTGGTGAAGATAGAAGAAAATGAAAGAAGGAATATCAGGACTTTGCCCATGAACTAAGAAAATCTATGGTACATTAAGTTTTGGTTTTTATCCATAGTAATTGCCCCAAAATCGTCTACAGATAAGATTGGATGAATTATTGAGTTGATGAAGGTTTCAGATCCTCTTGACCATGGGAGTAATGGTACCTTTCTCATTTGCTTTCTTCTTCTCTTCTTAATTTAGATAGACTCGGTGTATGAGTTTCAAAAATAAGAATTATTTTTCCTTCATCATTTTAGAAAGCTTGATCAGTTTCCATTCATTGATGGCTTCAGCTCGCAGTGCCATGAGCTGTATCACTAACCACTTGGCTGAAAAGTTTCAGGGAAGAAGTTACTGGAACACCCAGAAGAATTTCAACTTTGGTTCCTCACTCTGCCACAGACTCAAGTCTGGTTTGACGTCTCACATTTCAAAACAGAAACTGATAAATTATTTCAGTCTTTTCACACAACAAGTGAGTCCATCACCTTTTGTTTGTATTATATTTTTGGTAAAATTTTGATGAATTATTAACATATCTGAATTAAATTTTTTCTTCAGTTAACCAAAATTCCTATGTCTGTTCACATAATTTCAGCCTTGTTAAACAAAGAAGCAATTCTTTGGTATATTTAGTTTTTAAATATTTACCTGACTCACAATTCAAAAATTAATAAGGCCACATAACTCAATCAAAAAGTGAATTTTGTGTTATAAAGTGATCATTAAGATATCAAATAGTCATACACAACTCTCATCCTAAATCATCTATATAATAAATGCAAATGTCAGTGTGTCACTGTGTCACACTTTTTCAACTTTACTCCTAGAGGCCATAGCCCAACATATCATACTATTTTGGAATCAGGTCAACTCCATAAGCAAATTAAAAACATTATGGACTGGATCCAGACACACAATCCTGAAATTTTGGATTCCTAAATTTTCATTTTTGCAATTGTTTTTGGATTTCACCATCTTGGCTTCTACTGATAAAAACAATTAAAGGGACACAATGCTAACTTTCAATAGCTCATGTTCAAATGAAAAAATTACTGTTCTCAAATTACAGTGTTTCAAAATAAAATTGTCCATCTTTTCAACTTTACTCCTAGAAGCTATAGCCCAACATATCATACCATTTTGGAATCAGGCCAACTCTGTGAACAAATTAAAAACATTCTGGGCCAGATCCGGACCAGCAATCCTGAATTTTTGGATTCCCAAGTTTTCATAACTGTGATTGTTTTTGGGGATTTTTTTTTTCTTTACGTGAACTTTTGCAAGAAATTTTTTTTGTACGATAACAATTTTTATAACCTGAAAATAAATTTGGGAATAATCGAAATTAATTGTGAAATCCAGCAAAAGTCACCCATGTAATAAAAATAATTGTTTGTATTGAAAGTAAGGACCTACATACATAAATTGTCTTTAAATTAAGTGGCAGCAGAAGAATTATCATTGAACTTTTAAAAGGTAAGCTTAAATATTAATGCAATTCTTAAATGCAGTGATCAATTTTGAGTTCTTTTGTAGTTTATTGTTGCCTATTGCATTTACTCCTCTCTACCTATTGGGATGAAGGCCCAATCAAGAGCTCTCTGCAGGAGCTAGCTTCAATGCCACCCAATTGGGTAGCTTTTAAACTAGTCTAAAATATTTCAACTATCTTGACAGATGATTTACAATGAGAGTTGTGTGTGCATGGTGTGTTTTGGTGAAAATTAAATTACAGAATGCCATCATTTTTTGTCATAGATTCATTTTGATGCTTTCAGAATACCTCCATGAAAAATGAATTTAAGGAATAATATATTTTTAATTCATTCTAACTTGTTAAAGTTGATGAGAAAAAATGGAATCAGTTTCTCTTCTGGCTTGTAATAAGCTTCCCAAATCTTCAATTTCTTCCAACCTTCAAAGTAGCATAAGCCAAACAGTCCAACAACACGTGTCTCCTGTTGGCTACCACAGTCGTTCTCTCGTTTTTTTTTTTTGTTTTTTTTTTTTTTTGGGTCTCTCTCTCTCTCTCTCTCTCTCTCACACACACACACACACACACCTATTTTTTGATAGATTAAATGACAGTTCAAATTTGGGAGAGGGATTCTTGCAAAAGTATCCAACTCCGAAATGTATCATTTCCAAATATACAGCCCGTAAAGCTACCATTTTCTCTACTCTTGAGAATTTATTTGTAAAAATTTGGCAATATTTTCTTTTTTAAAATTGAAACATTTATCTTGTTCATTATGAGATGTAATAAAAGATGATCAGTGAAAAACAGTTTCATATAAAGTTCTATCATTTTCATTGATTTCATGCTGTATATTCTCCGTTTCTGTGTGCTGTAAAAATCTTTACAAAAAAATGTTCCTTTATTTCTGATCTGTTTTTAAAACAAATACAGTGATACTTTGAGATATGAGTAGCTTAACATATGAGTTTTTTTGAGATGTTACTGATGGCTCAGGCCATTTTTTGACTGACATGCTACTTAATTTCTGAGATACGAGTCGTGCTTCCGGAAGCTGCCGCTAGTTGGTGCACAGGTAAAGCATCAGTACAACAACAAGCTTCTCATTCTTTCTCATGTGTTACCCGTACAGTAAAGATGTATCTCGTTTGTTGACCGTGTTTGTGAATCATTTTTACAGTTTCTAATTACATTACAGTGATTTTTTTTTTTTGTGTACCATCATGAGTCCAAAGAAAGTGAATGTAAAGAAAAGTTGTGAGAAGAAGAAGAAGAAGAAGAAGAAGAGAATGCTATCAATAGAAGTAAAGCAAGAAATAATTAAAAAAACATGAAAGTGCAATTTTAGTTCATTTAATGTTAGGAAAGCGAAGTTTTAGTTTGTTTATTATTAAGAAAGTGAAGTTTTTGTTTATGTGTCTACAGTCTACATTACCTCCTCCCTCCCTCCCTCCCTCCTCCTCTATCATTCATCTCTGTTAGCCACATAGGTCTTTCTCTAAGGTAAGAATTCAGTACTAAATAACACTTTTTTTATTTTTATTTCATATTTATGTTAAGCATTGGTAAAGTATACATGTTTTTTAATTAAAAACACGTCTTTTTCATAATTTACGATGGTTTGGGGACGTTTTACAGGGTTGGAATGGATTAAATCTATTTCCGTTATTTTAAATGGGAAAAATCTTTTTGACATACGAGCTCCGTTATGGAATGGATTAAACTCGTATCTCAAGGTATTACTGTAATGGTATTGTTTCTGAAATCAAAAATTTACTGAAACCTGATTTTTTAAAATTTATTTTAAAGGTTTCTTTCTCTTTCATGGTAAGTTCAACAAAGGTGTTTGTATTTGTGCTAATGAATGTTATATATTTTAATTATATCTGATGACACATTTTACTACTTTGGATGAAGTACTTCCATCTCCTATTGTCACAGGATCTTGTTAATAGCTACTTGTCAGAACTGAAGAGTAGTTAGAAAATGTATGTTATCCAGTAACTCATAGAATATACATTCACTGATGTTTAAACATGGCTTATATTAATTACATGTGTCTACTTGTTTCATCAAATGTGGAGCATTGTTAACATATAAGTAGTTTATAACAAGTGATAGATATAACATGGCATCAGTCTTCTGATCTTTCCTTCCATTGTTAGTCAACACTAAGTTGATAATAGGATTTTTTTTTAATCATTTCACCCCAAAGTGATAATGTCACTAAGACGCAAGTGGTTACTGGGAGTGAAAGAGAATGAGAAGACTTTAGTGAGGAGAAAGAACAATAAAAGAAGAGGGTTCAGGAAGACAGAAGATGGCGATAATGCCACTAAGACAGAAGGGATTACGGGGAGGGAAAGAGAATGACAAGACTTTAGTGAGGAGAAAGGACAATAAAAGAACAGTCACAGGAAGACAAATGCAATGTCAATTGCCATCTAAATTTTTGATGATTGTAGTGATTGGGAACGCATCCTCTTGGGAATCTGTTCCACAAAGCAGTGGTGTGTGGGAAGAAGCTACTGATGTGAAACTTATATCCGACCAATGGAATGGTTTTCTACAATGTGCATAACCTTTGCAGGTTTTAGCTGTGACGGTTAGAACTTCTGGACCTTAGGAATGTAGTCATCTGAACATTTTCCATGGAAATAGCGATAGAGGCTTGCAACATTTTAGCCAATTATTCAAAAGTAGAACAAATACTAGATGCCATAAAAAGATCTGCTTTGAAATTCTAACTATCAATTTATCTTCAGATGATGTTTTTTTTTGAGACACAAAATCTCCATAAAAGAAACATAAGATTATAAGGGACATACAAAACTCGTGGTAAGAAAGAGAATTAATATGTATATGCTTCTTAGGGATAACCAATTACTTGGGCAAATTCCTCCTTCATATATGAGTTGAAGCCACAACTTTCAGCCTTCCTTTTTGAAAAGAATATTTAGTCAGTTGAGTAATGACAAAAGGATGATGTTCAACACTCGAAAAAAAAAATTAATGAAGATCAAATATTTTTTTCAACCTGCATTCTCGATTAAAATGTCTTCCGATGCTGCCGCAGTAGTTCTTTGATTTATGTTGAAAGAAGAGACATAATGATAAATGCTTTGCTGCTCCTTTTGCAAGTCGATCTTTAACACCTGCTGACATAAATGATTGCCTCATCTATTTCCTTGTGAACATACTTATGCATTTGTTTACGAATGGCATTTCATTGTTTTTCGTAACCATAAATCAGTGAGATGTATTATTAAAACCTATGACTGAAGCATCACCTTGAATAAAGCATGTTTTAATGCAACCGCAGAAAAATGACTTTGAACAAGAGTAATCAAGAGTCAAACTCATGCAAGTTGTTGACAGTCTCAGTCAAGCAACACTAAACAAATAACAAACGAAAAATCTTCAGGTGCTGATCTACTCACAGAACATGAAATTCCAGACCAACCATGTGGAATAAAGTTGGTCAAGATCTTTTCAGCTCATTCAGAAATGTCATCATGATAGTACTAGTACTCTAAGTACTTGTAAATTCATGCATTTTCTCATATTAATGCATCAACTAATATATACCCCATGAAAAATAACTTTCTCAAAACATGGCGTTTCTAAATAAGTAATTTCAAATGATGCTTCAATTATTGTTGCTCACAAAAACAAGAAATTTGCAGCAGATTGGAACATTTACCCAGATACCAAAAGTCAGGGTTTGCATTTTGTGATGTTTTAATAAAAAGGACAATTTCATCTGTAATGAAAAGGCTGTATAAGTGTTTCAATAAAAAGTGATGGTCCATGTCTTGCATTGTTGACTCTTTGTGCAACATTTAGTAAAATAACATGCCTTTACCAACATCTAAACCGATAGAAAACAACAGTCAATAAAACAACTTGGATAAAACCCCAAGTAATTACTTTCATTGAATATTGATGATCATGTATGCATTAATGATAGTAAAACGTGACCAAGAATAAGCAAATGGATCTTAACATTTGCAACAGCTCAGATCATAACTAGATTTAATGAAGAACATTTGTAAACTTTGCTGAAACCATTGACGTCCACTGTTTGTAACTCATTCACAAGAATCACCAGTATATCCTTGCTGTTTATACCTCATTCACAAGAATCACCAGTATATCCTTGCTGTTTATACCTCATTCACAAGAATCACCAGTATATCCTTGTTGTTTATATCTCATTCACAAGAATCACCAGTATATCCTTGCTGTTTATACCTCATTCACAAGAATCACCAGTATATCCTTGCTGTTTATACCTCATTCACAAGAATCACCAGTATATCCTTGCTGTTTATACCTCATTCACAAGAATCACCAGTATATCCTTGCTGTTTATACCTCATTCACAAGAATCACCAGTATATCCTTGTTGTTTATATCTCATTCACAAGAATCACCAGTATATCCTTGTTGTTTATACCTCATTCACAAGAATCACCAGTATATCCTTGCTGTTTATACCTCATTCACAAGAATCACCAGTATATCCTTGTTGTTTATACCTCATTCACAAGAATCACCAGTATATCCTTGCTGTTTATACCTCATTCACAAGAATCACCAGTATATCCTTGTTGTTTATACCTCATTCACAAGAACCACCAGTATATCCTTGCTGTTTATACCTCATTCACAAGAATCACCAGTATATCCTTGCTGTTTATACCTCATTCACAAGAATCACCAGTATATCCTTGTTGTTTATATCTCATTCACAAGAATCACCAGTATATCCTTGTTGTTTATACCTCATTCACAAGAATCACCAGTATATCCTTGCTGTTTATACCTCATTCACAAGAATCACCAGTATATCCTTGCTGTTTATACCTCATTCACAAGAACCACCAGTATATCCTTGCTGTTTATACCTCATTCACAAGAATCACCAGTATATCCTTGCTGTTTATACCTCATTCACAAGAATCACCAGTATATCCTTGTTGTTTATATCTCATTCACAAGAATCACCAGTATATCCTTGTTGTTTATACCTCATTCACAAGAATCACCAGTATATCCTTGCTGTTTATACCTCATTCACAAGAATCACCAGTATATCCTTGCTGTTTATACCTCATTCACAAGAATCACCAGTATATCCTTGCTGTTTATACCTCATTCACAAGAATCACCAGTATATCCTTGCTGTTTATACCTCATTCACAAGAATCACCAGTATATCCTTGTTGTTTATACCTCATTCACAAGAATCACCAGTATATCCTTGTTGTTTATACCTCATTCACAAGAATCACCAGTATATCCTTGCTGTTTATACCTCATTCACAAGAATCACCAGTATATCCTTGCTGTTTATACCTCATTCACAAGAACCACCAGTATATCCTTGTTGTTTATATCTCATTCACAAGAATCACCAGTATATCCTTGCTGTTTATACCTCATTCACAAGAATCACCAGTATATCCTTGTTGTTTATATCTCATTCACAAGAATCACCAGTATATCCTTGCTGTTTATATCTCATTCACAAGAATCACCAGTATATCCTTGTTGTTTATATCTCATTCACAAGAATCACCAGTATATCCTTGCTGTTTATATCTCATTCACAAGAATCACCAGTATATCCTTGCTGTTTATACCTCATTCACAAGAATCACCAGTATATCCTTGCTGTTTATACCTCATTCACAAGAACCACCAGTATATCCTTGCATGTTTATACCTCATTCACAAGAACCACCAGTATATCCTTGTTGTTTATATCTCATTCACAAGAATCACCAGTATATCCTTGTTGTTTATACCTCATTCACAAGAATCACCAGTATATCCTTGCTGTTTATACCTCATTCACAAGAATCACCAGTATATCCTTGCTGTTTATACCTCATTCACAAGAACCACCAGTATATCCTTGCTGTTTATACCTCATTCACAAGAACCACCAGTATATCCTTGTTGTTTATATCTCATTCACAAGAATCACCAGTATATCCTTGTTGTTTATACCTCATTCACAAGAATCACCAGTATATCCTTGCTGTTTATACCTCATTCACAAGAATCACCAGTATATCCTTGCTGTTTATACCTCATTCACAAGAACCACCAGTATATCCTTGCTGTTTATACCTCATTCACAAGAACCACCAGTATATCCTTGTTGTTTATATCTCATTCACAAGAATCACCAGTATATCCTTGTTGTTTATACCTCATTCACAAGAATCACCAGTATATCCTTGCTGTTTATACCTCATTCACAAGAATCACCAGTATATCCTTGCTGTTTATACCTCATTCACAAGAACCACCAGTATATCCTTGCATGTTTATACCTCATTCACAAGAACCACCAGTATATCCTTGTTGTTTATATCTCATTCACAAGAATCACCAGTATATCCTTGTTGTTTATACCTCATTCACAAGAATCACCAGTATATCCTAGCTGTTTATACCTCATTCACAAGAATCACCAGTATATCCTTGCTGTTTATACCTCATTCACAAGAACCACCAGTATATCCTTGCATGTTTATACCTCATTCACAAGAACCACCAGTATATCCTTGTTGTTTATATCTCATTCACAAGAATCACCAGTATATCCTTGTTGTTTATACCTCATTCACAAGAATCACCAGTATATCCTTGCTGTTTATACCTCATTCACAAGAATCACCAGTATATCCTTGCTGTTTATACCTCATTCACAAGAACCACCAGTATATCCTTGCTGTTTATACCTCATTCACAAGAACCACCAGTATATCCTTGTTGTTTATATCTCATTCACAAGAATCACCAGTATATCCTTGTTGTTTATACCTCATTCACAAGAATCACCAGTATATCCTTGCTGTTTATACCTCATTCACAAGAATCACCAGTATATCCTTGCTGTTTATACCTCATTCACAAGAACCACCAGTATATCCTTGCTGTTTATACCTCATTCACAAGAACCACCAGTATATCCTTGTTGTTTATATCTCATTCACAAGAATCACCAGTATATCCTTGTTGTTTATACCTCATTCACAAGAATCACCAGTATATCCTAGCTGTTTATACCTCATTCACAAGAATCACCAGTATATCCTTGCTGTTTATACCTCATTCACAAGAACCACCAGTATATCCTTGTTGTTTGTATCATGTCCTCAAAAGTCACCAATATATCTTCACTTGTTGTATCTCGTTCATAAGTGTCACTGATATATTCTCACTGTTTGTACCTCATTCACCAGTGTCACCAATATATCCTCACTGTTTATACCTTGTTCACAAGCATCAACGATCTTAAGTCTGATATGATATCCAATGTATTGCCACAGATTCAGGAACCTGAATAGAAATATGGCCACAACTAATCGCCAAATGAGATCTAATTCATGAATGCAAACTTGTTGCTCCAAAATCAAGAATTTAACCAAAAGCTGAATGAGCAATATGTTCACCTTATTGAATGATTGATAATGAAAATTTGATATAAATTGATAAAACAGAATTCCTGTGAGACTTTTTGATGACGAATGATTTGGAGAGGCTGATATTGTATATGATGTTCACAATTGCTATCTGTCTACTCTTTTACTATTTCCAATAAGTAAGGACTTCTTTATCCATTTGCCACAGCATCTCATTAATAGCTCATTGTCAAATCCAAACAGGAATTAAAAAATGTATGTCATCCAATAACACATAGATTATACAATGAGGTGAAACAAGTATTTGGACAGTAAAAAAATGGATTTAGAATCATATATTGAAAGATAAGCATTGTCTAAAGCTCACAATATATTCGTAAAACAATTATAAATGCAAATAAACAGCAAAAATAAATTATTTGACACATATATATATTTTATATACAAATTATTAAAACAGGTAGTGAAAAAAGTATTTGGACAGTTCCAAAATTATGTTTAAAATTAATGTTTTGAGTATATTTCATGCTTGAATGTGATAGAATTTTATGGTATAGTCTAGAATGTGCATTACTTAAAGGTGTTTGCTATCTTGATGGTCAGTTCATCCCAAGACGTTGCACTAACAGTACTGCAGGATGCCAAAGCAAAGAGAGCTGTTGAAAGATCTTAAAGATAGAATTATTTCTGCACATAAAGAAAAAAAAGCTATCGTAAGGTTTCTAAAGACCTATGTATACCGGTGAGCACTGTTGGGTACATAATTAAGAAATGGAAAGCCTTCGGTACTCATAAAAATATGCCAAGAACAGGTGCACCGCAAAAAATATCACAAAAATGACCCTTTTTGTGACTCGGAGAGAACTTCAAAAACATCTCAGCAATGCAGGAACTCATGTATGCAAGAGGACCATGAGTTCTGAACTTCACTGACAACAATTAAAATCTCGCTCTCCTTGCAAAACCCCATTGCTAAAAAAATGTCATTTAAAATCCAGACTTGAATTTGCCAAAACTAATTTACAAAAGCATGATGGCTATTATAAGCAAATTTTATGGTCTGGTGAAAGCAAGATTGAACTTTATGGCCACAATGATGCTACCCATGTTTGGAGAAAGGATGGAACACCCTTCAATCAAAAGAACACCATCCCCAGTGTGAAGCACGGAGGCGGTAGCATTATGGTTTGGTGATGCTTTGCATATAATGGTACGGGACAACTGAAAATTATTGAGGGCACAATAAATGCAGCCAAATATATTCAGATTTTAGAAGATAAATTGCAGTCATCAGTTGAGAAATTAGAACTTAGACCAGATTGTTTTTTTTTCAATAGGACAATGATGCGAAACATACAGCCAAAACAACACGTGCATGGCTTCAAAACAATAACATCAACGTGTTGACATGGCCCAGCCAATCGCCGGACATGAATCCAATAGAGAATCTTTGGAGAACACTGAAGAATCAGATTCGTGAAAGTTGACCAAAGAACCTCAGTGAATTGAAAGTTTTTACAGAAGAAGAATGGGCTAAAATTCCCACCAAATCATGCCAGGCGCTTGTAGAGAGCTACAGGAACAGACTGGGAGGTGTGGTTGCAAATGAAAGAGGACCAAGTAAATATTAAACACATTTAAAGCATAATTTATATTCTGTCCAAATACTTTTTTCACTACCTGTTTTAATAATTTGTATATAAAATATATATACGCGTCAACTAATTTCTTTTTGCTGTTTATTTGCATTTATAATTGTTTTACGAATGTATTGTGAGACAATGCTTTTCTTTCAATATATGATTCTAAATCCATTTTTTTTACTGTCCAAATACTTGTTTCACCTCACTGTATAATCAGTGATGTTTAATGTTGGCTTGGATTAATTACTTGTCTATTTGTTGAATCAAACTCTGACCTCTGGTAACATCCAGTTATTTTCTAGCAAGTCATATATATGAAGTCTGGTCAAAAAGTATCAGGACTGTTGCTATGGTAATGGAGCTAAAGTATGCAGAGTGAAGTTGCTTGGCACAGAGTGACTTTTAACTCTGTCATACATACACACTAAGTTATAACATTCTTACTTACTTCCATAGCAGTTCTTGGAAGGAAAACGTGTAGAGTGCGGTCATCCCATCACACCACAGTGTTTCCATCTGTGACCATGGCTTGTGCAGTAGCTTTTGGCCATGCACATTATTCCCCTAGTCTGACAACCATGATATTCCACAGATTTCACATCTTACAACTTTTTCCTCTTCATAAAATCGAATCCCACTTGAAAGAAAAAAGATTTCAAGACACCGAGGAAATCTAAGAGAATGTGATGAGGTAGCTTCTTGCTATCCCAAAACAGAGTTCCAGAAATGATTCTATCAAGGGAAACAATATTGGATAAATATGTGGCTTCAGTAGAAGACTACTTTGAAGGAGATTAAATTCTGAATTGATATTTCTTGTAGTTTTCTTTTTATAGAACCAGTTCATATACTTTTTGATCAGACCTCTCATATATATGTATATATATATATATATATATATATATATATATATATATATATAATGATCTTGAAATATACATTTCATTTTATTATCAAATAAATGCCATTAATATATTCCTCAACAATAAATGTCATCTGAACTCTTATTAATACAAAGTATGACTTTTATGAGACAATTAGACAAGCGAAAAACATCAACACAATGAAATTGTCTCCAAGTAGCAATCTAAGTGCAGTTCAAGTGAAATAACCTGTCTTCACCAAATTATCTGCCTTTATTATAGGCACCACATTCAAGATTTTTTTAAAGGTCTTCATATTGTTTTTATACTATTGTTAGCCCAATACAAGGTAGAGGCTTATAGAATGGAGTTGTTGTAAGGATATATATAGGATAATTGTTGACACTAGATTTGAAGAGGTTAATATTGTAGTGATCAGGGAAGAATTTGTTTGAGTGGAATTTCTTCATTACCAATCAAATGTGATGGAAATGCGGATGATTCAACTCTGTGTACATGGCCTGGTGGATACTAGCTATGAAGGTCTGGAATGGTGGAACCAAGGAATTTAGTTTGCTCAAACATTTACCATGAAAATAGCAATAAAGTAACAAAAGTTTGTCTGTTGGAAAAGTGTTGTAGTGTGGAAAACAATTCATCACTCACAAGGCCACAGAGATGCTTTTGAACTCTATCAAGACAGTAATGATTGTGTAACTCCAGCTCAGATATGGTATCAATGCACCATTTATTTGATCTGGCTCCTGTAAGGGCAAAGCATGACAGAACGAGCTGTGTACTTTCAGGTGCAGTACAAGGAACAGACAATTTCCTAGCATCATGGTCTATAAGAGAAAGACAAAGAATTTGCAAGAGTTTGGGATTTAATATAAGGAAGAGTGACGTAACATTCTTGACAAAACAATTTTAGTTGTATTCCTGCATTCCACATCAAGTATTTGCTACTGAGAGCGACACTAAGAATGAATTTTAATGCTCTAAAATATATACAGAAATTTATTTTGGATCATTTTAGTTTTTCTTCCATCAGTAAAAACAGTTAAGTCATCTTGTAGCGTATAACTTTTGCATATCACAATGTGTTCAGCTCTGAATCTCTTTTCATGCTTGGTCCTTGCAAATGTGGCAACTTACATTACAGTCCTGAACAATCACAGATACAAAGCCTGAAAGTTAAGTCATAAATCAGCTGTCAGATTATAGTTACTAGATTTTTTGAGGTGTGACCATAAACCTGTTTCTTGAAAGTGCGGCTTACTTAATGTAGTCAAAAAAAAATATTTGTTTTTTGGTGACCTTGAAAATGCCCCAATCTTTTCTTCTTTCTTTCTTCTTCTTTCTCTTCCTTCTTTCTTCTTCTCCTTTATTCTTTCCCTTTTTTCTTGTTTCTCCTTCTTTCTTTTTCTCCTTTATTCTTTCCCTTTCTTCTTTTTCCTTTCTTTCTTCTTCTCCTTTATTCCTTCCCTTTCTTCTTCTTCTCCTTTATTCTCTCTTTTTTACTTCTTTCTTACCATCTCCGTCAATTCCGTGTTTTGCTTTTTCAAAATCTGAATGGATGATTTTATAGAATCCTGCTTCCCAAAGTTATTAGTCCTCCAAATCATAGAAATTTTGAATACGTTCTTAATATATACCAGTTAACAAAGGAATGTCTTGTAGAACATACAAAGTCTACTGTAGCCAATATTTCCGCTGTCTTGGGTACTTTTGACAACTTTCCTAATTCTTGATTCCCACTTGTGACTGTTACTTTTTTTTTTTCCTTTTTATATTTTTATCACTTTATCTTAGAAACTCTAGCATTGCTTTCTTCACAAATGAGCTGAATCCACTCCCATCAGTGCTAAACTCCAGCCTTCTCTGTGTGGCAGTCCAATTCAATTTGACACCATTATGCCTCACTACCATTTTAGCTTGGCATAACTGATTTTCTGTTTTCCTACTGTTAGAACCAGAATAAGAATAGGCCGGAATTCATCTTACACATACCTGTCTGACAATTATAGCTTTTTTGTTCCAATACCAGACCGACCCATTTGAATTTGAAAGATGCCTTCAAATTGACAACAAAGCGGCATATGATTCTCTCAGTAACAGATACTCTAAAAACATTTTGTATCACCCAAACAAAAAATCATCCAAACAAGTAGAAAAGATACTATATAATTTCCCTTTCTTGTGTAAAAAATTTCAGTCGGTAAAAGGACAATATGAATAAAGACAAAAGGAAAACTTATCTTTATCAATACTCTTCTAATGTGCCATGTCCCTTCAGGCCGTGTGCAAACATGAATCTCCACAACTTCCTATCTTTTTAGTACTGACTAATGTTTGTCCTCTGACTACCCCCCCCCCCACACAGTTTGTGTTCTTGCATCTATTAACACAAGCTCATTAGATATGTTATTTACTGTTTCTCTCTGCCACTCGGTATATCCTGTGAATGTTGAATTCTCCAAGACCTCTTTCCTTATTATGTATACCAGGAATTTTAACTGTTTCTTTCTGATCCTAAGCCAAAGGGTCCTTTGCATTCCCATTTTCTTTAAAACTTCATTGCTCACATGTTCTATCTATGGCATTCTTGTCATTCTTCTGTAGAACCACATCTCTATTGCCTCAAGTATCCTCTTCATCTGTGAAGAAATTGTCCAGCATTTACTGCCATATAGATGGATAAATACAGTGCTGTTCGATAAAAGTGACTCACCTGATTTTTTTTTTTACTTAAAAATTTTTTCGCCTATTGTTTTTGGGTCAAACTAATTTTTAATCTTACTAATATAAATACCCCTTCCCAACCACCTAGTAAAAAAGTTTACTCACCCTAAAGTATTCTATTGATAATTATAATTTTGGATATAAATGAGATTTAGGGAAAAACTCTGTGCAAAAAAAGTAACTCACTTATTTCCTGCAACTAATAATCAATAGAAACATAACCGAACAGCTAAAATAAAGAATAATAGAGGTATAATTTATTTATAATAGGTAATGTAGTTCAAAATATTTAATAATCTATGGGTCCTCCTTTATTTTGAATAACCTTTTCAACCCTTTTTGGCATTGACTTGATTAGGATCTGGCAAATCTCATCTCCAAGCATTGAATTCCATTCAGATATGAAATTCACAATCAAATCCTTTGTTGCTTAAATGCTTTCTCAAGAGCCTGTACTTTATAATGCTCCATAAGTTTTCTATGGGGTTGAGGTCAGGAGATTGGGGCGGCCATGTCATAACACTCACCTGCTTCTCATCAAAGTATTCCTTCATCAATTTTGATTTGTGACAGGGAGCATTATCCTGCATAAAAATAAGCTTGGTGGGGTCGATTTGCACCCTTTCAGCAGAAGGGAGCAGACAAGACTCTAAAATTCTCTTGTACTGCTCACTCTTGAGGGTCTTTTTCAATAGGTTTTAAGAAACCAGTTCCATGAAAAGAAAAGGATCCCCAGAACATTATACTGAACAGATGCTTGACAGTACTTACTGCTAAATGCAAAGAGCTTTCAAAGCTTCTTCTTCGGATTTTAGATCGCTTATCCTTTGAATTTAGCTCAACTTTCGTTTCATCGGAGAAGAGAAGATTTAGTAAAAAGAAAACCAGGTGAGTCACTTTTATCGAACAGCACTGTATAACATAGCACTTAAGCGCTCTAATCTTTGTTTCTAATGAAATTTTCTTGCTTCTTAATATTTTGCTTAGTTCTCGAAAGGCATTTTTCACTATTCTAATGTACCCTCACATTTCTGTGTCACATTTTCCATTCTGTGTTATAACACTTCCCAGGTAGTTAAATTTCTGTACTTACTTGATTTTAACATCTCCCATTTGTATCCCACATTTTGGGCTGCCCCTTTTGCTAATGACTTTACGTTCTGTCTTTTTTACAATTAATGATTAGTCCTTTCTTCAAGCTTCCTTTAACTACTTTGTCTAAAAGTACCTGCAGTTATTTTTTGTACTTCACTCATGGATCTTTGATTAGCAAGTCTGCATGGCCGAGGGTTGAGTCCAGAGTTGAAAAGTGATCTCCAATGCCTCGTGTGAATATATATTGTATTCAAGAAACCCACCTTATTACAAGCAACTATGAGGTTGTGCTGTCAAGGAGGTGCTGTCTCTTCTCTTCTCAACATACTTTGATAGCCGTTTCTTCACTAGTAAATTGTTCTTCACAGATCCAGTGGGCAGTTCAGCTCTGCTAGATATTTCCATAAATGAGAAAGTGTTCCATCTCATTGGAGTTTATGCACCCAATGGCCATAGAGAGCAGGAGGCATTCTTTTGTGAAGTTCGATCAATTTGTGATGCCATCAAAATGGGTAGTTTTAGCGGGTGATTGGAATACTGTATTTGATCCTGATTTAGACTGCAGGGAACTAGGAAGGGTACTAACTTTCCTTCTAATGAGTTTATTGCCAGACTCGTTCTGATTGATAAATTCTGAAATGCACATCCAAAGCAAATAGAGGGAACTTGGACAGATAGAGGCAGCTTGGGTATGGTGCAGCATTCTAGCCACGTCAATGGAGTTCTAGTTAGGAGAGGTCTTAAGTTGTTCAAGTTTCCATAGTATAGCCTGGCTACTGGAAATTCAACACTTCTTTTTTGGACATAAACATGAAGGATTTCTAGTACTAGTTGCTACTAACAATAAAGCAAGAACTGTCAGGTTCTCTCTTTGGGAATAAGTGGTGGAGACACCTTAAAGATACCATCAGGTCTTTTGCCTTTGATTATACCAGATAACTCAATTTAAATAGACTATCAGTGCAAAATGTGCCAGAATCTAGAATAGAGGATGCTGTAAAATCAGGAGATAGTAATAAGAAGTACTAAACTCAGGTAGTTAGAATGTCTGCCAAGCCAACAAATATGGCTTCAGAATTGCATGCTGAGGAACTTTGCAGTGTCTCTAATTGCTATATTATACGTGTCACATGGTATATTATACGTGTCACCCAAGAGTATATGCAGGGAGTTTTGTGACTACTTTCAGAAGCTTTTCAGCAGGGAACTCAATCTGAGTTTGACTCAGTTTGAAAACTATTTGACTGACTTTCCTCACCTCAAGGTGATTGAAGTGGCTGGTTGCAAGAGTCATATAATAGAGAAGGAAATTTGGAAAGCATTGAAGTTAAGACTCTAAGCACAGATGTTTCCTGTGCAGGTTGAGGGCAAAACTGTTCCTTGGTGGAATCACATTACATGGTTCCACCACCTCAGCCAAGTAGACCACTCATGCTGACAATGTTTCCACACTTGTAACAAGCCATCCCAAGACTGACAAAGTCAGAAGAGAAATCCAGCTATGATTAACAAGATAAGTCTGTTGGCTTGTGGTTCAGTTCATGGAAAGGTTTTCCTCCTCTGGCTCCCTTCAGTTAGAAGATACTCAGTGCCTGGACTGGTCCTGACCTCCAGCTGAAGAATTGTTGGAGGTTCTGGAGAAGTTTGTACCCACGGTTAATATGTGCCTGCAAAGGAATCTATCCTTGAAGGGGAGTGCCAACGTGTGCATTATGTAAATCCACCCCTCATACTTTACTGTCTTTCAGTTCTGCCATTCCCATCCATCACCCTAGTTTATCTAATGAGAGCTTTGTTTTGTCTCCTCTGGAGGGACAAAGCTCCTATGATGCACCATGAGGTCTTAGAATGCCTGATGTAATGGCCCATCAAGATACTTTGCAACTTGATTGGATGTGTACACAGGATGATGAGAATGACATCTTCTGGAAGGAAAATGATAAAACATCTTTTCTGTCTTTGAAGAGTGTGGACTCAGCTGATCCACTGTTTGACCCGTAGTAAGTGTGCTTTCTGTCGTGAATGCTGCCATGCACTCACGACCTGACCATTGTCAAGAAAGGCATTATATCAGGTGTGTCTCTTAGGCTGTTCATGACAATTTGATGAGGGAGGAGTTCTACTCCATATATGGCCTGAGACACCCAGATTGAAAGGGCCTCACTAACAATGAGGCATCATTCCCCTGGCTGATGATTCAGAATGGATCAGCAAAAGTCTTTCAAAGTGGGACTGATTGTTTTGCCAGAATGCATCCAGTGCAGTGAAATGAATGGAGAAGTCTAATGATCACACCTTCTTTCACTGCCTGGTTGTTGGCTACATGGTTCACATGCTGTACAGACAATTCTTTGTCCTGGATGCCAGTTCTGTTTGTAGCAACTTGAGCACCTTGTCAGACAAGACGAAGCACTATGTTCTTCTGTGCTTTCTAGCCATCATGTGAATGGTGGTAGGGATGTCAAGGATGAATAAAATTCAAGGTGCATTGCCTCTCTTTTCCCATCACTTAGTTTCATTCTTCAAGCAGCAAAACTGAAGGTCAAGATCAGGGGGTGATTTTTTTCTGAGGACTTTGCTGAAAGGTAAGTGCTGCTAACCTTGAGCAATACAACAAACTGACTGGCAGATGAAAAACACACCTTCCCAACCCAATTAAGTTAGTGTAACAGTTTTTTCTTTTTTGGGGGGTGGGGGTGCTGAAAATTAGTTAACTTAGCTCTGGTATGAATGATAATTTATTTAGTCCCCCACATTTTCACTTTTCATTACCCCTCCTTACTCTTTTTAAGTGACAAAAAGCATAATTCCCCGGAGCAATGGGAGCATTTCATTTTGATATTTATTTTGAATTTTTTTTGTTTTCATTTTTTTTTTTTTTTTGACACATTCCCACCGTATTTTTCACCCAGTTAACTTGCTTTTCTGCCATATGTTAGCTATGGAAAGGGTTCTATACTAACATTTTTATTGTATATTTTTTCATTCATATTATGGGGCTTATTTTTTATTATTATGTAAATAAAAATTATGTATTTTTGATCTCTCTCTTCACATGTTTGTAAATATTGGGTATTAGATTAGAATTTCATGGAGAGAATGCATTGTTTTGGTGATTGCAGAATGCATGCATTTCATATGTGATGTAAAGGTGATTAAAAGTGTGACTGGATCAGTGAATGTGTCTAGTTAAGTTAAAGTTAAGAACAGTGATCACCAGTCTTCCCCATTCGATGTCCATATTCATGAATAAATATTGAAACATTCACTTGCCTCTGGAATTTCTGCTGGGCAATTTTAGAAACATATCTGGTAACAGAGAATAGTTTTTCCTTTTCATAGACACGAATGTCTTTCCACTCTACCACTTTCTTCTCAAAGTCAAGCCAAAATGGATCTTCACCTTCAACGCATACTTTCATAATATTTTTGTTTTTTGCCTGTTGTCTTTTCAGCCTGATTGACAACTTTCATCTTCTTCATCTTTCATCAAGAATAATTATTCTCTGATGCGACTTTGCACATTATCTCTTGACAGCAGGTGGCAGCAAAAATAAAACGACTTGTAATTTTTTTTATTATTCTTAAGGAAATCAATGTTAATGCCAAGAGAATTTCAAGACCATCCTTTCGAGACAATTATAGATAAGACAAACCTAAATCTCTCTCTGAAGCAAATGAAGAAATCACTTTGGATTGATCTAGTATTGTTATATTGAAATTCCCTGATAACAAGCCAACCTAGGAATATATTTTTCTGTACAAATTGTTCTATACTGCAGGCCTAATCATGGTGCAATGGAGTGCCAGAATTGGCTGTCTATTTGAAAGGCTCCTCATTCCACTGGAAAGGATATGTTTTAGTTTTGGTTATCAATAGTTTATTGTTGTAGTCAGCTTAAGAAATCCAAAGAAATTCTTGCTTTTACAGTTGGAATTAATTTAGCTTATTTAATTGAACTATAAAATTTATTATGCAGTAAGTATAAGATTTATTATGCAGTTAATATTCTTCTCTAATAAATTTTTATGCATCAAAACAAATAAACTAATGATAATGTTATCTGCATTTCCATTCCTAACAAGTAAAAATGTATGTGGAATTTTTACCACAGTTCTTATAGCAAGATGTAACTTTTTACACCACAAAATTAAAAAAAAAAATTTTTTGAAGATCTAGACAAATCAGTATGGCTTAATTAGAAAAGGCATTGATTTAAAAAAAAATAATTTATTAATCTGAATTTTTCTCATCTCCTTTTGATGGTTTGTTATATTTAATTTTTAGCAGAAACTTCTGAAAGCTTTTTTCCTTGATTCTTTTTCTGTAAAGATACCATTATTTGTCACATAAAGTTAATTTAATATTTTTCTCTATGATATTCATTACAATAAATATAATGATGATGAAATTTAATTTTTTATGAGTAATTTCTTTTTCTTTCTAAAAGGTATTTTAAAAAAAGTTATATTGAATTTTAATTAAGCTTATGATTAAAAAAGAAAATAAAAGCAAATATAATATTTTATACTACAAAATTAATGAAAAAGTAATTTATTAAGAATGTTGTTTAACGTTTCTCCTAAAATTTCTGAAAATGAAACATTTTGAATAGGCCTCAAGTTCTGGCCCTCAGTTGTCCCATGAACAAGTCTGTAGTATAGAACACCATCATAGAAACCCATTTTATAGTAATTTTGCTTTAATCATTGTAAAGAACGGCAGTGTAGACCTTATCAATAGAAATGGAAAGTTCTTTTTGTTTCACCAAATCTTCAGATACGTCAGAAAAATGCTTCAGAGGAGTCCTCCTGAACAACTAATTCCAAAGGAAACTATAAGAAACTATAACATTCTTAAACTCCAAGCAGAGGTCCAACCTTTTTTTCTGACTACACTTATATAATACTTATTTACAGCTGTTACTTTCCTGGCATGGTGGGAAATTTGTTCATTCATTTCCTTCTGCTGACAATTTGCTGTTTATCGGTTGGCCTGGTTTTGGAAAGTCAGACAATGTTTTTTTCTTGAAGCTGCAGCTGTTGCGACCTTGTCTCTGATTAGCAATCAGTTCTTCTACTAACTCATTATCATAATTCCGGCCACCCACAAATTCAAGCTGTTTGTAAACGTCATCTTCTGTAAACACGTCCACTTGGCCGGACCTTGTTCTTATTGTTGTCATTAGTTTTGTCATTATTCACCAAATTTGTAGTCCCCTGTCAGCAAGGCCTAGAATATGTTAATGGGATCACTTGCCGCGATATAACACTGCCCCAATAAAATGGGTCACCTACAAAATAAATGATTACAGACTCAGATATAAATGACAAATACTTACCTTTCCACAAAGTAAATACTTATAGACACAACTATCAACAGCCAATATTACTTTTCCCCAAACCAAGTAAATGCTTGTAGGTACAAGTACAATATGGGAACTAGTAATGGGAACTAGTGCTAGAGAAAAACAGCAATAACAAAAATTGCAATATGAGCTCAGGTAAAAACATTTACTGAAACATTAGGTTTCTAAGTCCCAAAGATTAATTCACTGATATCCCCAAGACCCAGTGGATAAAAGCGTTGGTTGAAATATTCCAGTGACTTGACCGAAAGAGTGGTGAGTTCAATACCTGGCCAAAGCAAAGTTAAGTTACTAAAGGGAAATAACTCAAACTGAGACTTTCAGAAAATGCATGGCATGTGGAATAAATGAAAAATACGGTTTGAAATTCCGATGAATATCACCTGATGAAGGCTGGAGTGTACAACGGCTAAAACATCCTGAATATGACAATAAAGATGAGGACAGCAGTCCGAATAATGTAAATAGTGTATGTCAGAAATATAGACAGAGATTCAAGTATAAATGATCCATATTTCTCTGAACTGAATAAATGCTTACAGACTCAAATATAAAAAGACTGATTTCAATATTGAATAACTGAACAAGGACTGACATGTCATAAAATCATCCAAACCCACCTAAATTGCATGAAGAATATGCCTTATACTTCAGGTAGAAGTTCATGCCTTGTACTAATAGGTAGACCATCACATGTGAACAATAGAATCACCATTGATCTTTGCCAAATAATCTTGCTTGCCGGATCAAAAGAAGTTGTGTAATAAGAATTCAATAATATACCTCAGACCAACGAATTATGCATCTCCTGTGTCTCTACAGCATTGGTGAGTGCATAGTGGAATAATAGTCAATGGCTCGGATTGAGGAATTGGATTCATTACATTCACATACCTGCTAAGGCATAAATCCATCTCTTCTCCCCCCCAAGTATGGGTAAAATAACAGGGTCCTATAGCCTTAGTCTAGGAGAAGGAAATGCTGAATTCAAACCAGATTGCACTATACATGTAGCTGGGGATTGCATGTGAATCCAAATTCTCACTGAAACGCCTTCTATAAATTTGCACAATCAAATGAATATGACCTCTGCTACATTCAGATGTGGTAACCCAAGCAACCATCATCATCATTGATTTTGAGAAATTTATATTACACTTTTATTAGGTATAATGTTCAAAAATGACAATTGGAAAAAAATACTTAGTTCTTGCCAACACGTTTTGTCTTCTGACTTTATCAAGGCAAGCAATGAAAGTGAAATGTTTTGTAGCCATAGTTACAACAAATCCAAAATTTAAAAAAGAGACACTTCTGTGTAAGCCTCTTTCTGGATATTGGTAACTTCCTTTTTACAAAGAATTATTTCTGGGAAATTTAACTATATTGTTGACATGGAAAACAAAAACACAAACTCTCAGTAAAAAGGAAGTTATCAATATCAAGAAAGAGGCTTATGCGAGAGAATCCCTTTTTTAAATTATGGATTTGATGTAACTGTGGCTATAAAACATTTTGCTTTCATTACTTGCCTTCATAAAGTCGAAAGATAAAATGCATCAGCAAGAACTAAGAATTTTTTTCCAGTTGTCATTTTTAAACCAGTTTATCTTCGGAATTAATTTGTGGAAATTTTACTATATTAGATACAATACAATACTACTGAATTAGTCTGGTAATTATGTAAAATTGCTCATAATTTTGTTCAGATGAAAAGAGGTTATTTATATGATTTACATTGTTTGAACAGTTGTCCTCATTTCGGCCATTGTACGCTCTGGGTTTCATTCAAACGGAACCATTCATTTCGTCCATTGGGTTAAGTTGTTCTAGTTCTACGTGTCATGCCTCTTTTGGATATCTCAGTATCAGTTATTTTTCTTTAACTTAACTTTCAAGTTTTTGAACTCACAACTCTGGGTCAAGCCACTGGATGACTTCAACCAACACTTTTATCCACTAAGCCATGAGGCCTTGAGGACATCAGTGCATGAACTTTTGGGACTAATAAACCTAATGCCTCAGTAAATATTTTTTTTACCAGAGCTCATATTACAATTTCTTGTCGTTATTGTTTTTCTCTAGGACTTCATATTACTGGTTCCCATATTGTATTCATTTCTATGCTTGGCTCACTTAGGAGATTTTTATGGCCTAGCATATATACTGATTCCTTAAGTTTTTGTATTTTCCAGTGATGTTCTCTATTATTTTCAACCTCATCCCACAGGAGGTTAAGATCTCCCTTTTCCCTCCATATGTGGTCAGCTATGCCTGATTTTTCTATTTCCCCTTGTGGTATGACTTTATGATGTTCCTGCAGTCTTACCTTAAGGGACTGGCTTGTTTTCTCCTTTATATTTCTCACCACAGCGGCATGGGAGGTCTTACTTGGAAGAGGTCTTGCAGATCTTTTGTATTTTTTCTGATAATCCCTTCACATAGGGTAGGCAGACCAAGGCTGTTGTTCTGAGTTGTGAATTCAATACCTGGCTACAGCAGAAATGATCAAAAACTTGGAACATCAAGTTAAAGGGAAATAACTGATACTGAGATATCTGGAAGAGGCATGGCACGTGGAACTAGAACAGTCTACTCTGGTGCACAAAATAAAGTGTTCAGTTCGAAATCTCAACCTCGCGAAAAGGCACAAGCGTACAACTGCCAAAACATTGTGAATATGGCAACAAATATGAGGACAACAGTCCAAATTATGTAAATATTGTAAATAATTATAATACCTCATCTCAGAAATATAGACAGATCATGAAAAGAGGTGTTGGACCATCAGTTGCCAAAAAAATATTGATTAGCCTATACCATCTGTGACGAATACTTGTTTTGTTTCCCTACTAATAACCCTACTGGAACCCATCTACATTTTTAATTCCTTTCATTAGTGTTGTATACTGTACATATGAGCTCTAATGGATATGTCCTGATAAATACGTTGGACACTATTGTAAGGTGGGGGCAATAGGCTGTCTAAGTAGTCCACCACTAGCAGTGGTTTACCTACTTCACTCTGCTGGCGAGTATTGTATTTTGTTGATGTTATAAAGATTACCATTTCATTTCCTACCTCCGTTTTGGTCATTCCTCATTTAGTAACATTTTCTAGGCTACAACAGAAAGAAAGAAAGAAAGAAAGTGTTACATACTGTACCTATGAACACTAATGGGTATGTCCCAACCCCCATAAATACATTGTAAGTGGGGATAATATACTGTCTAAGTAGTCCACCACTAGCAGTGGTTTACCTACTTCACACCGCTGGTGAGTATTGTATTTTGTTGATGTTATAAAGATTACCATTTAATTGCCAACCTCCATTTTGGTTATTCCTCATTCGGTGACATTTTCTAGGTTACAACAAACATGAGTGTGGTGTTTAGTGTCGTTCCCAAGGACTGAACTCGTATACCCTTTTATATTTGTGATACTTTTGATGAACTTTCCTCTTTGTTACCTAGACTTTATGAATTTAAGTGCAGTACTAGATTGACAGAAAGTGTTATATACCGTACCTATGAACAGTAATGGGTATGTCCCAATCCTCATAAATATGTTGGACACTATTGGAAGTGGTGGGTAATATGTTGTCTAAGTAGTCCATCACTTAGCAGTGGCTTACCTACATCACGGCGCTGGCGAGTATTGTATTTTGTTGATGCTATAAAGATTACCATTTCATTTCCAATTCCCATTTTGGTTATTCCTCATTCAGTGACCCTTTCTAGGTTACAACAATTTGTAATACACAGTCTCTATTATAATATTTTTGAGCAGGATTTGGTCTAATATGCTATCTTAAATCTTTCCTCAGTGGATTCATTCTCAATGTCTTTTTTTGAGTGTTAGAGAATATGAGAAAAAAAACAATATTAAGGAGAGAGAACAATAAAAGAACAGGAATTAAGAAGACAGAAGATAACAATTGACATTGCATTTAAGTTTTGGAAGATCAAAGTTGGCTTGGAAGGAAGAAGCCAGAAGAGAGTTCCACAAGCAAGAAATGCAATAGAAGAAACTGTTACAGTTACATCTAGCAGCCATTTCAACTGTAAAATGATGAGACTTTCCTAGTACTGTAGTAATTGTAAGAGTAAACAGAGCTGAGGACAACAGTAAAAGTCTAAGCTTTATTTAAGTAAATGAAACTCAGCTACAAAAGGAAAATAGGAGTTTCATGTTAAATAGCCAACTGGGGCAAGTCCATTGCTTGTACATAGGGAACATAGGATACTACTACCACACTGCACTTAAATTCATAAAGTCTAGGTTCCATAGAGGAAGTTCATCAGAACAATTACCATGAAAGTATTTCTAGAAAAGGCACAGGGAAGCTACATTATGGTGGTGGGAAAGTGACTGAAGCCAAGATGCCAGGTCAGGGCCAATAATGCTGCAGATTTTTCTTTGGATTTTATTAAAAATATCTAAATACCTAGCAGGAGCACCATACCAGATGTAGCAATATTCAAAGCTAGTATAAATGGTCAACTTATAAATATGTAAGATAAATTTAGATGAAAAAAAAAATCTAGAATGACACAGTGAACCGTAGTAGTAAACCTATCAATTGATTCAATATAATTTTTCTACTTCATGCCAGCAGAAAACATTAACCCAAGAAGGTGCAGTGAGTCCTGGAGGTTAGCATCAGCCATGCTGATGGAAGGCAAAAAGGGTTCTCAGACAGTTAAAAGAGAGCAGTTTCATTTTAGAGGTGTTAAAATTAGTGAACTGTTCCTTGCTCCAGTTAACAACAGATTGCAGGTCATTTTTGGGTTCAGCTTCCAATTTGACCTTATCAAAACAGTTGAACTTACCATTTAACACAGGAGTTAATAATTGTATCTTCGGGAAAGTCACTGACAAAAATTAAAATTAAAAATGTAAGCTTATTTGGCAACATTAATTGCATCAAAATGGTCTATGACTATCTCATTAGTAGAGACTCTACATAAAACTGCTGACCGATCAAGATAGATTAGGAGTTTTCCCAAATACTAATTGGTTAGGACTTTATTCATGAAAACTATATCAAGCATGTTGGCTCTTTCTAAGTAATATCAAAATGATACCAAGTGTCTTAACTACAATCTTTCAAAGAACATCATTGTGGCATTCAGTCAAATCATTATTCTGTACTGTTGTTGTCCTTACAGTAAAAATTCAAATTTTGACACGTCTCCAAAGTTCAGATTATCAAATACTCTTCTATTGTCAGTTAACCTTTAGGACTCTGTAGGTGACTATTTTTGCTAAGCGAAATGTTAGTTCTGCCAATGCAAAGTGAATTTGAATTTCTTGGTTGTGTAGTCATATGGCAACACCTAAAAGAATCTTGACTGAAATTAAAAGCTAAGCTACTGCAATTTCAATTGTATAGAAATAGTATATAAAACACTATATTTTGAGGGGGATTCCATATACAGTAAAAGGGAAAGTAATATTTATAAATCATGCAGATTGCTAAATGTTAACAAATGATGGAATATTTGACACCGAGATCCAAAGACACATTTAAATGGCAAAAAGATGTCTTCTAAAAACTAAAATATTAAAAAACAAGAAAATTTCATCAGAAACAAAGAATAGTGCTGGACTGCTATATAATATCAATCCACTTATATAGCAGTGAATGCTGAGCAATTTCCTCACAGTAAAAAGAAGACGTGTAGCAACAGAGATGTGGTTCAACAGAAGGATGCTGAGAATACCATGGACAGAACATGTGAACAATGAGGAAGTTTTAAGAAAAATGGAAATAAAAGGGACACTTATTTTGAGAATAAAAAAAGAAGAACTGAAATTTCTGGGATATATAATGATGAAAGAAGACCTTGAAGATTTGACACTTACAGGACATTAAAAGCAAGAGGGGGAAGAGGAAAGTACTGAGTAACCTGCTGAAATTGTGTAAATAGTTAGCAGAAGAGGGAGATATATTAAAAAAGACAACCTTTGATAAGATCTAGGAAGTTGTGGATAGCTATGATCGTCAAAGACTTGAAGAGACACGGCACATAGAAGATCAAGACGGCCACCACTGATCTTGGTTCTGCTCTTTTGTCTTTGACAAATGTGGAAGGAAATTCTTCACGCAATGTGAGAAGCTTTTGAAGCAGAATTGTTTCTTCAAACACATTTTATTTCCACTACAATGACCAAACTGTTAGTGTAATTTGATTACATTTCTTATTTTGTTCCTGACAATTTTTATATCTAATCTCTTTGATGAACAAGACATTACCACCCTTATTATTTGTAGGTAATGTTTTTCTTACATGTGCATAATAATAGCCTGAAGAAGTCTTATTCAACATCAACTAACTAACATTCAAATAATATCTTTTTATTAAAATCTACTCTTTTCTAGTCCTGGGTATGACGTTAAACTACAACTGGCAGCAAGGACTCTGATCAGGAGATTAGAGGTTTTGAGGAGTGTGGAACCATCTCTTAATTGTTGTTGTTGTTCCCAGGTCCACCCTGACTCAGGGTGGTAGCACTTGTTATGGTCCCAGCTCTGGGCAAATCGTGACCGCACCCCCCAAAAAAACAACACTATGAAAATATAAAAATATGTTTACCAACAATACATTTCATCTGTAATTGAAGGCATACAATTGCACTCAAATTATATTTAGTTGAAGCCATAAAATTCTGTTCAAAATATTTAGATTCCAGCATTAAATAACCCATAGAGATGTTGATATGGCACCAAACAAAATCAACCAATGAACAAACATATGCACAAAAGCTGACCTGTAACAGAGAGAGTTTGGGAACCACACACAAACACACACACATATATTTTTTTTTTATATTGAAATTTGAGTAGTTTGAACAGCGAAATTAGATCAGAACAATTTTGTTTGCTGATGGGAATCTGATTTAGCCCATTTGGAATTGGGTCATTAGGAAGACAATGGAAAATGATCAAGATAATTTTTATTGGTTAAAATTTGAAATAGAGCTTACTAAGGCTATGAGGAACTTTGAAATTCACATGATTTGGGGTTGAAGGCAGCACTCATGATAATCGTGTGCGGGCCAAGGGGTGATTTATAATCAGCCAGGTTTATCTATATAAACGCACACAGAAATCTGTTGACAGAGTGGTTGGCTCGTCTGACGTCAAATGCAGTCGAGCTGGGTAGAGAGAGATCGGAGACTGGAAGTGATGTCAGAGATTGGAACCAAATGCCCACTAACATATTTTGTTGATATAAGTATGAAGAAGCAAATTACTCCTCCAACAATCTATGACTGCTACTGCTACTATTATTACTACCACTGGAAACGGAAACGTCGAACAAGCTACAATAATCAAAAGGTTGTTTTTGGGCTGGTCTGTCGTCGAGTGAAGTCGAGCTGGGTGGAGAGATATCAGAGACTGGAAGTGACATCAGGGATTGGAACAAAACCCCTGCTAACATGTACTGTTAATATAAGTACCGATGCTTCTGCTACCACGAAGAATACTACTACTGTTACCACTGCCGAAGAGGAATGCAGCTATAAACTTTAAGCCACGCACAGAAATCTTTATCTCTCCATTGCAAGAGTCGTATATTGTTCTGAGACAATTTCACAACAAGCTAATCACAACTCACTCTCTCTCTGTCTCAGTGTGTGAGTTTTTACATCAATTATTTTCTTTTCTGTAACCCGTTTCTTTTCTATACTATCCTTTTCTGCTATATAAAAGACATTAACAATTCAACCATTGAATAGTTGTTTGTCTGGCTTTCTGCAGATATATATTTTTTTTTTTTGGTGCATTCTAAATTTCTTAGCACAGACTCTCCAGCCGTGTCTACATCTTCAGTCGACCGTGAATGGATGAACATCACTTCTGCTTTCTGGATCAAACCAAACACAATGTGGGTAGGAAGCAGGATTAAACCAGTGGACAGATCAAATGATCTACAGATGCTCAGGGGACCTACAGTCACTCCCTTTAGTTCGGTTAAGACCGAGTAGACACCTGAAACCAGAGAGTAAGACGTCGGATGTTGAGGGGCTGGGGCGAAAGTGTTAGAGACCAACGATACATTTTATCTGTAGTTGAAGGCATACAATTGCATTCAAAATATATTTAGTTGAAGCCATAAAATTGTGTTCAAAATATTTAGATTTCAGTATTAAGTATGCCTCTGTAGCTAAACTGGTATAGCACATCAGGCTATATAACGGTTCCATGTAGGATACAGTTTCTATCCCTGTCGGAGGATACATATTTTCTATGAAAATTTCTTGGACGTTCAAGCCAGTAAATGTTGTTAATACTGTTTATTATAAATGGAGCATTTACTTAAATATTTGTGTCTATATAAATAACGTATAACAATAAAATATATTAAAATACATCTTATTATTATACATTCTTCACATCAAGCAAAAAGGTTTTGTTCTTTCTCTGGATATCCATCATTTGAAGTGATTTGTCCTTTGGGCTCAAATGACATCAGAGTTCCCAGTGAGGTTCAATGACAAAACACTCTTACTAGAGCCTCAACCTGACTTCTTCCTCTCTTTTTTTCAAAGCCAGGTCAATCTTGCTTCTTCGAGAGTTGAATCCCTAAAGAACGTTTCCATACTGACACCCAGTGCAAGCATCTCTAATTCTAAGAGACTGCGTCATTTATTTCATTTCTGGCATCAGATATACTCTCTTTCATGTGCAAACAATGTACATTTTTCATGCTATATAAGTACTATGTTAAAGAACTTATTTTTTATGTTGTATATGAAATTTATTTTTCCTCCAGGCAATGCTGGTAGTTCTGCTATTTACAAGAATGAAAGAAAACATGTTGCCTCTTTACTACTTTCTACTATTTGAGTGTCATCTTTTTCCAATCTGACCTCAAGAATTGCTCTTTCAAAGACAAAAATGCCTAAAATAATGTTTGATTACAGCTTTTCTCTATTCTTTTAAGAAATTTAAATTGTTATCTTCTGTCTTCTTAATTCCTGTGCTTTTATTATTCCTTAATAGTTGTTTTCTTTTTCTGATATTCTCTCACATGCAGTAGTAGCCTTTTGCATTTTATTTGTTTTTTGCCCTGCTTGGGGTGAAATGATTAAAAAGATAAAACATTAAAATTGCCCACAATTGTCATAAATTTATACCACAATAGCAGCAGGAGACAGGTGATTGGCTGTAGCAGCTATATGTAGTATTAGCAACTCACAAGCACTTTTTGAAGACCCACGTTTTTAAAAGGAAACTCACTATTCTCTTCTCTTTCCCTTCGACTTGTATAGACTAATGAGAGAAGTTAATAGTAAGAATGACGTTTCTTTCTAAAAATATGTAGACATGTGCACACAGAGGCTGTTAATGAAAGCTGTATCTTTCTTCAAGCAGACTTTTATTATTTTTATTTTATCTTATGGAATATAGATTTCATGAAATCTTAACTTATTGTGTATTTGCTTTTCATTGTAGATTATTCAAAACATTTTTTGAAGAGATAGATACTTTTGGAATCTGTCTACCGAGGTTTTTGTTGCTGAGTGTCGGGATTCCAAACATTTAATAGCAATAACACATCTTTTAAATGAAACGTATAAAAGTTCATTTTTTCAAGTAGTATGCTTCTATTTTTATATCTGTAAGGGAATTCAAAATAGATGTGTGAACTTTTTGAATACAAGGTTTTAATCGGTTAGAAATTTCACACCGGCCTGTGAAAACCGTTTTCTTGAATTTGTAGGAGTGGTGAAGGGAGTTATTATTGTTATTTTCTAAATGGTCCCAAAATAACTTATGGTAGGTCTACAATTATGTCTGCAAGTATTTTGGCAATATTTGCCCTTGTAATGATTATTTATCCAACAAACCTTCTGACGGGATTTTAACTGGTTGAAAAATATATATAAAATTTAATTCCTATAATATCTCCTCGGTAGATATCCATGGCATTTCCCATGTCTTCAGTTCTTTTTTTCAACTCAGGTTTTGAGTTCAGTTAACTGACTTCACTACACTTAAAAAATGACCAACTAATTATTGTTCGATCCTTCTTAGTTTGTTTTAGAATTATGGATGGAATATATTTTGAGTGGAACAGATTGTTCAAAATTTCTCATTTTGCTATTTAGACCTTGTTCTGTACTTTTTAGCACAGCATGACTACAGTCCACAACTTTATTCATGTATACTAATTTGCACCCTGTTAATTTGTTTGACTAATTGAGATATCTGCCTAATCAGTTAACCTTTTGTCTCGCCTAATGACGTAAAAACTAGACATTGTTATCTATTGTGGTTTATATTACTACTAAAAGTGATAATTTGAAACCTTCTTTGTTTAAAATACTTTGGGGGGGGTTCTTTTTTTAATTAGTTTTGAGGTATTTATTTGACTTTGTTTTCTATTTTACTTTTTTTACTTTTTCTCTCAGAAAATGATTGACACCCTCCAGACTCACATTGTCCAATTCACTAAGCATTTGCAAGTCGTGGAAGCTGAACGCCGCAGCTTGAAAAACCAGCTGGACAGATCTCTTGAGGAGAAGAACCAGCTGCTACCAAACAAGCAAATGGTACTACAACTCCAAGAACAATTGAGTCAGCTGCATGCAAAGGTAGATATACTAATTTTAAACAACATAATATGAAATAATAAAACATCTTCTTTAATATAAGTATTTAACGATAATTTGTTTGGTTTAATGTTAATTCTATTTGCATAATAATCTTCAAATGTTCCAGTCAGGTGTTACTAAATTGTTATGGCAATCAATTCTTATAGGAAACATTAACTGTGAATAATATGTTCGAGTTTAATGTGTCAAATAATAAGACTTATTTGAACCGGAATAATGATGTGCAAGTAGTGCTGCAGATATTGGTGTGAAAAGTAGAATTAGCTTACCAAGTTTAAACTCTGTCCGAGTTTCTTGCATTCACTTTTGCACAGATACGCTTTGAAAAGTTATGAATCCATCTCTTCTCTCCACAGTAAGGTAGACTGAGCTCTCCAGCCTTGATTGGAAACCAGTCTTAGAGGAATCTGAATCCAAAACTGGTTGGCTGCAAGACTAATTATTCCAACCCATAAAAACCTACATGTTACAGAAACCACAACAGCAAACACCTAGTGTGGTCAAGCTGTGGCCCTTTGCTCCACATTGGCATTTAAGGAAGCCAGGAGAAGAAAAACAATGACATCCAAGTGAAGATGTTGCAGCTCCAAAAGGAGCTGATATAAAAAAGATATCTGAGAATGGCCAAACAGATAACACCTTGTTCCCTAATTTAGTTTATTTCTCATGGTATATGAACCAGTATTAGTTGATATGCTATTTTCTATCCAGTTTATGATTATTTTTTTAAAGATTTCTCCTTAAGCTGAAGTACTGTAGTGAAAACAATTTAGATTAGTAACTTTACATGTGACAAATGAAAGCCATGTCAGACACTTAAAGTCATTGGCAATCTAGGAACAGAACTGTGTATTTTAATTTAATTTTAAACATTATGGATATCTTGCACACTCCTGTGGTACAGCAGGGAGCTTCTTGATTCGGGCCTTTAAAAAATATTAAACTACCTCTCCTGAGTAACTCAACCAGGAGTGGTCAGCTACCTGGCTTCTCTTATTTGAATTCAAAAAATTTGGCTTGTGCTTGTATTGGTTTGAGCCTTTTTGGAATAATGAAAATAGGTTTGACAGTCACTGCTGTCTCTGTTTGTCTATTTAGTAGCATTGAATTTTTCCCACTTCGCAGAGAAGTTACCCTGTTATTTTCCTTAATTCTAATATTATATATAATATATATATATATATATATATATATATATTTTTTTTTTTTTTTAAATTAGATCAGTTGATTCCACTTCCTCAGGCAATTTGTATCAATTGACTTCCCTATGCTTTATTTTTAAAAAAATTAGTGAATGCTATATTATTTTTTAAAAGAAAAAACACAAAACAAACGCACAACATTGGGTGTGACAGAAAATAATTTTTTTTTTCAAGTAATATAGCGTTCATAATTTTTAAAAAAATAAACCGTTAGGAGATCAATTGATAAAAATCACCTGAGATCTTTATTTAACCTACAGAGTAAACTGTTTTTGTTTCACTGCTCATTGGGGGGGGGGGATATCCTCTAGTTTTTTATTTTTATTTAGATTTTATTGCTTGCCCATTTCCACTGAGTGTAAGTACATACTGCCTGAACCAGGGATTGAACTCACAAGCACTATGTCACCAAATTCACAAACCAAAACTTTTATCTACTAGGACAGTTTTCTGTAGTGAACTCAGAGCCTTAAACCTAGCCTGGCTCCTTATTAGATTGCAACTGCTGCTGCCCATGTTTTGACTGCTGCTGCTGAAGACTGTACTGTCATTTTCCTTTCTTTATTAGCATTCCCATATTGTATTTATTTCTATGCTAGGCCTACTAAGGAGGTCGTCATAGCCTAGCATATGTGCCGATTCTTTCAGATGTTTAACTCTCCAGTGTTCTTCCTTGTCCAGCATTTTCAATTCATTCCACAATGGCTGATGACAACCCTTTTCCTTCTATACATGATCAGCCATGTCCAATTCATTGTCTCACCTCTCGCTATAGCTTTTCGATGTTCCTCCAGCCTTACTTTGGTTTGTGAATTTGGTGATATAGTGTTTGTGTGTTCAGTCCCTGGGTCGAGCAGTGTCTATTTGCACTCAGTGTAAACAGATGAGCAATAACTGAACAGTACTAAATAAAATAAGAACTTAATGATATCCCTAGACATGAGCAGTGGAATAAGAACAGTCCACCTATGTAGATTAAATAAATGGTTCAGTTCAGTATTCCCTATAGTTTACTCAGATCGATATAAACCTGAGGATGGCCAGAGGGCAAAACGCCAAAACATAGTGATAACAACAGCAAAGATGATGAAAATAGCCCAAATATAAATAGTGTAAATAAAGAACGAGAGAGAGGGGGTCATAACTTTAGAGTTATTTGCATCTAATGTTATTGTACCCCCCCCCAAAAAAAATGTTATTCGTGATGTCAGTCTTTATGCAATTGCTATAAAAACTGATTTTAAACAACGAGGCTCTATTAACACCTTAAATAGAGACCCTCTTTACTTTCACATTCTTCGGTATGAAATTACCTCCATGAAAAAATATGTAAAAATCTGCATAGCTAAGGCATGGACCACCCTAAATTGGATGTCATCAGCAAACCTACCAGATGATCTTAAATGCAGTTTTTTCCCATGCCGTTATGTATGATGCTATAGCATAAATTCTAAGACCCTAGAATCAAAGCTGGATTGGATGTACCCATGCATGCTTGGAGCTGTATTGAACATCTCAAAAAAATAAAAATCCCAAAAAGAACCAATTATATGATGGACTATCAACTACATCAGAAATAATTTGCCAACAGCAAATGCACTTTGATGGATGCTGCTGGCATGCTAAACCTAACTAGTGACTTAATATAATGACTTTATAATTTTGACTTAAATATTCAGTTTTAATTAAAATTGAAAGTAATATACTAAAACATATAGAAAGTGCACTAATTTCTGAGTCATCCATACTAAATTTAACATGCAGGTTCATGCAGCAGATTGCCTTAACAAAACTACTGCTATTATGATGTGGGATATTTAAAAAGCATGACGATTAA
Organism: Acanthosepion esculentum; assembly: GCA_964036315.1. Lineage (NCBI taxonomy): Eukaryota > Metazoa > Mollusca > Cephalopoda > Sepiida > Sepiidae > Acanthosepion > Acanthosepion esculentum. The sequence continues at coordinate 81,970,904 of OZ038493.1, read as the reverse complement.
AAGCAGAAGTGGTAAGAGGTGGGACATGGTCAACTAGGTTGATTTTCTAGACATATTAGACAAGAAATTTAAAATTTAAATTTAAGTCTTTCTGCATTTTCAGCCATTTTCTCAATGCTGTTGTTTATAACTGGTATTTGTTTGCATTTTCCTTTCCACCCATTAATAGTCACATCAATAATGCAAATTTAGTCTTTCCAAAGGATGAAATGCATCACATAGGCTTTTTCCAATTTTGTCATTCATTTACCCGCCATTAATCTGATATATAGAGTTTATATATCAATCTTCCTGATCAAGAGATAAAAAATTTCTTTTTTTTCCTTCTTAGTTAAATTTTTTGCTTTTTACCCCCTACCATCAGTCTAGTGCTAAACTGATTGAAATTACTGTAAATAAATCACACATACTCACATATTAGTATACAGTGATAAGATCAAATTTCAAAAATTTATTGTCCTGTTGTGGTTTTATTTGCTGTTATTGATTTTTGAACATCTGACATGAGAAAATAGGTGTGTGTACACTCGCATATCTATGTAAAGGTTTCTTGTTTAGGCGACAATTTTATTTCTAGCAGGATATATGGAAATTCCACTGTGGATCTGGACATTTCACAAATAGAATTTAATATTACTTACTTGATTTAATAACACCAAGATAAAAGTGTTTTTACAGCTTTAAATAATACATTCATCATTATCACTGAGTGTGATCATAGAAGTTGTTGTTGCATAGTTGAGCACCTGACCTGTTCTCACCACACCCAGTCCATACACCTTCCCAATTTTTGGGCAGGAGCAGCTATACGGAACCATCATATAGCCTGACATGCCTTAACCGATTGAGTCACAGAGGATTCATGGAAGATTGTAGTTTAAAGACAGTAAAATCGACCTTGCTAACCAAACGATCCTCTGTAGCTCAATCGGTTAAGACACGTCAGGCTATTTGACGGTTCCGTATAGGATACAGGTTCGATTCCTGTCGGAGGACGCATATTTTCTATGAAAATTTCTCGGACATTCAGGCCGGTAAATGTTATTAATACTGTTTATTATAAACAGAGCATTTACTTAAATATTTGTATCGATAAAAAGAATGTATAAGCATAAAAATGTCTTAAAAATATTGTCGGACTTTGTCCATTTCATAATATGTGACATTATCAACTTTTTTTAATTATTTTATTTTACTTATGTATTGAATTTATTTTTTTCATATTCATTTTTAGTTTTCAATTTTTAAGTAATGCAGTAAAATTTTGTTTTCATGTTTAAAAATATGAGGGACTCCTGATGATATTAAAAATAGTGTTGACATGTTATAAATTCTTACTGAGGTTATTTCCTTTGTCCTTTAAAAGCAACAGAAGCAGGTTCCAATAGAGAAGTTTGAGAAGTTGGTACAGGAACTAAGGATGGCAGTAGTGCGTGAGAAACAGGCTGACAAACTCTTGAATGAACAGGCAGGACAATTAAACAAACTGACCTCACAACTAGAGATTCATGTGGCAGGTGGTACGCAAAAGGAACGTACACTTTCAGAAACTATAAAGGTGAATTAATTTTGTTACTATCTCTGGTAGAACATTTAATTTTTTATATTTAACTCTATAAATTATACCTGGTTGGTAGTATTATGTTTATCATGCCCCTCTTGTTAGTCAATGAAAGGGAATTTAGTCCTCACTGAGTGTACAAGTAGATGAGTTTTTGTTTTAAATGTTATGGTGATTTACTAGGAGGCTCAGTGGAGTAATGGATAGCAGCTTGGATTGAGGAATTGGAGCGCCAAGTTCAAATTCCGTTTGAATCCATTACATTTACTTACATGCTAATACCCTTGGGAAAGGTATGAATCCTCTTATTCTCCCCCAGATATGGGTAAATAGCAGGAAAGACTGGGTTCTATAACCTTGGATGGCAACTGGTCTACCGCAGAAAGAAAGGTCAACCTACTGCTGGAAAAAATCTGCCTCGTCAGTCATGTATCAAAAGATATATGATTGCCAAAGCATGTATCACGCATGGCACATAACTGATTGATTTTCTAAGCATAGCTTAGATATGGTATAAGGCCAAAAGTATGAAGCACTCAGTGAAGATTGAGCTCACTACTCAGTCATAAATAATCTAGCAAAACAAGCTTGCTAACCATTATCCGACATCAAGTTGTAAATATTATGAGCTGGTGAGTCCAGAGATTTGAACCTCTGTCAACAAAAGTGTTGTTTCTGTGTGAAGAGAATCTTTTTTTTTTTACCAGTGTTGGGTGTGGGCTAGACCTGATGTTTCCTGATTATGCACTTGAGTTTTTAAGAAAATTGAAAGCATTTACACAGTATTGCATTCGTATAGAAGATATTTTTGATCTGCATTTCCATGGAAATTGAATATTTCCTCTTTCACACTGTTGCTGTAACTATTGGTACCATATTGTATCAAATTGAATGTATATGCAACATTAATACACATTGTCATTGGTCCAAATACACACTGGAATGTACGCCTAAGATTAAGACAAAAACTGCTTCACTAAAAATGAAGTAAGCTAATTTCTAATTGCTGATATTATTTTAGGATTAAACAAGAAAGGTATTTTGCACATGGAATCTGGCAATCCATATTGATTTTTGAATAGAAGAGAAGTGAACAAATGACACTTAAAAGCAAAGATGGAAACCAATTATTCAAATACATTGAGAAATATTGTATTTGAATCAAAAACCAAAGAATGCCAATAAACCACACAAATGCTAAAATAGGAATTTAACAATATACAATTGCAACAAGGTGAAAATGTTTACAGTTTACTCAAAATTAAGCATACAGGTATATATGATGAAATCGTTTGAAAGATAAAGGTGAAATATATTCAACAAAATTTCTGATAATATAGAAATGTGTCTCTCTCTACGTTCATCTGTGAATATATCCATGTTTGGAGATTTAATATCACATCAAGTGGTGTAATCATTCCAATGTTACTGATGTTGCCAGCATTGAGACTTTCAATTTTTCTCTTGCTCAGTCTCTCAGTCAGTGGGTTTCCCTCCTCATTTCCCTTATAAATCTGATTAAAATGCTTCTTTACTTGATTTTTTCCTTAACTCCTCTTCTAGCTTTTGTTGAGCATCACATCTCTGTCGTCTTGGCATTTCAGATCACACAGTAGTATCTGTTGATATTTCTTTTGAGTCATCTATTAGAAAGGAACCTCCTATTCACAAGACTTCTTTCTGCTACCAGCATACTGATTGGTATTCATTTTTTGACTTTATTTGAGATGCTCCTTAGATTGATATTCTTAAACCTTCCTATTGAGAATTGTGCCACGGAGGTTTCTTTTTGGGTTAAAGCCAGCATTGACGCTTTTGTACCTTCTTGTAAATACCAGGTGAAACCACAATCTTCACCTTGGTTCAGTTGCTATAGCCTACAGAAATCACCTTTTCTGAGTTTACCAGCGTGATGATTCCAGTTACAACAGATGTCTATTTTTGTCTGCTCAAAATGATTGTAAATATATCTGCAAAGGCTCAATACTTGCTGATAGAATAAGGTGCCATATAGCCCCTAACAAGTTATGTTCACATGACTGCTGACGGCTGTGTAACAGTGTCTTAAATATGAGTATGTCTTCTACTCTTCTTCTCTTCATGCAGAATATTTCGCTTGTCAATTCTCTTCAAATTCCACTCTTGACTCATCTGCAGTATGTTTGCCTGACTTTACACTTAGAACTGAATCTCTATTGAGAGATATGCATAATATCTAAACTGGATCACCCCTCAAAGCATGTGGACTTGATGCTATCCCTGCAATAGTCATTTAGTCTTCTGTTCTCTCTAAACTCTACAATAAAAGCTTTGCTGCTTCTTGCTTTCCTGCTTGTTGGAAATCTTCTTCTGTAGTTGTAGTCTTTAAGAACTCAGGTGAACCATCAGCCTATTAGCTTTCTGACACTTTTTGGGAAAGTACTATGGCGGGTTTGTAACATATTCAGTGGAGAACATCTTACAAAAGTCTTGGAATTCTTTGCTTATGAATTGTGTTTCGTTATCAGATACTATGGTATCTGGTATGCCATATCTTGCAAACAGTTCATGCAAGAAATTCACTGTCACTGAGGATGTTGAATTCTTGCACTTATAGATTTCTGGACATTTTGTGAAATTACCACAAGTTTTATGACGTATGATGGCCATTAATAATTAAGTATAATTCAAAACTTCAATGTTAAGATAAAACAGTATTTAATTACAACTGCAAATAAATACTTAACAAGAACAAAGAAGTAAAAGTCAACCAAAGATAATTAACCATTTCAGTGAATATCTTGTTAGTAGCACAACTCAGCTTAACGTCCAGTAAATCCTAAATCAAAACCCAAATCATCGATGCACAATAATTCACACTAATTCGACTGGATAGTTCCACTCAATAGACACTGCAGTCAGTAACTTGACATCACTGTTTATACACCTAGCAGAAAATATATATTCGTAAGTCCAGAGTGTCACTCTCGAACCTCATTGTCAGTAGTTACTCATTTTCTTCCAATATCACACCTCCCCTTTTTGAGATGACATCTCTGGGGTTTATATGTCTTCAGTTTGGGTTCAATATTCAAATGTTCCATTGCTGTTCTTTTTCTTTTACTGTACCTCCTTGGTTCACTAATTTCTGGTGGCGTGGGTACGTCAAACATGTCATACAATATTCCCATCGGTACCTCTTTTGGTGGACTTACTAAATCAGTGAATCTCCGTTTTAACTGATTAGGGTGTCGCTTATGTTCCCACCTTTGTCCCTGTACCATGTATGTCATTTTGCCGATCCGTTTTTTATCACACCATCTTCCCAGAATTCTTTTCCGTGTTGGTACATTTTAAAAAAACACTTTATCACCAGGTTTAAAATATTTATATGTTATTTTGGTTCCTTGATGTTCTCACCTTCCATTCTGGTAGTAATTTGTTAAATATGGACTTAATCTTCCTGGTTAACATCAGTTCTGCCAGCAACATTCCAGACATGGTGTCCGAGTTTGGCGTTATTCTGAAAATGCTCAGAAATTGCTGTAACATTATTTCATCTGCCTCCTCTCCCTCAGACTTTTTAGTGCCCTTTTAAAGTATCAACAAACCCTTCAGCTACTACTTCTTCGGTGATAAGGGGGCTTTGTAATGCATTCTATTACTAATAATTTACAGAAACCCTCAAATTCACTAGATGTGAATTATATGCCATTGTCTTGTAAAAATCTTGTGTCAGGAAGTTATAGTGACCGTGGCAGTCGGTTTTTCTACATTTTAATATTTCTGGCCATTTAGTGTAACTATCTAACTCAACTAGCTCCGATTTACGGTCCTGCAAAGTACATGTGTATTGTGAACCACAAACACAACTGCATTTTTAGTTTTTGCAACAAAAAAAAACATTGCAAGTGAACTCACTCATAAAGTCCAATTTCTTCCTTGAAGCAATTTTTTCAGAAGTTGCTAAACTGGGTTTACCCATTTTTCTCCATGTCTGTTCATTGATAATGGTGATATCAGAACCTGTATCCAGTTGTAGTTTTATTTTTACATTATTAATTTTAACAAAAATGAATTTCTTCTTTTGAGATCTTTCTAGTTCAGTTAAAGATACATTCAACAAATTGTCCTTTGTAGTTTTTCCTTTAAGTTTTTTTTACTTTACACAAAGTATTTCCACATTCACACGTTCTTCTATTTTTTTTCCATGTTTCGTATTTACAATGAGTAAATTTGTGTCCAATCTTCCCACATTCATAGCATTTTTTTGTTCCTGAAAAAAAAAATCACTTTTAAAATGTTTAACACCACAAGCATGGCAAACTTTGTATTGACAAAGGTGTATAATCTTTTTTGAATGTTCTCTTAGATGTTGCCGAACATCTATACTCCTTTTTCTTAAATGGTCGAATGTTACAGACTTGTGAAATGTCTCTTTCATCAATCCTTGCCGTATCGAGTTTCAGATTAACCACGCTATTAATAATCATTAGGATTTTGTTATTAACCGTGAATTCATATGTAAATGTTAGCATTGAGTTTTTTCAAAAGTTGATTTTAGATTTATAATTTTGTCCTTATTTTTCATCAAAACAAAAATGGCAGCAACGTACCTTGTGTAGATTTCTGATTTATCAGTTGTTTTAAACATTTTGTTTTTAATATAAGACATGTAAAAGTTATAGAAAGCAGGACCTAAAGGGTTTCCCCTACTGACACCATTAGTTTGGATGTAGGTGTTGTCATTATGATCATAAAATGGGGCTTTCATGCTACAGGCAAGGAGCAGTTTCTGAAGAGTTGCTGCCCGAATTTTGGGAGTTGGGAGTGAAGGGTTTTTGTAGATGCAGTCAATAATTATGTTGATTGCTTCTTCAACTGGGACATTGGTAAAAAGATTTTCAACATCAAGTGAAGCTAGAATATTACCGATAGAATTTGTTGCTTTTAAAATATGGAAGAATTCATTTGCTGATGCAATGCTGTAACTATTGGGTGTGTCTGGAGAAATTATGTGATTGAGGATTTTTGACAGTTGGTATACAGGTGTAGGCATTTGTGATCTTTATGGGTCCTGCTTTCTCTAACTTTTACATGTCTCATATTGAAAACAAAATGTTTAAAACAACTGATAGACCAGTAATCTACAAAAGGTAACTTGATGAACCAACTTCTGTAGCACTCTCCTTGCCCTAGTTAGCAACAGATTGTAGGCCATTTTTTAAATCAGCTCTCAATTTGACATTATTGAACCGATCAAACTTACTATTGAAACAGGATTTCTCATACTACTCACTTCAGAAAGTTGCTATATCAGGGCTTAACTTTGATCTTCCAAAAATTCCAAAAAATTCAAATACAATTTCAATCATTATCTTCTGAATTCTTGTTTCAATAACTGCTTGCATTCTAGTGGCTTTATTACCTTGCTGGGAGTGAAATGATTAAAAATAACCTTCTACCTTGAGTGATTCTTGTGCCTTGTATTAAGTCAACAAGATTGTATAAAAAATCAGAAACAAACATTTTTTTCTGAGCATAAAGAACTTCCTAATTAAATAGTATTCATTTTTCCTCAGATATTTATTTGACAAAGGATAGTTGTGACTGTGTATTCTTGTCTAAAAAAAAAGAGGGGATTTGAATAAGCAGATATGTTGTTAAACATTAATAAGCAAGTGGGGGTTACAATTATTACAGGCCCGAGGGTAGAGAACTATTTATAAAGGGAGGAGTTTCTGCTGCAAATGTTTTGAGCTGATGATTCAGGGGATTAAAATCTAGGTCAACAGAAGTGTTGTTTCTGTGCAAGGAAAAGTCGTTTACCCTGACACATTGCAATTAGGATCTAGATTGATGACAAAAAATAAAAGGAAAACTGTATTTATTTTCTTTTTTTGACAGCATTTAGTCAGAGTTGGTATATTTTTGGTCAGGCTTCATTTTCAGCTTCAGCTTTTTCTTGATGAGAAGATTTGTATATTGGATCGGAATGGACCAAGATATTGAAAGAATAGTGAAAGCATGTAGAGACTGTTCTCTAGTTACCACAAAGATAGAACCTCGGCCAAAGACAGACATGCTGTAGTCACAACAGCATATAGATTTTGCAGGTCCTATCAATGGATCATATTATCTTGTTGTCATATAGGAAGAAAATGAATAACTACCGACGCTGAGGTTTGAGCGTGACACTGGACTTATATATTCATATATTTTCCCATAGGTGTATAAATAGCAGTGTCAGGCTACTGACTGCAGTGATTATTGAGTGACTATCGAGTGGAATTATCCAGTCAAGTTAGTGTGAATTACTGTGCATCGATTTTGATTTAGGATTTACTAGATGTTAAGCTGAGCTGTCCTACTAACAAAGTATTCACTGAAATGGTTAATTATCTTTCTTTTACTTTCTTTGTTCTTGTTAAGTATTTATTTGTGGTTGTAATTAAATACCATTTTATCTTGATACTGAAGTCTTGAGTTATACTTAATTATTAATGGCCACCATATGTCAGAAAAGTCGCAACAAGGAATTTGCGTTAAACTCACGCAAGAAGAAAAAACATTTTAACAGTATATTCAGTGAATAATTAGCACTTCAGAAAAGTGACGACATATGGAACTACAAATTTCACAGAACTACAAATAAATAAGCTGGTGAGAATATTCAAAAATCAATTTGGGCAACTACAAAAAAATGAAAGGATCAAAGTCTGTCATGGTTCAACAATTGCAACAGCAACAGAAAGTTCTGGAATTATTATTACATAGACTTTCACTGGAAAGAACATCAGATTTATTCACTCCAGATGCTGTCACCAATTCAATTAGCAAAATTTTATACAATCCAGACAGAGGAATAACATTTCCAGGGTATTATAGAAGATACAAAGAAATCTTCAAAAAGGATTGTTTGTACTGGGATGATGGAAAAAAGTTCACTTATTATTAAGAAAACTGTCTTCTGCAGAACATAAAAAGTATGTGAATTTTATTTTGCCAAAAAATACCATGTGAGACAACTTTTGATGAAATTGTATTAATTCTGTCAGAATTCTCAGTGATAGATACCCACTATTTAACACACATTGGCATTGTCGTAACTTAGTAAAGGATGACAATGAAAATTTTGTCATTTATGCTGGAGTAAGTAATGAACCGGAAATGTGAGAAATTTAAATTGAATGAATTAACACTGGGTTTATTCAAATGCCTAGTATTTGTACAGAGCTTAACTGCTAATAAAGATACTGAAATAAGAGCTAAGATATTGTCTAAATTAGAGAGGGATTCAAAATTAACTCTCCAGAAAATAGCTGAAGAAGGAGAGTGCTACAGAAGTTGGTTCATCAAGTTACCTTTTGTAGATTACTGGTCTATCAGTTGTTTTAAACATTTTGTTTTCAATATGAGACATGTAAAAGTTAGGGAAAGCAGGACCCATAAAGATCACAAATGCCTACACCTGTATACCAACTGTCAAAAATCCTCAATCACATAATTTCTCCAGACACACCCAATAGTTACAGCATTGCATCAGCAAATGAATTCTTCCATATTTTAAAAGCAACAAATTCTATCGGTAATATTCTAGCTTCACTTGATGTTGAAAATCTTTTTACCAATGTCCCAGTTGAAGAAGCAATCAACATAATTATTGACTGCATCTACAAAAACCCTTCACTCCCAACTCCCAAAATTCGGGCAGCAACTCTTCAGAAACTGCTCCTTGCCTGTAGCATGAAAGCCCCATTTTATGATCATAATGACAACACCTACATCCAAACTAATGGTGTCAGTATGGGGAAACCCTTTAGGTCCTGCTTTCTCTAACTTTTACATGTCTTATATTAAAAACAAAATGTTTAAAACAACTGATAAACCAGAAATCTACAAAAGGTAACTTGATGAACCAACTTCTGTAGCACTCTCCTTGCCCTACTTAACAACAGATTGTAGGTCATTTTTTAAATCAGCTCTCAATTTGACATTATTGAACCGATCAAACTTAAATTTAACGTGTCTTATATTAAAAACAAAATGTTTAAAACAACTGATAAACCAGAAATCTACACAAGGTACGTTGCTGCCATTTTTGTTTTGATAAAAAATAAGGACAAAATTATAAATCTAAAATCAACTTTTGAAAAAACTCAATGCTAACATTTACATATGAATTCAAGGTTAATAACAAAATCCTATTCCTTGATGTTGATATAGAACTAAAATCCAAAGAATTTACCACTTACCCATATAAAAAACCCACCAGTATGAACTCTTGTTTTCTAAACTATGATAACCAATGTCTGGAAAGAAATAAAATGGCAGTAATAAAAACTTGTCAAATCAAACACAACAAAATTTCCCTTCTCAAAGAATATTTCTTAGAGAACTAAAACTCATAAAACAAACATTAGTCAACAATAATTTTCCCAACTACATCATTGATAAACAAATAAAATTATTCTTACAAAAGATACATGACGCCAGTAATAAAAATACCACACAAGAAAACATCAACATATTTTATTGTAACCAAATGCACAATAATTATAAAGAGGACAAATTCACTATATGAAAAATTATTAAACACCATATATCTGCTGAAATTCCCGAAAATCATGTAAAATTTATAATATATTACAAGAAATGGAAGACCGCAAACCTTGTGGTAACTAATCAAAATAATCCCATCAAATCTAAACTAGTGATGACCAATATAGTGTATCAATTTCAATAGCCAAGAGTGTTTCTTGTCACAAATTGAATACCTATATCAGACACACAACCACCTCCTTGAGTAGACATCTTAAGTGTCACTTATCTGACCATAGTGCCATAGAAAAACATTTATTTATCCATAATCTACAAGGACACTTAATGAAAATTCTGGTTGAAAATATAAAAATTCTACATAAATCACATTATCAGAAACATCTTGCTATTCGAGAGGTACTATATATTAAACAATTCTCTCCGACCTTCAACTTTACATTATTTAATAGTGGAAATGGAGTGCTGAAACTTTAAAAAAAAATAAAATAAAATAGAAAGATGTCTATACAAATCCAAGTTGTGTGTTAGAGCTTGGAATGAATGTTCCTTTTTCAAAAACAACACAAATCTAATTTACAACATAACAATCAAAACATGATGAAAAAATAACAACACCAGAGACAAAACACCCTTGAAAATGGCTATAGAAGTAACCCGAAAGTGCTTGGGACAATAAAAATTATGGACAATTTTTATATTTTTAACTCCTACAAAACAGAAAAATGTTAGAATGCTGGAAAAGCTTAATAAAAAATTAATTCAATCTTCCCTGTAGACTGAATTCAGTAAAAGTTGTTTGAAAAAGAGTTTGATTTTGCTGCAAAAATATACATTAATATATATATATATATATATATATATATATGAATTAATTGATTTAAAATATGTTTTTTTCACTACACTGTGTAGCGAAAAAAACATATTTTAAATCAATTAATTTATAATATTAATGCTCTGTAAATTTACATTGAGCACTATTGTGTAAAAATAAAAATATCTATAAGAACACCGGATTTTATATCTTACTGTTCTTTCTTTTTATTTATATATATATATATATATATATATATATATATATATATATATATATATATATATATATATATATGTATATATATAATTATCCATATATATATATATCCACACAAAAAGTGTGATTAATTCCCTGAATATCCCTGTGTAAGCAAAGTTTACTTACCTTCAAAAAACAGTCTTTGTGAATCTGTTCCAATTTGAGCATACCATGGTTTGTACTCTGTTTGTACTTGTTCTCTGTGTTTTGGACTGCATGTCTTCCTCTGCTCTTCCTTGAACTGCCAATGCCACTCAAAAACACTTAATTTCTTCATAGCATGTTCACCAGAATACATTTTTAATTGGACTAACATTACAATTGCACTTTTTACCAAGCTTCACACAAAACCTGATGTCAATCCATTGTTCCAGATGCCTTTCACTAATTTTTCACCTATAGTATAACATGAATATCTTCAGTGTCCTCTGCTATGTAGCAATGAATGACTCAGTTTGAGTTTCTGCGATGAGGAGTTATCATTATTTACATTATTTGCATTCAGACTATTTTGGTGGTGTTATCACATTTCGTCCGTTATTCACTCTGGCCTTCATCAGGTGCTTGTTGATCCAGGTATATTTAACTGAACATCTAGTTTTATTCTTTATTTCGTATAGCAGAGGCCTAGTGGATGTGGTTCCTGACTTAGGTGATATAGTTATTCTGAACTCAATCCATGGACCTGACAGTCTGTACTTGGATTCAATGGAAATGGTGAAAGCAATTACTGACCTGTACTAAAAATTAAAAAAAAAAAGAAGATATCCCTAGACATGGTCAATAGAACAAGAACAATCTACCTCTGTAGATTAAATAAATAATTCAGTTCAAAATTCCCTAAAGGTTACACAGGTCGACAAGCACCTGATAAAAATTGCAATGGTAAGGACAACAGTCTGCATGTAAGTAATTAGTGTCTCAAGAAAGTGGGAGTCTGGACATGCTCAAGTACAAATGGTTGCCTCATTCTTTACCCAATCAATATGCTGCTGTCATTCTTGAATTAAATTGTCACACTTCACACACACACACACACACACAAATTATATTAATATATCTTAATATTCTAAACTGTGTAAGTCAAGGTAAACTATGGAGAATGCAATGTGATGCAATGTAATACCTAATAAACAAAAGTGAGTTAATGTTTTTTGTCTGAATTATTCACACTATTTATATTTGGACTATTGTCCTCATCTTTGTTGTTTTCATCACAACATTTTGACTTTTGTGCCCTTCTCCCTTCCTCAGGTATATATCATTCTGGTTAACCTAGAGCGAATTCTGAACTGAACCCTTTATTTAATCTATGGTGGTAGACTGTTCTTGTTCCACTGTTCATGTCTATGGATATTGTTTAGTCCTTATTTTATTTAGCATTGTTTAGTTATTGCTCACCCATTTCCACTGAGTGCAAGTACACACTGCCTGACCCAGAGATTTAATTCTCAAACACAATGATGAGAACAATAGTCCAAACATAAATAGTGTAAATAATGAGTAAATGTTGTTGAAGTTTTTTCTTATTTGTTTTTGTATATTTATTTTTGAATGTAATTATTTTATTTTAATTTCATGAATTATTTATCTATTTATTTTAAATAATTAAAGAGCTTGAACTGACAATGTTCTTTTAATTTAAAGGTTTTTTTCCTAGATTATTGTTATATAGACAGGGTGTAAAAAAAATCCTTTTACAATCTTTGGGGGTAGGTTCCTCACAGCAAAACAAAGTCAAAAGTCCATATATACATATGTCCACAAATCCTTCCTTTTTGAGTTAAGTTTAAAGAAAGGTTACAGTAGATGGCGCTGTGTTGCCATCTAGAATAGATTACATTTGTCATTTGTGGATAGTCTATCTTCAACGTTTAACGTGTGTAGTAGTGAGTTAATTGAGAAGTGTTCCGTTTAACAATGGCAGGATATTCATATTGGTGAGCAGTCAGATATGATTTTTATATATGGCTGCAAGACTGCACAGCTGTATCAGATAGCATTTCCAGACCGAAAGCAGCCGAGTCATCCAAACTTTGCTGCTGTTTATTGTTGCATTGCTGAGACAGGATCCATGGCATCACAAACTATGGATCGAGAAAGACCGAAATCTGCTCGTACACCTGAACATGAAAAACACATTCTAAATTAACAGTGTCTACCGTAGACTTTAAACTTAATAACTCAAAAATGATGGATTTGTGGACATATGATTATATGGGCTTTTCTCCTTGTTTTGGTGTAAGGAATCTGCATCCAAAGTTTGTAAAAGTATTTTGATACACCCTATATATATGTGTGTGTGTGTGTGTGTGTGTGTGTGTGTGTGTGTGTGCGCGTGTGTGTGTGTGTATATATGTGTGTGTGTGTGTATATATATGTATATATATATATGTGTGTGTGTGTATATATATATATATATATATATATGTGTGTGTGTGTATATATATATATATATATATATATATACATATATATATAATAAGATTTTGTTTTAAGTTACCTTGACAGTTATTTAGATTAGGAAGTCCATTAGTCTGCACTCTATTGCCACCAAATCTCTGAACACTTTTTATGTATCTTTACAGAGTCTCATGGAATGTCAAACAAACCTGAATAGAAATGAACAAACTGTTTCTGAACTGAAAACTCAGTTGTCTCAATGCCAGACAGAGAAGATATCCTTCCAGCAGAATTTGAAAGATGCAGAAAACACGCTGAGGACAGCATCTAGGTGAGAATTCCAGGAAATGTCACATATTTTATGTTATTCTCTGACTCCTTTGGACAGATGAACTCATTTTTTATTCTTTGTGTATGCCTACAATTTTCTGGGCCAATCCATTTTAGGGTCCTTTTCAAGATCTCCTTTCTCAGTTCTCCAAATTAGAAAATGACAGCAAACAATACAGGTTATTTCATGATTATTAACAAATTCAAAACAGGTTATTTCAAAGTTTCTATATAAGAATGTTGTCACTTCTTTTTTTCTTTCTATGTAAAGAATTCCATTCCATGTTGATCAATGAAAGCTACATTGTGTTAAAATATACACTACATCTACCTGACAAAGGCTTTGGCTGAATGTTCATTAAGTACACGGGGGGGCCATATACAAACTCTCAGGAGCAATGACATAATAAATATTTGGGGGTTTTCAACCAGCATATGATGTATGTATGCGTAGTGACGAGAAGGTTAGGGTTAGGACAGGCTGGGAATTTTCGAAATCAAGAGAAAGAGCTTGGTCACATCACTTCCCCTAACTGCTAACTCAAAATTTTGGGCATGTATTTTTACTGTTTCTGTAGCTTAGCTTAACTTCTGCCAAGTCATTTTTTGGATATATATATATATATATATATATATATATATATATATGGGTGAAAGGATGCACTCAAGCACTGACATGGTTGTTTTGTTTTTTTTATGTGCCATCACAAGTCTAATTAATTTTTCTCTGTAAACATCATACAGATCATTTGCCCAATGTATCCTGTGGCACCAAGCTAATTTCTTGTCGCAATCTTTGACTTTGCACTGTGATTTGTCATTATGAAAATATGTCAGTCATGTCAGATGAACATGAATCGCTTTCTTTCAGCTCAATAAAATGAAATACTAATAATGTGTTAGATCTTTTAAAAAAGTAAAACATTTTTTAAAAAAAGGAACCTTCTAGATAATTAGATAAACTGTTTAAAAGCAAAGAAAGAAATAATTTTTATGTTCCTTGTAACTTGATTTTAAGAAGCAGGGGTGGAAAATGGAGAGAGAGAGAGAGAGACATGAAGAAAACCCCAACTTGATGTAAAGTATCTGTTTGTTCTTGTACCTATGTGACCCTCCTTTACTCTGAAAGGAGTTCAGTGTGGACGTTTACCATAAGATATTTTATTACTTTCAAAGATGCCATTTACCATAGAGGCAACTGACCATGTTGATTTAGCAATGAATTCATCTGTAAAAAAGTAAGCTAATTAATTTCTTAAAAAATTGATCTACAAATATTTTCTCATTTTCAATAGATGCACTGTCTGTATTGAATTTTATGTGCATGCACACACACACACACAAATATATATATATATATATATATATATATATATATATATATATATATATATATATATAATATTTTACATTGTTGCTACACAAAAATTTCAATGTTTCGGAACTTTAAAATTATCCCTTATCAGGCAATAGTAGATAACTTATGATGAAAATGATTTACTCGGGAAATCAGAAAACAGTTCAGTAGCTTATGGTAGAGGGTTACAGTAGGAGGCAAAGTTTATGCGAATATGTGAGGAAGATAGTGGTTAACTCTAGATTTGAACAGGTTAAGATTGATCAGGAAAACATCCTCTTGTGAGGGGGTTTCACAAGAAGAAGAAAATACTAAATAAGTAGAAAATAATTTGTCACCCACAAGGATACAGGCACACTTTTGGACTCATCACATGAAGGCGGTTAAGTCGATTTGAAATTAACTTCTAGCCCAATAAAAGGGTGACAGCTGCAACATGTGTCACCTGACTGTCATCCAGCAACTGTTCGCATAAACAATGTAAAGGAGGTCAAACTCCTTGGAATTGATAACTTGCCGGTAAGGGAAGACATGAGTGACAGGTGTCACATGACCATCATCCAGTGACTGTTCTCAACAAACAAAAAGTTATTCTCGTGACATGAAATATCGGAACATTAGACCAATGTGGGCAGTTAGAAAACATAAAGCAGGAAATGAGCAGATCAAATATTAATATTTCAGGCATATGTGAATGGAAATTTGACCAGTGACCAACCTAGGATCATATATGCAATTGAAGAGAAAAATGAAAGAGGAGTAGAACTGATATTAGACCAAGACATGATGATATGTGTTCTGGGATACTGTCAAATATCTGAAAGAATTCTTGTTGTTAAACTGAAAGGAAAGCCTTTCAACATATCTGTCATAGTTGTTTATGCACTGACAGCACAAAGTATGGAAGAAGAAACTGAAAAGATTTACTCTACCCTTGGCAATGCTAATTGAAGAGGGCCAAGGCAGCATCCAAATTGCAATCAGACTCTTGAAAGACCTGAATCTGAAGGAGAAATACATGGATAGTGTGAAAAGCAGATATGATGGACAAAATGAAAATGAAAACTCAAAGTGGGACACTTTAAAAGAAGATTTAGTAACATCAGCAATCAAGACCACCCTAAAGGAAAATAGACTAAGAATAGACGACAGGTGAAATTCTTGATATGATGTAAAGGAGACAAAACTCAGTGCACAAGGCACAAAATATAGGACACTACACAAAGAAACCAGGAACAAATGCAGGCAAGCTACAGAGAAAAGGCTCAACAAAAAATGTACAGAAATAGAAAGAATGAATATCACAGATAGAACAGATATGCATAAACACAAAGAAAAGAGTATTGCATTGTGTTATCAGTCCTCATCAAAGAAAATGGAAACAAAAAGGAAACTTGTGCTTAACATCAGGAAGAGACAGCTGAAATTTCTAGGACACATAATGAGAAAAGACAGCTTGGAAAATCGGATACTCACATGACAGATTGAAGGCAAGATGGACAGAGGAAAACAATGCATGATCTACTTAGTGAGCTTGAGTAAATGGATGGCAGAACAAAGTTTAGGAGAAATAACAAAAATACAAAATTAAGAGCTATGAGGAAGAGAAAATCTGGGAGAGCCACGATTGCCAATGTCCTTAAGGGAAACAGCATACAAAGAACAACAACTTGATTTCAAATTAGAATTATTCAAATATCTTTTATATATTTTTGTATCTTTACAAAATATCATTCAAAGAGAATTTGTAGAAAAGCAACTTTTGGAAGTCAATATTTTTTCCTTAGCCAAATGCAGAGTGCAGAAATATTTTAGAATTTGTTTAACTTCTGAAGATCAGAACAATATCCTGATAATTGCAATTATATAGCATTTATACAAGGCATTATTCTTTTTTCTCTTGTTAATTTCATGATAAGCAACAGAGCTTGTAGTCAGGCAGATTTCTATAAAATCTGCCCGATTACAATGTCTTTGCATTTTTTATTCCACAAAATAAAAAAAATGATTATGAAATGGAGTTTTAACTGTCCTTGACTTACATTTCGCTTTGTGAAAGAACAATGGCATTTTTGCAATGTTTAAACTTTATGCACACAAAAAAATAAACAGTGTGTCAAAAGGACAGTTATTCCCTTGATATTGCCATTACTGTATACACTTTCGACTCCTTCAGCTATGTTTATTGTTTTAAAAATTGATAGTTAAAATTTTAAGAAAACCCAAACATATGAAAGTAGATTTATTCATTTTCTTTATCCTTGAGAAGTGACAGCAAAAATGTTAAACATTATTTATTAGATCCAATAAAAACTTTTTATAGTCAGTTATAAAATGGTAAATAATATTGCATTGAAGTTGGTTTACATATTTTGATAATTTTGCTATTTTTTATAAATTTTTTGAATAAAAAGATTTTTCAAATGTATTTCTTTATAAAACATAAATAACAAATATCACAATGTAATTTGTTCCTGTATTTTTATAATCTTGTAAATAAACATTGCCAAGGTAGTAAAAAGTATATACAGTAATAGTGGTGTCAAAGGAATAACCGTCCTTTCAATAGGTCGTGTTTTTGTGGGCACAAAGTTTAAACAATGCCAAAATTTTTATAAAGCAATTTAGAGAAAACCTTTTCTCAAAGATGTCCATATTTTTTTTTCTTTTCCAGAGATAAAGTTGTTCTCCAGAAATATCTGAAATCTGTCCAAGAAACATTTAATCAAGTATGACTTTTTCATCACACAAATTTGACTAACATCCTTATCTTTCATTAAGAAAATACTTCTGATTTGACACTAATCCTAAAATGAAGCTAGAAAGTAACAAGTTGCTGGATATTTAATAAGATGACTGATTAAACTAAACTCATGCATATAATCCTCAAAATATGTGTTACAAATGATTTCTGAACTGCATAATTTTCATTGTGATGTGTGGATAATGCAACAGATTTTGGTGTGGAAAATGGAACTTGTAGAGAGTGCTAACAGATTTTCTGTCTGAATTTTTGAAGGTGAGGACTTATCATTATTTAAAATATTTTCCACCTTACAAGATGCTGCAGCTTGGAAGATGCACCCTGATATCGGAAAGAAATTTCTAAGAAAAAAAGTAATTCTCACACAACACATTCACCACGCGTTCCTCACATACTCATGTCACATATTGTTTACATTAATCATTCATCTGATTTTGTTTGTATGGCAGTGACATACTAGTAATGAGCAGAAAGTGGACCAGCATATTTGAGTAGTAATGGTAATGTTAGCTGTTTTCTTTATAAGAAAATATTTGGCATTCATTGACCAAGCTCAAATTATGCTTTTCTTAACTCCTTGGCCATTGGGCTAGGATCAAAGTGTATTAACTGTTCTCCTCATTTCTAACAGTAATGATATTAATCATTTCTTTTTTTTTATAAAGAATCATTTTTCATTTGTTATAATCAAGTGCTACTTGAGTTATACTTTTCTTAACTCCCTGGCCATCAGGATCGGATCAAAATGTAGTATCTGTTCCTTCATTTCTTATGGTAATATTAGCCATTTCCTTATAAGGAAACATTTGGTACTCATTGGCCGAGCAGTCAGTGCTACTTAACAATTTTCTTCATTCCCTAGTGATTGGATTTTGATCAAAGTGTAGTATCTGTTCTACTTATCTCTTATGGTAATTGTAATATTATAAAGAAACATTTGGCATTCATTGACCGAGCAGTACTACCTTTAATATTTAAAACATGACTTTTATAATTATTCTTCATATACTTATTACTATTATTAATACTTCATTTCTTATTATCCTTAATAATCTTCAAAGTAGCATAGATTAATATTTTTATTATTGGTGTTTTAATCTTATGGCTTACATGTTCTTACTGTTTACAGTTATCGTTTTTGTTCAGATCCAAGAAGAAAATAATGGCACCAAATCCACTGATCCTTGCTCTTCACTGCCACTGTTGCTCAAGGCTGACCATATTCCAACAAACATTGGCAAATCAGGACCCGAGCTCATAGCCTGCCAGGTGTGTATGGCTTCATTTCTTACTGACCAGAAATTTCTAATCCACAACAAGTTTACAACTGTTGTTAATCTGTGTGACATAAATAAGGTAGAAAGATTATAATAAATTCAGTATGCTTTATCTTTTATTAACAGAAAAACAGGAACCAGCTCATCACAGAGTAAAGCCATATGAAAGTTAAGGTGGAAGGATGATCAGGATAGAAAGTAGGCTGTGTTAGGTGAACGCTATCAGCTGCATAATTGCTATAATGAAATGATGTCTTCAAGCTTTTAAGCGATGGACAAAAAGGAAATAAGAAATGTTATGAAAAGATGACAGCCAGTGAGATGAATACAAAAAACAGAAATAGGAAATTGTTTCTGCCTGAATTTCTGGTACAAGGGGTTACCAATATTTACATTATTTATAGGCGTCGACCATAGTTGGGATCATAGAGTCAATGCTAACAAACCTTTCCTTAGTTGCATAGTATATGCTTCACCAGGTCTACATACAGTTTTGAATTTAGAGTTTTCCTTCTAGAAGTTATAGGACCCAGTCTGTCCTGGTATTTACCCATAACTGGGAGGAGATGAGAAGGATTCATACCTTTCAGGAGGGTATTATTAGCTTGTTAGTCAATAGTTGGAAACATCATGTCAATGCAAACAATCCTTTCCTTAGTGGCATAGTATCTGCTTTGTCAGGGCTAGATACACTGTTTACATGCGGACTATTGTCCTTGTCTTTGTTACCATATTTTGGCGATTGTGCTCCTTTAGAACAATTGCCAAGTTGATTAAAGCATTGGTCAATAAATATGGTGATATAGTAATTGTGAGTTCAATCCCTGGGCCAGGCAGTGTGTACTTGAAATCAGTGGGATCAGGGTGAGCAATAACTGAACAGTACTAAAAATAAGAACTAGATGAGAAATCCTTTGACATGGGAAGTGGAATGAGAACAAACAACAAAATGAGGATGATAATCCCAATGTAAATAGTATAAATAATGCCCTCCTCTTGTTTACCAGTTTTCCACATGGCATGTGTTTTTTATATTCAAGTTCGACCAATACAAGGCTCAAAAGCCACCCAAGGTAGAGGGTGACTGTTAAAATGGTTATGATGAATGAGGCGTAATAAAGTGTGAAAGCAGAAGTGTACAATTACTATGTCACCAAATTCATGAATTCCTTTTCATTACTTTTGACGCATCTCTGTCCAACAGAAATATAAACCAGAACACTCTCTTGCCCACCAACGACAGAATTTGTTTACATAAATTCTGTCTTATCATACATTTGACCTTTAAGAAGAGTTCATTCTTATTTAACCTTTATTTAGATTTCCTAATTTGTCAGTGAAAATATAACCCAGACTTATCTTAGCCAATAATAATTCCTACCTATTAGGTCTTAGGTTTTATCAATTCCCATGTGGTCCAACTCATGACATTGTTCTAATATTTTGATTCTTATCTCAGTAGAAACAGTCTGAACTTTATTTCTTAATCTCTTCTTGAGAGGTAATATAGCATCTCTTTATGCATTACATACTTGGAAGTATCACCTGTCTCTATTCTTGCGGCTATCTCACTATCCTCCTGTTTCTGTTATCCTATCTCTTCATTGAGGATCTGTTGTAATGTGTTGGCTCACATCTGTCTCAATCTTTAATACAGGAAGGTCTTTCAATCTATGTGATCTGATCACTTGTATTTGGTACGCTCTTAACCTACTCTGGCCTTAAATTATCTCTTCTTCTATCACTTTCCCCTCTCGATTCTGCCCCTCCCCTCTTTCTCTGCTCATCTTATTTTACACACTTAATGGACCTTCCCTACCTCTTCTTCCTTTGATATTTTCAGTTTTGTTAACCTGGTCAGTTAACATAATAGACACAATCTCTGTTCCTTCCACTACTGCCTCACACAAAGCTACTTCCTCCAATGTTAATTACCAGTTACCTCTTTGTTACCAACCTATCTCTACCAGACTCTGCTATCTTCAGCGGCAATTTTATGTCAGTATCAACCACTACTGACATTGATTCATTCAAAACATTTCCCAATGGTATCTCTACTCCATCAACCAGCAATACTACAGGGTTGAATTTCAGTTGGGCCCTATGTTGACCCAGCAAATCCTAACCCAATATCATTTCTCCACAAAGACCCAAGGTCACATATAATCTGTGGACACTATTTGTCTCTCATGTCTTTATCAGGAGCCACACTATTCCCATTAGTGTTATCTCCTTCCTGTCCACCTGTCTAATCATCCACATCATTCCCATGATCATCATCTCCTTCCCGTCAGCCTGGCTAATTGTCCACATCATTCCCATGATCATCATCTCCTTCCCGTCAGTCTGGCTAATCGTCCACATCATTCCCATCATCATCGTCTCCTTTCCGTCAGCCTGGCTAATCGTCCACATCATTCCCATCATCATCATCTTCTTCCCGTCAGCCTGGCTAATCGTACACATCATTCCCATTATCATCATCTCCTTCCAGTTAACCTGGCTAATCATCCACATCATTCCCATGATCATCATCTCCTTCCCGTCAACCTGGCTAATCATCCACATCATTCCCATTATCATCATCATCTCCTTCCCGTCAGCCTGGCTAATCATCCACATCATTCCTATTATCATCATCATCTCCTTCCCGTCAGCCTGGCTAATCATCCACATCATTCCCATTATCATCATCTCCTTCCCGTCAGCCTGGCTAATCATCCACATCATTCCCATTATCATCATCTCCTTCCCGTCAGCCTGGCTAATCATCCACATCATTCCCATTATCATCATCTCCTTCCCGTCAGCCTGGCTAATCATCCACATCATTCCCATTATCATCATCTCCTTCCCGTCAGCCTGGCTAATCATCCACATCATTCCCATTATCATCATCTCCTTCCCGTCAGCCTGGCTAATCGTACACATCATTCCCATGATCATCATCTCCTTCCCGGCAACCTGGCTAATCATCCACATCATTCCCATTATCATCATCTCCTTCCCGTCAGCCTGGCTAATCATCCACATCATTCCCATTATCATCATCTCCTTCCCGTCAGCCTGGCTAATCGTACACATCATTCCCATGATCATCATCTCCTTCCCGTCAACCTGGCTAATCATCCACATCATTCCCATGATCATCATCTCCTTCCCGTCAACCTGGCTAATCATCCACATCATTCCCATTATCATCATCATCTCCTTCCCGTCAGCCTGGCTAATCATCCACATCATTCCTATTATCATCATCATCTCCTTCCCGTCAGCCTGGCTAATCATCCACATCATTCCCATTATCATCATCTCCTTCCCGTCAGCCTGGCTAATCATCCACATCATTCCCATTATCATCATCTCCTTCCCGTCAGCCTGGCTAATCTTCCACATCATTCCCATGATCATCATCTCCTTCCCGTCAACCTGGCTAATCATCCACATCATTCCCATTATCATCATCATCTCCTTCCCGTCAGCCTGGCTAATCATCCACATCATTCCCATTATCATCATCTCCTTCCCGTCAGCCTGGCTAATCATCCACATCATTCCCATTATCATCATCTCCTTCCCGTCAGCCTGGCTAATCTTACACATCATTCCCATTATCATCATCTCCTTCCCGTCAGCCTGGCTAATCTTACACATCATTCCCATTATCATCATCTCCTTCCCGTCAGCCTGGCTAATCATCCACATCATTCCCATTATCATCATCTCCTTCCCGTCAGCCTGGCTAATCTTACACATCATTCCCATTATCATCATCTCCTTCCCGTCAGCCTGGCTAATCTTACACATCATTCCCATTATCATCATCTCCTTCCCGTCAGCCTGGTTAATCTTACACATCATTCACATTATCATCATCTCCTTCCCGTCAGCCTGGCTAATCTTACACATCATTCCCATTATCATCATCTCCTTCCCGTCAGCCTGGCTAATTGTACATTGCATTGTAATGCTAAATTTTCCTTCTTCTTTCTACTCTCTTAGCATTCAACCTCAGCCTACTTCCCAGGGCGGGCATAACTGTCTTTGTAACAAATCTAATTTTTAAAGTGTGTAGGCAAAAAGATGAAGTTTTATTCTAGTTGTTAATTTTTAATTCTCTGGTTCTTTTTCTTTTCTGTCCAGTGAAAATATAAACCAGTTCACTCTCTTGCCTACCAATGACAGGACTTGTTTTCATAACTTCTGTCTTATCATACATTCAACGCTTAAGAAGA
>OZ038493.1:81932364-81942364 GCA_964036315.1 Acanthosepion esculentum | reverse complement strand
AGACAGTGTGTACTTGGACTCAGTGGAAAACAGTAATTGTAAGATCAATCCATGGGCTGAGCAGTGTACTTGAATTCAGTGGAAATTAAGCTTTGTTGAGTAATACCAGCCTTATGTGTCACCTGGCCATCTTTTCCCTCTTTGGTTGAGACAAGTGTGTCATCTCAATAGGGTTGATTCACGTTTCCCCAAATCTTATGATATTGGTATTAATGGTGAAGTTTAGTGTGAACTCCTCTAAATGTATTGTATACCATAGTTAAGAATGAATATTTCTCAATTTATGGCCATGGTAACTTTTGTCTCTTTGTGTCCAAGAATAACATCAGGAATCTGAGCTGGAATAAGAACTCCTTCAATAAAATGCACATAACTGTTGATAACTCTGACAACAGGTTTATTGAGTCTAATGAAAAACTGGCAGACTAAAATGTCTCTATTATTTACAGCAACATCAAGTTCTATACTGCCAAATGGTGATTTGAGATATCTTAGTAACAAATGCTAAAGTAATAATCAGCCAGTTGACTCTCACTCAATTCTTTTGTTTTGTGTATCTGTATTTTTGTTCCAATACCATGGAAGCTGTGACCAGAGCGAATCTCTGACAACTGTGTATCTGTCAGCTTGGTGAGCTTTTGTCTATATAGATAACTCACCCCCCCCCCAATTTAACTGATATATCCAATTTCTCCACCCCGACTGCCTTAATTCTAGGATCTCTGTTTATAACCACATAGCCTTTGATTTTTGTCTTTAGAATTTTTTGATCTCTCTTTTTGTAAAGATAATGATGTTTCTTGGGCAGACCACATCAACATAAACAAATCTCAAGCTTGGGAATTAAGCAAAAAGCAGATACCTTTACTTTGTCTAGAAGAATTTGGGTCCATCCTTTCTGTAAGAACACACACATTTTTGGACAGCTAGTATAATGTAAACAAACCTCCAAATTTAATTTCTCAGGAACAAAGAAATTCAGACAACATCAATCATGTCTTCTTCTTATTGGTGGGAAGTGGATAGGGTGGGGAACCTTGAGTTTACTGAATCTTGTCGAGTTAATTCTGGGTTTAATTCTCCTTGGAATTGTTCTTAAATTCATTTTATTATTTCAAGACCTGTTTCTTTTTACATTTTTTTTCATAATCATTCAACCTGAGAATTTTAATAATTATTATCCAATTAGTAGTCCCTCTAAATCACCGTCCTGAAATTTCATTCAATTAAACATTTGAACAGGGCCAGTGCCCTGTTAAAGGTGAATTTCCTGAATCCACAGGTAGATCTGCAAATCACAAGCAACAAGAAGGTTCCATGTTTTGACAAAAGCATTAAAGAGAAACAGAAGCAACATAATTATTGAATTTTATGCACATTACATTTTACTGTTAACAAGTTTCTTAACATTAAAATCTAATGGTTCCATCTATAGTTGCATTTGTGCCAATTTGTTAAATCCAATTTATTCACCCTCAGTAATGAATGTTGTTCAAAAATTCTAGTTTAGACTTCTTCATCTTAAAATATGATGTTAGTTTTGTAAAAAGTGCAAACATATCCTCGGGGTGTGGGGCATAAAAAGGTTGGTAACCACTGTTATGAGGTGTTAAAAAGTAAAATCAATTTAACATTTCAAGGAAATACAAAATAGTATTGAAAATATGTGTTAAATAAATCATTCTAATTATAATGATTATAGAGGAATTGATACGGTGTGCATTTGAACAGCAATTTACTTGACTCAGTTGTGTGGGCGGTCTTTGAATCATTGTTAATCAACACATGAAAGACTAAAAAGACTGTAGAAAACAAGCAATGCTTTCAACATCCTAATTTCTTTGAATGTATATACATATATGCGTCCATGCATTGAATAATGTTGCCACATCTGGTGCTTCTGCGATATGTTTAGAGATAATTATGATAAAATTCAAAGAAGAATCTGCAATTTTATTGCTTCGGACCTCATATTTCATCTTTGGTTACTTTCCCACCACCATAACGTAGCTTTCCTGTGCCTTTTCTAGAAATATATTCAAGGTATGGTGTACATAGACTTTATGAATTTAAGCCTACTACTAGATTGGCAGCAAAGTCTTATCATCTTACAGTTGAAATGGCAAGATATAACTGTAAGTTCTATAGTAAAAGTTTTTTCTATGACACTTCTTGCTTCTGGAACTCTCCTCTGGCTTCTTGCTTCCCAGTCAACTTTGATCATCAAGGATTTAAATGCAATGACAATCTTCTGTCTCCTTGAATCCTGTTCTTTTATTGTTCTCTCGCCTTAATAATGTTTTCTTTTTTCTCTCAGATTCTTTGACACTCAGTAACACTTGTGTCTTAGTGACTTTATTGCCTTGTTTGGAAAGAAATGATTAAAAAAATATATTTTATTTAATTTCTTATCTCAAATACGATTATCCATATTTCCCAAATTATATCTTCACATTTTCTAATTTTGTTTTCTGTTTTTCTTTTAACAGAACTTAGTGAAGGCCTTTGTGGAAGCGCAACATGAGGCCAATCGCAAGAACTGCATTTTAGAAGGGGATATTGCATCGATGAGGCAGCATATTGCATCCCTCAAGAAAGAATTCTGCAGTATCCTTGAAGAAAAAGTGGAGGAATCAGTAAGAAATTCAGTGACAGTTTCAGTCGATGTAACTGGGTGTGGCAGAAATACCTCCCACCATATAATTGCAAGACATCAGTGGCAATGGTGTCTTCAGCTAGCTAATGTTTTACCATTAGGTGGGAGGTATTTCTGCAGCACCCTGTATCTAAACCTCTAAAAAAAATTCATAGTCAACAGAAAATTAATGTTATTAATTATTAATGTTTAAATTACATACATAAGAAAATGTAAATAGGAATGGATTAAACTGGTTCTTGTATTTTGAAAATTGTTAGTCAACAGAATGAAATAAATTCTTAGTAGAATTAAATAGTTAGTCAATAGAGCCACTTCAATTCTTAGTCAATAGAATCAAATAAATTTTCAGTCAATAGAATCAACAAAATTGTTAGTCAATAGAATCAAATAAATTGTTAGTCAATAGAACCAAGTCACTTGTTAGTCAATAGAATCAAATAAATTGTTAGTCAATAGAACCAAGTCGCTTGTTTATCAATAGAATCAAATAAATTGTTAGTCAGTAGAACCAGGTCACTTGTTAGTCAATAGAATCAAATAAATTGTTAGTCAATAGAACCAAGTCCCTTGTTAGTCAATAGAATCAAATAAATTGTTAGTCAATAGAACCAAGTCCCTTGTTAGTCAATAGAATCAAATAAATTGTTAGTCAATAGAACCAAGTCGCTTGTTAGTCAATAGAATCAAATAAATTGTTAGTCAATAGAACCAAGTCACTTGTTAGTCAATAGAATCAAATAAATTGTTAGTCAATAGAACCAAGTCCCTTGTTAGTCAATAGAACTAAATATTCTATTGGAAGTTTTTATTTTCATCCAGTCATGAATGTTGGATGATTATAAAGTTTTCCAGTTATCTGAACAAATATTTTTTGTTGAGAGCCCATTACATAATCCATTATTATAATCCTTGCACAACTCTTTTGGTTAAGCACTTTGGTCGAAACTGGTATATTTGCTTTTTAAGCCCCACGCTAAATATCTATAAAAATCTTCCAAAATCGTCATATTTCCATGTAAATGTACATGCTGAACTTAAATTAACAATTAAATTATGAAAAAACCTACCGTTTTGGAGTTATCGACAAGAAAAAATTGAACTAATTCTGAGTAATTCGTCCGCCATTACAGGCATTGTTTTTACGAATTAACTGCAGGGTACTTCCGAGTATTTTCGTTGGCATAAGCATAAATTTTGGCATATTTACTTCTTTTACAGAATTTCATCGCAGAAATCACTACGCACTACCGTAAAGCAATGTTTTTTGTTTTTTTGATAAGTGTAGTTTTATTTAATTATTTATTGTTTTATTTTAAATTTTAAAAAATAAAGAATGATTTACTGTATTATTTAATTTGTTCTTTTTCTTTTCTAATTTGTCAATATTTTCATATATTTGAAACTTAAATTTTTTGATAACTGTAGTTTTATTTATAGCATAAAACTTTAAACAAAAACAAATTAAATAATACAATAGAACCTTTTTTTCCATGTAGAATAGCAATGACAACTTAAAAGAACAAATTAAATAATATAATAAAGCATTTTTTTTAAATTAAAATTTAAACAGACAAATAAAATGAGTAAAAATTAATGGGCAAACTTTGCATGAAGTTTGTAAAGAGCATGATTATCTACAAAATAAAATTAAAAAAAAAAATGCTAGAAACGAAATACAATACTCTTAGGGTTTTGAATTCAGAGTTGTCCTTCTCTTAGACCAGTTGCCAACCACGGCTAGAGCACCCAATCTGTTCTTCTATTTAACCCATAGCTGGGTAGAGAAGAGATGGATTCATACATTTCCAAAGGGTATTTGTGCATAAGTGAATGTAAGAAACCCAACTGGAATTCAAACTCAGCTCTCTTGATTTCCCATTCCAAAGCACTATCTATTACACCATCTGCACATCCTGTAAGGATCTTCCTATAACTAAATCTATAAAACTCAGTTTGTATGTGTGAATCTGTTGACAATGATGAAAATTAGTTTATGAAGTTGTTTTTCCGCTTATGCAATTATTGCATAAAACTACAGCATCAAATAAATGCAGTCTTATCATATCTAGCAGCATGTGTCTTATATCTTGCCCAACTTAGCAGTTCTTGCTTAATAAAGATAATGATGTTTCATCTTCTTCTGTATGCCAAGTCTCTTCAGAACATGGCTGATCATGGCTTTCCATTTGTAGCTCTTAACTATGTTTTTTTACTATCCCTTCCTTTCCCTGACCCACCACCTATTCATACAAACTTGTTAGGTAGGTTACTCACTGTTTACTGCTGTCCCTCTTGCTTTCAATATGTCCTATGAGTGTCAAATTTTCCAAGCCTTCTTTTCTAATTATGTGTCCCAGAAATTTCAACTGTCTCTTCCTGATTTTATATATAATTGTCCTTTTTTTATTCCATTTTCCTGAAAAAAGTTCCTTGTTGCTCACATACACCATCCATGGTATTCTTAGCACCCTTCTGTAGAACCACATTGCCTCGTCTCTTCTTCTTTAGAACCACATTGCCTCATCTCTTCTTCTGTAGAACCACATTGCCTCGTCTCTTCTTCTGTAGAACCACATTGCCTTGTCTCTTCTTCTGTAGAACCACATTGCCTTGTCTCTTCTTCTGTAGAACCACATTGCCTTGTCTCTTCTTCTGTAGAACCACATTGCCTTGTCTCTTCTTCTGTAGAACCACATTGCCTTGTCTCTTCTTCTGTAGAACCACATTGCCTCGTCTCTTCTTCTGTAGAACCACATTGCCTCGTCTCTTCTTCAGTAGAACCACATTGTCTTGTCTCTTCTTCTTTAGAACCATATTGCCTTGTCTCTTCTTCTGTTGAATGACATTGCCTCGTCTCTTCTGTAGAACCACATTGCCTTGTCTCTTCTTCGGTAGAACCACATTGTCTTGTCTCTTCTTCGGTAGAACCACATTGTCTTGTCTCTTCTTGTGTAGAACCACATTGCCTTGTCTCTTCTTCTGTTGAATGACATTGCCTTGTTCTTCTTCTGTAGAACCACATTGCCTTGTCTCTTCTTCTGTAGAACCACATTGCCTCGTCTCTTCTTCTGTAGAGATTGTTCCGCATTCACTGCCATATAGGAGACTGATATTAGGTAGCAGTTCAGCACTCTTTTTTTGGTTTTGTCATTTTTCTGTTTCTTAATATTTTGCTTAGTTTTGGGAAGGCATCTTTTGCAATTCCAATGTGCCTTTAGATTTCTGTGTTGCATTTTCTATTGTCTATTAAAACATTTTTCAGATATTTAAACTTCTGTACTTGTTTAATTTTGACATTTCCAATTCACAGCTCGTATTTTGGGCTGTTCCTCCTGCTGACAACCATACATTCTATGTTTTTACAATTGACTGTTAGTCCTTTCTTCCTGCTTTCTTTTATTACTTTCTGTAGGTGTTCTTGCAGTTTCATTTTTTTCTGTATTTACCATCAACACTCTGCGTCATCTTATTTTATATATTCAGTTTTAATTTTTAGTAATAACTATTTTGTTAATCATTTCCAATCTAGTTATTGTGAGTTTTATAAACAGTGAAATTTTTCTCATGACCCTTTGATAATTAGGTTGTTTTGTTATTTAAAACAATTAAAAAGAAACATACCCATCGTACCACCACTATACAAACTAAAAGTAATCCAAAAAATTGAGTTTTATCAAAAAAATGGGATCTTAAATCAAGAATACAATCCAAAGGAAAAAGAAAACTACAGATTCAAAACATAGCTTTGTTTTTCCATGTTTATATTTCTTATTCTCTGGATTAAGCCACTAGAATGTTTAATGTTTGTTCGGTTGATGGTACCTAGGAACAGAGTTGGTTGGTTGGTTGGCTGGCTGGCTGGCTGGCTGGTTGGTTGGTTTTGTTTAGCGGCCTATCAACCTCTATGGGTTATTTAGTGCTGAAATCTAAATATTTTAAATATGGTTTTATGGCTACAACTACAGATAAAATGTATTGTTGGTAATTCTGCTTTAGAAATGTATTGTTGGTAATTCTGCTTTAGAAATATATTGTTGGTAATTCTGCTTTAGAAATATATTGTTGGTAATTCTACTATAAATATGTATCGTTACTAAATTTTTTTATATAAAAATGTATTATTGGTATTTTTACTATAAAAATGTATTTTTATACTTTCATATTAGGTACCTCCACTTTTTTTGCTGAAAAAATAGCATAGCATAATGAAAAAAAGCCCCAAACTTAATAAAAACAAAATTTTATCATCAAAATGTTTGTTATTATTAATAAGAAAGACCAAAGTATTTTTTTATTATTTTATTGAATTTTTAATCCTGTCTAGCACATTCAATATTTTGGTTAGTGTAATATTTGCAATTAGTTTTTTCTTTTTGTGCCTTTTTTTTCTGGTGAAAAACACATTGATTTGGAAATTCTTGCAAAAATCAAATTTACAGATTTTAATGAAACTTTCAAGACTTATTCACAAATGATTGAAATTACTTTTGAAATTTGTTTTTTAGAAAATCTTGCTAAAAAAATATATATATATATTTTATTTTGTTACCTGCCACTTAATTTCTTGAAATTTTGAGAAATTAAGTTTTCATCACAAAATGTTTTTTGTTAATTAAAAGCAGGACTCCTTGGGAATCATCAGTTTTTTGGTTTTTTTGGGGTTTTTTCTTTCAAACTATTTCCAAAAAATCTGCTCCAAATCATAAAATAAAAATTTTTATAAAACTATGACATTATTTAATTAGAAAAGCTTTTAATTACTTTTATAAATGAGATTTATTAAGGACGCTATTGTCTTAAAAAAAAACTTTTTTTTGATGAATAATGAATTGTTTTCATTTTTTTCAAATTTTAATTATAATAATTTATAATATATTAATCTTTCAAAATTCTACATTACTCCCATCCACTTAGGTGATATTGTTATTAAGTGAAAACTATATTTACTAATCAAAAATTGAAAAGTTTAATACAAATTATTTTGCACCAAAATTTTTTAAATAATTTTTAATTTTTTGTATGTATATAAAATATTACATAATGTGCCCTTGTTTGAAAGTATGGTGGACTATAGACAACATTATCAGAAAATAAGAGCAATGGCTCTAATAAATTTAAAGTCAACATTCTTAAAATTAGATTACAAAGAATATTTTCCAATATTTTAAGATTACTGAGTACTTAAAAATTATATAAAAAAGGCACTCACCCGTCATTTTCTTAAATTATGTTTTAACAGATAATGCCTCTGTAGAACAGTAATAAAGTTTTTGACAGTTTTATCAGCTCTTGTTATGTGATTGATGAGCAATGACAAGCATGTAATCACCACTACTGTTTGTTTTAAAAATCAATTTCTCTGAAAGTTGAGATTCAAATCAATATAATTTCTATTTGAAATACAGCAAAATATTTTGCTTACTGGAAATAGTAAATTTAATCATTTAGCTCTCAATTAAAGCTAAAAAGAAAGCTTCACGAATGCTTTTTAAAAATTCATTTTAAATCTTAGGTATCGAAAATTAGTGGAGGTATCTATTTTATAGTGTTTGGGGGTTCACTATTTTCCCATAGCTGGGGCCCTATCAGATTCTACTACTGTGTGGATCAGGATGAACCTGGGAATAGCAGCTATTAAGAGGTGATTCCACACTCCTCAAAACCTCCAATCTCTTGCTCAGAGGCTTTGCTGCTGGATGTAATTTATCGTCATACCCAGGACTAACAGAGTTAGGAGTTTTGTGATTGCTTTAACTAGTTTGTGTGAGAATGGACACTATTGATGCTAGATACAATGACTCTGATGGCTATGTTGGATTTGTGTTTTGGGTAAGCCATATAGTGTGGGAGTTGTGAGATGGTATTCTGTTAGTGTTGTCTAGGATTTGTTTTCATTTATTATATCACCAACTTTTATAAAAACTATTTGTTTCCTGTATAATGATTTGATTTAGCCATAACCTTGTTTTACATGTTTATGTTTCTTATTCTCTGCTTTAAGTCATTAGAATGTTTAATCTGTATTGGGTTGATGGTGCCTAGGAAGGGTGTTAGGAGTTTTGTGATTGCTTTAGCTAGTTTTGGGAGTGGACACTGTTGATACTTGATACAATGAGTCTGATGGGTGTGTTGAGTTTATGTGCTTTGGGTAAGCTGTATAGTGTGGGTGTTGTAGGACAGTATTCTATAAATTTTGTCCAGGATTTGTTTAGATTTTTAAACAGATTCTCGTTTGTATTTATCATCTCTTCATTGGTTTTCTCATAAGTGTTAAGAGGAATTCTAATTTTTCAATGTAGTTGTTAGTGTCCATGATGACTATTATTCTGTCACCTTTGTCAGGAAGTGTTATAATTATGTTTTTAGCCTTAGATAAGTTTTTTAGTGCTAATAAGTTATGGCTGGCTTAGATATGAAATCATTATACACAAACATACCTGTCACAAAATACCTCAGCATATTATAAAACCACCTCACCAACTCCAAAGAAAAACTTCCTCTATCAATTGATAAACGTTTCCTATTCTTTATCTTGACATTTTGCATTTTGTTGGGTTTTAATCATATTTGATCTATATTCATAAATTTTATTTGTATTAATCATATATATATATATATATATATATATATATATTAATAATTAATAAACAAAAAATCCCAAATCACCTCATATGGGGAATTTTGGCAAATGAAAATATCGGTTGTCTGTCTTATAAACCTTAGTGTGGATTAAGTTTGACAGATGGCCGATATTTTCATCTGACGAAATAGGCTATTCACCATATGAAGTTATTTTGGATTTTTTTGTTTATTAATTATTTTCTCTGTAATAATAAATACATAAAGTTCTTTTCGTGGAGCAGTTTTAATATTTCATATTACTAGGATCCACTTTGATTATATACCAATGGATTTGTTACCTTTACTATATATATATATATATATATGTGTGTGTGTGTGTGTGTGAAAGGGATGAAACAAATACCTCAAGATGCATTGTTTAATCCACATTATTTTTGATAATGGCTTCTAAAAGTTGAAAGCATTCAAAATTTGGCCCAATAATATACAATGATATCAATTCATGACGAAGAAAAAATTACTAAAAAGTTTTTCACAAAACACTTCCATTAGTCTTTAATAACAATTATATAAGAACGAAGGACAAAGTTAAATAAAAGACTAACCATTAATAAATATCGGTACAACAATATTTATAAACATTTCCTAATAAAACTAAATTGTTAATAAGAGACATTCTTTTACTTCAACTTTGGACAGAGTCACTTCCTTTATCTGACTTAAGATGGAGACACTTGCGCTATTAGTGGATAGTAATAA
>OZ038493.1:81812364-81927364 GCA_964036315.1 Acanthosepion esculentum | reverse complement strand
ATATTGAACCAACAAGATATAATAGTCTTATGCTGTTTGAATCACTTAGTATGGCTGTAACACTGTTTTTGATCATATGTATCACTGACAAGGATTAGGTCAACTCACAGTATAGCTTTCAGGTATTTCCCAACTGTATTGCACATTTGGATTGTCTCCTCAGATCAGTATCAGTCAAGGTGAAATTCAAACCTGAGTTTCACTGTCAGAAGGCTCACAGTTTAAAGATTTATGTTTGTTTTTTTTTAAGTCTATTGGGTAAATGAAACTGTTTGGAAGCTATTGATGTTTGTGCTAGCAATGAGTCAACAATCAGCATGGCCAAGACAATGAGCACATTGGCCTTATTCAGCTCCTGATCATGCCAGATTGTGTGTGCTCACCTAGAAACTGAATAAGACCCACTCAGCATAGTTTCAGTATAAACCACAGGTCAGCTCTATGAATGTTGCAGATCAACAAATGTACCTGAGAAGGTATGTTTTGAAATGAACAACCACCATCATTATTATTATTAGATTGGTTTCTTTCGATTTGCTGATAGCAAGATGATCAAACATTTTATAATTTAATATCTTTTAATGTGATACTTACCTGCTAAGCAGAAATTATTTTTATCTAATGAAAATTTAATAAAATCTAATCGGAAGTAAGTGAAATTATGCTAAATACAACTAAATTGAAAACCTCTTCCCCCTGGTGATATTGGCAATTCTGAAAATTTTTATGTGTGAATTTTATATGTGTAGAAGCTACTTTTAACAAATTTTATCCTGAAGATCACCTGCGTAAATTACACATGTGTGCAAATTACATGGATTTTTAACAGTATCTTTCCGTTGTATTGGTGATAAGAAAAAAAAGACTAGTTGCCATTATCAGCATTTTGACAGAGTGTAAATGACTAGAATTTATATCAACATTGCAGTTAATCTCAGAACAGGGGGGGAAAAATCCTGTTTTTTTCTGTCTTGAACCGATTAGAATTACATTAATGTCTGTTGACTTCATGCTCCAATTTAAACAAAAATGAGTTTTCATCTTTATGATATGAATACTGAATACGCATACCTTTTTATGGAATGGACAAAGTCCGACAATTATTTTAAGACATTTTTATGTTTATACATTCTTTTTATAGATACAAATATTTAAGTAAATGCTCTGTTTATGAATGAATAATTGTCGGTCTTTGTCCATTTCATAATGTGTGACGTCATTTATTTACATTTGGATGCGCCATGAGCAGTATGAATGGACATAAGGGAATCATGGAAGATTGAAGTTTAAAGACAGTACAATTGAACTTGCTAACCAAACGCTCCTCTGTGGCCAAATTGATTAAAGGCACGTCAGGCTATATGACGGTTCCGTATAGGATACAGGTTTGATTCCTGTCGGAGGACAAATATTTTTGATTAAAATTTTCTCAAACATTCAGGCCAGTAAATGTTGTTTAATACTGTTTATTATAAACAGAGCATTTATTTAAATATTTGTATCTATAAAAAGAATGTTAAACATAAAAATGTCTTAAAATACCTTTTTTTACAAAAAAATATTAACTGTTTATTATGACTCCCAGTTCAGTTAATAATTAAGAAAACGGTACTTGATATAAACTTTTTATAGTTTTATTTCGTTAGATTTGAAAATGATACATTGGAAATAATCCCTGAAAATATATGCAAAGTGTACATTTAGTATTAGATGAAAATATAAGAAGTGTACATCAGCAGGAAATTTGCTAATAATTTAATATTAAGATATATAGATCATTCCATCTCAATTCCACCAACAGCCACAAATGACCCAATCAGAAAAATGTGTGGAAAATT
The DNA here is from genome assembly GCA_964036315.1 of Acanthosepion esculentum. Lineage (NCBI taxonomy): Eukaryota > Metazoa > Mollusca > Cephalopoda > Sepiida > Sepiidae > Acanthosepion > Acanthosepion esculentum. The sequence goes on along the minus strand of OZ038493.1, from coordinate 81,925,526 downwards.
CACAGGTGCTACTTGATCAAATTTATTGATAAATCTCACATATTATAATCTGTATCTTTAATAGTTTTTAAAATCAGAGCATCTAGAAATTTTAATGCATTTTTGCATTTTGTTAAATAAAGCTTTCAACAAATTTATGACATTTATAATTCCAAGGACATTGCATGTACAGACTTGAAACTTTCTGAAAAAGTAGTTGAATACAACTGACAGTTTAGATATTTCTGAATGAGTGCAGTGCCATGCCTGACGTTCCTATGAAAAACTCAATCTGATGAGGCAATTTAAGGACGTGGCTCAAGTTCTTAGGTTAATATTTTGGGTTTTGTAAATTCTGACAAAGAAAAATAAATTTCAGATTTACGTTTTTAACATTTTAAATAAACCAAAAAAATAAACTTGTTACCATAATCAATGCAATGCCATATATTGATGTCTCCCCAAAGTGAAAAATATTGTGATAAATCAATACACCAACGGACGTGTTTTTAATAGACTAACCAATATCATTGATATAAATGCTTTATTTGTCTTTTGTTCATTTCATTTTTATTTATTTCTTTTCAAGTCATTTTTACATTCTCTGTCGAGTAAGCAGCATAGGTTAGATAAGGAAGATGGTAGGTTAATAACTAAATTGTGAAATGCTGGTTAACTTTTATAACCTAAATGGTAAGGCATTGTACCAGTCAGACAGGCTTCCAAAAATAAGAGATCAAATTTCCTCAAAAGCTAAATTTTTCTTTCTGGTCAAAATTATATAACAGTTTGTAGAATTTTAAGAATTCTAATAAAAAAAAAATTAGGTGAACAAATAATTTCTTGAAAATGAATAATCAAAACATACTGTATTTTGATACTGTCGTTTACTAAATATTTTACTGCGTTCTCTCGTTAGAAACTTTTTAGACCCCACCTAAAATGAAAAGAAATTATGAAGTACATGGGAAAAATGCTCAACAAACAAAACTGACAAAATTTCCAATAAACAATAAGAAAAAGAACCAGAACCATGCAAAATAATATGAAGCAAACAATATATATGCAAATCAAAACTAGGCAAAGCAACAGTAGTAAGGCAAAAAGTTCACAAAGAATGGCATTAACAGGCAAAAGAGATACAATCAAATGATTATAGTGTTCTGACTTCAAGACAAGAAAGAACAAAAATATGGTCAATGAGATTGAGAAGTGATCCACTTTTATTGGTTTAAAAGAAATCCCGGCATGCATTTGTATGATTTGTCTATAAATTTAGGGAGGGGATGTTTTTAGCAGTCATTTCTATGATTGAAACCAACACAAATATATGTAAAGGAGACATTTCACTGTTTTCTTTTTCAAAGGTAAATGGTTTATAAGAATCTTCTTGTCTGTCACAGAAAAAGAATGACATCTTCTTTGCTTCTCTTTTGTTTATAACTTTGACTGGTTTACTCTGATGTTAGGTGTGGAGTATATTTACAGTTTGTTATTTTTTACCATTCACTAAAAACTAATTTGGTATTACTAAAATAGGCACAAAAAACATTGTAAAGTGTTTTATTCTGCTTCTTTTGTTGATTGTTTCGTTTCTCATTCTTCTAGTCTTTGAAATTCATGAAGACATACTTTTACAACAAATGAAAAATAAATGAAATAATACAGGCTTTCATATATAGATACACAAAGACAATGTATATTTAGACAGCAATTTTTAATTTATATATGTATTATTAAATAAAAGAGAAATAATATTTGGTTAATTCTTCTTTTATATTGTAATTTTCTTGTTTTTGTTCAAGGGAACGTATGGTTGGTTCAAGACAATGCAAGAATTGACAATAGTTCTTAGCACTGGTTCTAACACTTCTGACCAATCTCTGATCACCTCAGGAATAGAACATAGGAATCATCATTGCTCACATATTCAGTCCATGGTATTCTCATTATCCTTCTGTAGAAAAACATTTCTCTTGCTTCAAGTCTCTTCTTCATCTATACAGAGATTGTGCAGTATTTACTGCCATATAGGATGACGGATATTATGTTCCAGTTCAATACTCTTTCCTGTTTCTTAATACTTTGCTTAGCTTTTGAAAGGCATGTTTTGCTATACCAATGAGCCTTTGGATTTCAGCATCATACTTTCCATTCACTTTTAAAACATTTCCCAGATATCTAAATTGTTGCACCTCTTTGATTTCAGTATCTCCAATTTGTAATTTGCATTTTGGGCTCAACAACCATACTTTCCATTTTCTTGCAATCGATGTTTAGTCCTTTCTTCTTGCTCTCCTTCACCACCTTCTGTAGGAGTCCTTGTAGTTTTCTTTCTGTGTCTGCTAACAACACTGTGTCATTTGTATATCTTACCTTGTTAAGATTATGGCTACCAATAATGAATCCTTTCAAGACTTCTAATTCTCTCAGAAATGCCTCACTCTATAGGAGGTTGAATAAGTCTGGTGAGATGACACATCCTTGTCTTACACCCACTTTCTATTTTTGTATATCTACTGAACTCATTTTCTATCTGTATGCAGGTAGATTATTATTATAGTTGTATTATCGTATTACAGTATTATTATCTTATAGTTGTATTATCACAATTATATTATTAGAGTCAGATCTTATTACAGTATTATTGTCTTATAGTTGTATTATCACAATTATATTATTAGAGTCAGATCTTATTACAGTATTATTATCTTATAGTTGTATTGTCTTATTATAGTGTATAAGAGTAAATCTGTTTATTGAGTTTTAGTGAATATTATGTGTTACAGTTTGCTGCATCCATGTTATACTAAAACTGAGTCAAACCATCTGGCATGATACCATTTTCTTTGTCAGGCTTTACAATACTTTCACCTTTCTTGATATCCTTTTTTCTCCTCTGTGTGTCTCAAAAGATTTAGTTTCTATGTGTGAGTGCATCTTAGGAAGAACTTCACTTGCTTTTGGGGTGGGGTGGAGATTCAGAATTTGGAAGCTAAACAAGTAAAAAAGGAATTAGATTTCACTCCACAAGATAAATTTCCTTCCATGCCCGTCAGGCATGGTTGAGTAATGGATTACAGCTTGGATTGCGGAACCGGAGAGCCAAGTTCAAATCCCAGTTAAGTTTATTACATTCATTTATGTGCTCATACCCTTGAGAAAGCTATGAATCCAACTCTCCTCCTCCCAGCTATGGATAAATAGCAGGGCAGACTGGGTTCTATAGCCTAGGGTGGCAACCCGTCTAGGAGAATGAAAATTCTCAATTCAAAACTGTAGCCCTGTCAAAGTGCATACTATGCAGCTACGGAAAGGAGCGTTTCCATTGACTTGATTATCCTGACTATGGTTGACTCCTGTTAAGCTTGTAGTGAGGCTTTATTCAATAATAATTTAACTACTCCTCATAAGTGAGGTTTGACTGTTTTTTTTATAGTCAAGTAGTGTAAGGGGAGACAACTATGGTTGCTTTCCACCACAATCATAAAAGTAAATGTTATTTATGAATGGGTGAAGGTCAAGTTCCTGGCTAAAAATAAACATATTTTCATTTTGGCAACAAAGGTCAGAAAGGTTTTCCAATTTCAACAGAAGTTCTCGAAGTGTCAGTGCCAGATGGAAAGTATTTTTAAAACTTGTACTGAAGAACATTCACAAATTACAGAGGACATCAAAGCAAATAAAGCAGTAATGAAACTTAAGAAAGGTTAAAACATTTCTTAAGTTTCGTTACTGCTTTATTTACTTTAAGAAACTTTTTTAAAAATTATTTTCAAAATAATTTTAAGAAACTTTATAAAAGTAATTTAAGCCAATTTAAATTTTCTTCAGAACAAATTCATATATGATCAAAAGGTTTGCAAAAATTTTTTTTTTCTTGGTGGTTGGTAAATTTAAGAAGATAGTATGTCCAACCAATGGTCAAGATATATGGCTATTTTAGATCATAAGTAGCAGCATTGCCCGGGCTTGATTCAAAAATCGTACGACTCATACAGCAATCGCTATTACTTGACTTAAAATAGTTTTGCCCTTCCTTGCCTTTAAAGGAGCGCCCTTTGCCATGCTGATGTTGCTACATGCCTTACTTCTTGCCTATCTCACACTGTGAATTTTTTCTAAGCTCTATACTAAACATTAAATCTGTTACGAAAAAAGAACTAAACAAAATGAATGCAAAACGATCAGCTTTAAAAAAAGGACTCGTAACTGGATTAACCGAATGAAAAAAGAATGTTAACAACAAATACTTTTTCACACCCAACCCAGTTCTGCGGAATCAGAATCAACGTTGAGTTTAAGCAAGCGAATGAGCCAATTGGAGTAAAGTGCCATGCAGATTTAAATTTTTCCCACTTGTGACGAATGCAGCTATCTATTTTTTTGCATGCTAGCATGCTAGTTAACATTCATGTCAGTCAGCTGTTGGCTCTCACGCTGGCCAATAGAACCTTCCTGCCTATTCGTGGCAGCCAGCTATAGGCTCTCATTCTGGCCAGTAGAAAATGGCTGCAAACTACATGAAAATTTCTGTAGAAGCATGAAAAAATCGATTATTTCCAATATCGATGGAAGTTGGGAAATGCAAAGTCGGTCTTGGCCTTGCTGCTAACTTGGAGCATGTGCATGTAAATTTTGGTGCAAATCCGTCGAAAATTGCAGCCGTGCATTCGTTACACACACAAACACTTCCTGCCTTTTATAGATAGAGATAATATTTCTAATTTTTGTATTTTTTTACAGTACTGGGCAAAAGTTAAGGTGAACCCTTAAGATAATATTAAAAAAAAATTGTCTTGTTTGTTCAAATAATCAGCAAATCTTAATTAGACAAAGAAAAATTTTTATTAAAATGAATTACAATCACTTTCATAAATTTTTATCAAACAGGAATAAAAACGTTAATTAAAAATGAAGATTTACTGACTGCAATTTCTACTTATTGTCTCTTTTTTTCCAGTCTTTAGAGTTAAAATTTCAAATTTTCTTGTGACATTATTTCTTATTCAAAAGGATTAGATAAAAAATATAGAATCTTAAATCTTTTAAAGTTTTAACATCTGTAACAGCACAGAAATGCCATCAGTTCAAATTGGCTGTTTTTAGGAGATAGGTGCAAAAAGAATTTAACTTTTATGAAGGTCATTGAGGTTTGATGTCAATCTTTTTCAGTGGACTAGTAATAATTAAACAAAAACACACACCAAAAAAAAAAAGAAAATTTAAATATTAAAATTCACAGACAATTGAGTATTGAGTATTAATTCTGCCAAATTAACTGAACTTTGTGACCTTGTAAACATGTGGAATTACAAACACTCCAGGGTGAAGACTTCTCAAGTTTCTAATCATGATGAATTTTGATCTCATTATTTTAGCTTTCCTGCTCTAAATAAAGTGAAACATCAAGGTCTACTGAACAAACATTGCAAAGAAGAAATGTTTATATAAAGAAACTGTGTTGCCGTCCAAGTTTGTAAGAAGAGAAATGTATTCATAGGGGTAGGGAGTGCTACTAAACATTATTATGATATGTGCCAGATATTGAACAAAGTATAGGAAAAGAAAAATGAAAACTCATAGATTTAAGACATTGATTCATTTGAGACTATTCCAGAAATGATGATTTTACTCAATACTTTGATATTTATAATAATACATTAATGCAGTTGAGATTCTAGTCAACATGAAATCCATTCTCTTTTCAATGGTTGCAGAGTAAGTTTTAAATTTAGAATTCTCAACTAGTTGCCAACTGATGTTACAAATTTCAGTCAGCTCTACTATTTAATCCATAGATGGGATGGAAAGAGAAGGATGCATATTTTTCACAACGGGTAATTGAGTGAAAGATGAACTTGACTGGAATTTGAACTCAGACCATTGATTTCTTATTCCAAGTCACAATACATAATGCCCATGCATATCCGATTTTTCAATTCTGAATTTTATTCTTGTTAACCAAAGACAGATAAGAAAAAGAAAAATTTTTTGCAAAAGTTTCAGTACTTGCTTCCTCTTCTTTTGCATCCCTCTGTGGCTGAGGTGGTGGCTTACTTTGGTCTTATAGCTAATGTCAGCCCTGACTATATAATCTTTTCCATGAGCATTATATAATGCTATCACTTAATATATAACATTTTTCCATAAGCATTGTATAACTTTTCACTAAGCATTATATAATGCTAGCCTAGCCTTAACTATATAATCTTTTCAGCAAGCATTAAATATAATGCCAGCCCTGATTACATAATTTTCTCCATAAGTATTATATAATGCTAGCCCTGACTGATTATCTTTTCAGTAATGATTATATAATGCCAGCCTTGATTATATAATCTTTGCAGCATTATATAATTTCTGTAGTCATTATTAGATTATGAAAATTTTATCAAATCACTTGCTTTTTTGCCACACAATTTTGAGAACATATTTCTCTATAGATAATAACTGATCCTTGACTTGAAGAGGTCATGGTTGAAATGTTCAACACACAAGCAGAAGTTTGTGCCACAAAAGCTGGGTAGAACCTTCTTATATTTGGAATATACAGGAAATGTGCATAATTCAACTCTGTGGAAGTGGCATGGTGTATCTGATGAAATAAAAAACAAAATGGAAACGCAAATTTCAAAAATGTAACTAACTTTCCAAAAGTTTAAAGTGCTACTTGGTACCTTTGACAAAGTAATGCCATTTTGATCGAAGCAGATTTTAACAGTAGAAGTTTAAAGTCAGCAGCAGAAATCTTACATTGTTTAAGATAGGTGTTAAATCAAAATCTAGTTTTAAATCCATAAACTTTGAAACACGGTCGACTTACATTAACAGAAATATTTCTGCAAACACTTCAACTCAAGAAAATTTAAACATCACATTCGTACTTGTTTTATCTGAAAGTGAATAGAGCTAAGTTTAGTGAACAATTGGCTGGATTTATCTGCCATGTCATTAGCAAGGACATATTGGGCAAACACTAAACGGCAAGTCCTGTGTTTTTCCAAACATGAGAACTGCAAGCTGGAGATATTTTCTATACCTGGTGAAGATATATTTCTATAGGAAAACACTGCCATAGACTTGTAAGCTGCACCACATGGCTGGGAGAGGCAGATTTAGCCTTAGTTAGTCCGGGCCAAGGGACCCAGACTAAAAAAAAACAACTGCTCAGTTTGACTCCTGAAAGCTGACTGACCACTTTCATCACACTATAAAGTGATGTCACTAAGCAGCCATTACATACAGCCGTAATCAGAATCCATATATTGACAATATAGAATATATTCCAATTAACACATTTTGCACATCAAGAAAGTGTGTGATGACTGGAACGAATAATAAAATACATGTTAATGAATAAAAGCATTTTTTTTTTTCAAAGATCAACACATGGATGTTTTGCTAAAAAGGTTTTTTGGAAGTAGGTGAAGGACTGGTTGTAGCTGATTGTGATGGTGTGATTTTTATGGTTGAGATTAGATCTGTGATACTATCAGATGATGACCTTAAAACTAATACCATTCCAAAGTTCATTCAACTGTTTGCTCTAAAATGTTGGATTGTTTTGGAACATGGCTTTGGTTGACATATCAGTAGTTGAGATTATATAGCCATCATTTCACAACCTTAAAACTAATGTCTATCCAGAGATGAACACTCAGCCGTTTTCAGAAAAGGCCTGTTGTAATAGATGAAGAAATGGTTATAGATTATCATGATGGCAATATATCCAGTGCATGTGATTAACTCCATAGCTTCATAAGTTCATGACCTCCAAACTAATGCCGTTTCTACCATTCACCGTAAATAACACAATTACTAATGGCTATGCGAAATAGTATGACCATGTGACAAGAGCCAACAATCATACAAGGTACCACCTTAGGCAAAAGAAGAATAGGCTGATTGAAGAAAAAAAATGCTTCACAGAAATTCATTGGTATGGAATGAAGACATATAGAGGAAGCTGGTTGGGTGTTCAGCTGGGCAGAGGCCCTATGACTACACCCAGTCATGGGACCAGTGATGATGATGTGAAATAGCAATACTTGCCCCAACCATTATTTGCATTATTTACATGTGTGCTGTTGTTGTTGCCTTTGTCGTTATCACGTTTCAACCATTGCGCCCTCAAGCCTTCATCATAGTGCTTCTTGATCATGACCTTTACCACACAAGAAATATCTTGTCTAATAATTCTTTGCATTTATTTTGACACACTTAACATATGAAGGACCCAACCTGTAATCAAGTCATCAGCTCCATCCAATGTAGCTCTACATTCATCATTAAAAATTACTGTTGAGAAATCAGTTTTTTATTAACTTTTTGGCTTGTCTTACACATTTCTCCATGTAATGTTTACTTAAGGGTAGTATGAGGGTCAGCTGAAAAGTTCATAGGCTGACCATGATACTCTCATAGAATGTGACCAAATAAGGTTTATTTTTCAACATAATCCCCCTTGAGGCCCACACACTTCTTTTGATGTTGCAGTGCTTGGATCCCATTGCTGAAGAAACTTTCATCCTGTTGGACAAAAAAAGTCATCAACAGTAGATATGATGTACCATTATGGTGATACTGATTCCCAACCAAATGTTTTTTCTTGTTGGGGACAGATGATAGTCTTATGGGGCCAAATCAGGAGAATAGGGAGGGTGATCAACCATTTCAAAGCCACAGTTACACACATCAGCCATTGAAACCAAGGACTTGTGTGCTGGAGCATTGTCCTGATGAAAGACAACACCTTTCGTCAGTTTTCCTGGGGATTTGGTCTTGATAGCCTTTTGTAATTGTCTCAACAATTTGGCATAATACTCTCCATTGATGATGTGACCCTTTCTAAGATATGCAATAAACACAATGCTTTTTGCATTCTAAAAACCTGAGGCTCTCATGTTCCCTGCAGATAAAACAACCTTGGTCTTCTAATACTCAGGTTAGGAAACATTCAAGAGAATCCGTTGGATCTGCCTCAATGTCAGATTTTCCCATAATGTGATCAGTCTGATGTGATTTTGATAAGGTATCAGAAACATGACACACACCAAGCAGAAACCTCCATTATGCCAAGTTCATTGTGTAGAATATTCTCAATTTTCTCACAAGGTATGCTAATAGCATTGGCTATTTGCTTTATAGTCAATTGCCTGTCATCCATCAGCATGTGGTGAACACGATCAATGTTTTCCTCGGTAGTGGCAGTTGCAGGAGGCCTAGACTTTAAGTCATCTTCCAGACTTTCCCTTGCCCTCCTAAATTTAGCTGCCCACTTTTGCACTTTTGATAAATCTGGAGCGTCCTCCCCTAATGTAGCAACCATAACAGCATGAATGTTCTTGGGGGCTAAACCCTTTTTTCTGCAGATACTTGATAACACCTCAATGATAGTTACATTTGAAGTCTTCTTTGAACAGTCAGATGCCAGTTTACACGACTATCTTGGTGTAATAGTGTAAATGTTACTATTATGACCTGAAAAGGTAAAGGAGACATTTTTGTTGATGCTCATTTTGATGGCCTGTCCATGATTGATTGCTTCTTCAATAGAGAGAATTTTTTTTTTTTAACCTTTTCACCCCAGGCAAGTCTGAAAGCCACTAGCACGCAGGGGGTTACAGAGGATTTGGAGCAAGAACAGATAGGAGTGATAGAGGAAAGGATGTGGAGAAGGATAGTGGATAGATCAATGCAATTGGAGATGTCGATTGACGTTACATTTGAATAGTTGGAGATTATGGTTGTCAGGGAAACAGGAATAGGGAAGGGAGTTCCATAGGCGTGAGGTGCAAGATATGAAGCTATTGGAGTAGAAGAGACGTCTACATTTAACAGTTTCAACAATGAAAGGGTGGGAACAGGATGCCAGCCTCATATGACGTTTGAATTCATGGAGCCTGGGAACCAGCGATATGTTTGTATGTGCAGAGGAGAAAAGTGGGGTCAATTCTCATTGGTTTTGAATGAGTGAATTAATGATAATTACAAGTGTTATAATTATTTTATTATAATTATTTTTCACACTATAATTAATTTTATTTATGTATTTCTTTATGGACACAATACAGATCAGCACACTTTTCAATGTATGACATTTTCCTGTTTCTTAATACATTGCTTAGATTTTGGAAGGCATCTTTCACTATTCCAATGCAGATTTTGGTATCACATTTTCCAACTCCTGTTAAAACCCTTTCTAGATATTTAGATTTTTGTGCTTGCTCTCCAATTCAAAGTTTGTATTTTGAGCTCTTCCTCTTGCTGACAATCATACATTCTGTTTTCTTATGATTGGCATTTAGTCCTTTCTTCTCACTTTCCTTTACTACCTTCTCTAGGATTTCTTGCAGTTTCCTTTCTGTGTCTGCTATCAACACTGTGTCATCTGCATATCTTTTTGAGATTGTATCCACAAATAATAAATAAATCCTGGTATGACTTCTAGTTTTTGAAGTTACATTTTTTTTTTTTTTTTCTTAAGCTTTTCACCCCAGGCAAGGCTGGAAGCCACTAGCACGCAAGGGGTTACAGAGGATTTGGAGCGAGAGCAGATAGGAGTGATAGACGAAAGGATGTGGAGAAGGATAGTGAATAGATCAAGGCAACTGGAGATGTTGATTGAGGTTACATTTGAATAGTTGGAGATTATAGTTGTCAGGGAAACAGGAATAAGGAAGGGAGTTCCACAGGCGTGAGGTGCGAGATATGAAGCTATTGGAGTAGAAGAGAGGTCTACATTTAACAGTTTCAACAGTGAAAGGGTGTGAACGGGATGCCAGCCTCGTAGGACGCTTGAATTCATGGAGCCTGGGAACCAGCGATAGCAGCTCATCAGAGCAATTACCATGGAAGTATTTGTAAAAGAGAGAGACTGCAGATGAGAAGCCAGATCAGGGCCAATTACATTGCATATCTGTCTCTGGATCTTATCAAGAACCCTGAGGCAAACAGAATGGGCTCCAGACCATATATGGCAGCAATACTCCATGCAAGGGCGGATGGTTGATTTCACTTTAAAGATTGAATAAGTCCAGTGAGAAGAAGACACATCCTTGTCTTACACCCTTTTCTATTTTTGCATAGTTACTGCATTCATTTTCTCTCCATATTCAGGCAGTTTGCTCCTCGTCTTTCTCAAATAAAACAAGTAACTATTTTATATTTATTTATTTATTTATAATATGCTGAACAACCCTCCAGTTCATAATAAAACTGCACATGTCCAACAGATAATTTAGTAGAAATTCACTTCGTCTATAAAATATATCCTGAAGATTTTACCAACATTGTTTGCTTATTACAAATTTTTTTAAAAGAAAACATTGACATACATCATAAATGTAACAATTTTATAAATACATCGAAAAGCAGCTATTGATTAGTGCAAGAATTTCTTATGTTAAAATGGCAATCTGATAACGTATTTGAAAAACATGTCACATTCTCACATTTTGTTTTTTTGTTTATCATAATTTTCAAATGCTTATCTCCTACTCACTGTAGTTAACACATAAACAATTTCAGGTGAACGGAAAGAATACTTTGGCCAAGTTTAAATGACTCAGCGACCAAGTTTTTATCTCAGATTTCTCTGCCGTGTCTCCTGTCACATTTCATTAGTATTTATTTCTTGTCATACAATGTCATAGTGAAGTTGTATTTGATTTACGTGTGTTTTTCATCATATAACAAAATATAAACTGATACACCAATCTTCAAAACTCCTTCTTTTGATGGCTCTTGACCCATTGCTATCAGTCCCTGTGCCAGTCATCTCCATGATACATACCATTGCCTTATTCTTTAGTCTTTTCATACATTTTTTCTTTATAAACCATATTTTTTGGAATATAAGACATGACTGTGCATAAGATGTATCCTTATTTTGAAAACAATTTTGAGAACATCCAATGAAAATTGGAATACTGATTAGGTGATTACCGACAATAACTGCATTAAGCACTCTAATTGGTGATGTGCATTTCACATTTGAATTCCATGCTATAAATAACACATTCAAGTGAACTGAAACATTCTTAAATATATATATATATATAACTTCTTTGCTGTATAGGATGCAAGAACATTTTAACATTAAAATTTAACATCTGTCTGTATTTCTGAGATGTGATGCTATAACTATTTACACTATTTGGACTGTTGTCTTTCATTTGATTGCCACATTCATGAGGGCTTGGCAATGGGCTCACTATTATCACCAGCAATAGCTAACATATACATGAAATACTTGAAGGAAATGGCATTAGAATCAACATCACTAGAGCCAAATCTATAGCTGAGATCCATAGATGGCACTTTCTTACTCTTGCTCCCCAGGAAGATGACCAGCTACTACTTACTGGACCATGTGAACTCAATAAGACCATCGATACAGTTCACTTTGGAGAATGAAAACAACAAACATTCCTGGATGTACTAATATCTTGAACAGACTATAGGTTCAAAACATCCACAGACCACAAGCCAACATTCACCAGATAATACCTCAACTTTGACTCCCACCACCCATATAGTGCAAAGAAAGAGATTGTTTGCTGACAGAAACATCTAGTAAATATCATGACATATGAACAAATCTCCTAAGCTGGCCAATCATAGAAATAAATACAATATGGGAGCCATAGAAAAACAATAACAAAAAATTGTAATATGAGTTCAGAGTTATGAGTTCACAACAGAGAGAACAAAAAAAAAACTTGGAGAAGTATCAAGGGGAATTAACTAAAACTGAGACATCATGAGGCATGTCACATGGAATTAGAACAAAGCTACCTGTAGACTATATAAAGGATCTAGTTCGAAATTACAACATATATTAAATTTTAAGTTGAAAAACTGTTTCTCATACACTGAAAGATACAGTAATTTCATCTTCAGAAATGGAATAGAAATTTCTAGAGGCAAATAATGAGGAAAGAAGGCTTGAAGAATTTGACACACACAGGGGAGAGGGACTGAATGAAACCATGAGTTACTTACCTAATAAACTTGTGTAATTGGATCAGGAAATGGGAAAGATAGTAAAACATAAAGCAAACATTGCTAAGATCTACAAAGAGCAGAAAGTTTGTGGAAAACCACGAGATCACATCCTGAAGGGACACAACACATACAAGATGATCTTACTTCTGCATATCCTAAAACACATCTCTTTATCATGTTTATTGTTGGATAATGTTTTTTCCCATCAAATGTCAGCTTCAAAGAGAAAGTTCTTTGCTTTTTTTATTGCAATATAATTAATGCTAATTCTATTGTAATTATTTTATAAGCCTGCTAAATTGTTTTGTGATTTAGTGTTTTCAAACTAAAGCAAGAAATGACATAAAAATTGAAAAGAATAAATATTTATTTTAATTCTTTGGACACAAAAAATTTCTCTTGGTTTGAAGATTTTATACCATAAAGGCCGTGGACGATCATGACTCTCCACAATTTCTAATCCTTTTTAGTATTTAGGTTTGTCTTTCTGCAATTCCATCTCCCAATTCTGACATCCATTTACACAAACTTTTTAGGCTGTTTACTCACTACATTCCTCTGTCCCTCTTACCTTACAATATATCCTATGAGTATCAAATTCTCTAAGCCTTCTTTCCTCATTATGTGTCCTAAAAAGTTCAACTGCCTCTTTCTGATTCTAAATACAAACACCCTTTTAGTTTCCATTTTTCTTAAAACTTTGTTGTTACTCACATGTTCAGTCCATCGTATTTTCATCATCCTTTTGTAGATGCACGTTTTTGTTGCCTCCAGATTTCTCTTCATCTGTGGGGATATTGACCAGCATTCACTGCTATATAACTGGATTGATATTACATAACACACAAATCAATAACAATCTATATATTGCTATAAAAGAACAAATGTTGTTATTCTATACATTAAATCCACACTCGTCTGATTTTGTTATATTCTCACATTGTTTTCGGCATTTCACCCTCAGAGCAAGTTGGTTACATCAGCCAAAGCTTAGTGTCTAACATTATTCACTTTCATATGAAGTTCCTTGAAATTGGTGAACATTAAGAAAAAATTCTGAATCCCAGTAGAAATAGTTCTCCATTTTTGACTCGTTACCCATCACACAAACATATTTATTTTATGCAAATTATTTTTCAAGGAAATTTTTCCTACAGTATTAAGGATTTTGTAATTTATCAACTGAATCTTTAAAGTGTTGAAATTTGTGTAAATGTTTTTGATAAATGCTCCAGATTTTAGGAATAAATGCTACACTTTGATCTTAACTTATTTGAATGGATAAGAAAATGTTACAAGCACAGACACCCAAATTTTGCTCTTTGTAAACTGAACCTCATGAGAAAAGAATAACAAACATGCTTAGTTCTCAGAGAGACTTTTATACTAATAAGACATACACAAAACTACATATACATATATACATGTGTGTCCTACTTGGTGAATAATATGTCACATATATCTACACAGCAAAGCAAAGTGTAAGGAGAAAGAAAAGGAAGGGTTTTACATATAGTATAGATTGAAAAAGCCATTTTTAGGCCTCCATATTGAAAGGGGCCAGATACATCTATGTCCCAGTTGAGGACATATTTCACAAATAGGAAACAGCAAGCCTTTGGTTTTCCCAAATTAGGGACTACAAACTAGAGTTTCTTTCTATATCTGGGAAAGATATATTCCCAAAGGGAAATGGCACCATGGACTTGTAAGCTGCTGGCAAGGCAGATTTAGCCTCAGCCCACACCATAGGTCCGGACTAAAGAAAGTAAACTTTCTTTTGGCTGCTGTAAACGAACTGAATTTGACTGCTGTTGTGTTCACTATATGAAGTGACATCACTAAGTGATCTATCACGTGACCCATATGAGTTATTTCTACCAAAGGAGGATAAGCACCTTCTGCATACCAACAACACAAACTGATATGAATAGCGACAAAACACTTACGAATAAAGTTTGCAAAATTTTATACACTTTCTCATACTATCCATATAAATACAGAGTGTGGTGGATAAATTGTCGTCTAAATTACTCAAAAATGAAAATAATACTAATATCTCATTTTAACAGATATATTTACCAAAATTACACAAAAATAGCTTGAAATACTAAAGAGTAAATTAACTGAATAAAATTACTATTGGCTTCACCCACAGCCTCCAGACAACTTGAAATCTATATGATGCAAATTGAAAGGAGTTTGGAATAGAGTGGTCTAAATAAAAGTTCAGAACAGGATTGAGAATTTCGACAAGCCACCTTGCCAACTGATGCTGGACAGAATCAGTCATGGACAAAATGGGTTTGAGCGGAGTATTCGGTTTATGAATTTTAGGTAGATCATACATCCTAGGATGCTGGGAACCTACAGGACGAATTCTATCATAAACTTGCTTAGAAAGAAACTTTCTTTTGTAAAATTCAAGAAGCCTTTTTTGAAACTTAGTTTTCAAGGTATCATCAAACGAGACATAACTTCTGGAATTTGTTAATGCCATCTAATATAGCAGACATTTTGGCAACATAGAATAATTAAGAATAACTACACCTGAACCTTTATCAGGTCTAGTAATGTAAATATCTGTCCTGGATTTTAATAGTTTGGCAATTTGATAATGGTTCTTTTGCCAGAAGAACTCATTAAAATTGATAGGCAGATTCATGAATCTATGGGCCAGATCATTTAGGCGGACTTTAAGGTATCCTAAATTCTCATTGGAAGTGGGTGAATATTTGTTCAATTGAGAATATAACATTTCAAATTCACTGAAATTTCAACCTTATCAATATTCTTAGTGGGGATACAAAAATCTAAACTCCTGGACAAGACAAATTTATCAGATAAACATTTTTTAGGCAAATTAAGCATATGTTTATCTGATGTAATCTCTGAACCAAATTTTCTTTTAATTAAAAAATTTAAGTATCCTAGATTTTTTAGAAATGTTCCTATTTGTAGGCATATACCAATAACATCATCCTGGCATTCACAGAGACACAAGTCTGCCATTGGTGAATACTTGTTAAATACAGATGCTTATAGGGACTATTATTCAGAAGAGTTCTTCTCTGTTCTGCACAGAGCCCAGACAAAACACCACCTGAATATCTTAGAAGCTGTTGTGATTAACACACAGCATCTGACTGTGTAGACAGAAGTTCAAACTGTTTGAGAAGTCATTGACTCAATCTGGATGACAATAATGATCTTTTTTTCTCCTCTCTTGTCTTCTTTTAAGTTCCTATTTAAAGAAACCATCCCTTCAATAGTATTTTAATACTGACAATTGACTTCTGACAAAGTGCCGGTCAAAAGATACCTTAGGTTCGTCGAAGGCCTTTGCATAGTCTAACCAACTATATTATATTTTAATTATTTACACATTTTCCATCCTCTGTTAAAACACTTACCAGATATTTAAATTTTAGTACTTGCTTGATTTTGTATTTTGTTTGTTTTGTTTTACGGCATATCAACCTCAATGGGTTGATTTAAAGCCAACAAAATTCTTTATTGCTGATAATATTTTTCTTTTCAAAAATTTATTATTAATATATTATATAATATATATCAGCTAATATTTTTTTCAGAAATTGTATAGATGGTAATATTTTATTTTCAAAAATGTATTGCTGGTAATAATGTATTTCTGGTAATAATTTTTTACAAGAAAGTATTTCTGGTATTAAAACCTATTTTTACACTTCCATAGTCTTTTGACTCCAGTTTAGGGGTTAACTATTTGCCCATAGCTGGGACCTCAACAGGTGCTACGACACCGGGTCAGGGTGGACCTGGGAACACAAGCAATTAAGAGATGGTTCCATGCTCCTCAAAACCTCCTGATCAGAGGTCTTGCTGTTGGATGTAGTTTATCGTCATACCCAGGACGGTGCTTGATTTTGGTATCTACAATTTGTAGTTCATATCTTGGGATGTTCCTCTTGCTGACAGCCATGCATTTGTCTTCTTACAATTGATATTCCTTAAATAAGAAAATTATAAACATTTTATGTATCTCAATAAAAATATAAAGCAAATTACTTACTGTCATATAATTAATTTTCTGAGGTGATGTAAACATACTTAATATCAAATGAGCTTTCTTACTTATTCATCAAATATTGATTATTTACAAGTATTTTTTTTCAACGTTATCTTGATCTTGAAATAAATTGCAGCTGTGAAGATCCCTGGATGGTCAACCATTAGCAACACCGTCTATTTGCATCTTTATCTGTTTCTTATTAATTTAAGCATTATGTTTAGTGGATATACATGTTTGGGTAGACAACATCTCTGTCGATAGTGTGGTCAAAAGAAGTTAGCAACTCTGTTTTGGGACGTAATTTCAGATTGGACGTTTCTTCCCTCTACACCAGTTTCTTGGTATTTACCGCTGTTCTCTTCCCTGTATCCACTTCATCATTCATTTCTTCTATCACAACTGTACGTAAGGTATGATGTACCCCAACAGAAGACCTCTCTCTGTGCTGCCCTGGACAAAATGCTAAAAAAACACATTGCTTTAGACAGCCAGTTAAACTCGAATTCACAAAACACGGACGAATTCCATTGAAAACGAAAGATTTTATTCTGTGAATCAGGTAAAAAATCTGAAAGAAAAACAAACAAAAAAAAGGTGAGTCCACTGCGACGGAAGAGACAGAAAATACAAAGAGGAAAGGCAGGTCAGCGTTGAGAGCTAGAAAGAGGCAATTCACAGAGGTAGACATGGTAAAAGAGCATGACGAAACGTCTGAGCAAATTCAGCATAGAAAAGTCCTATAACTTCCTAAATATCAATAATTCAGGGCTAGAAAGAGCAAGCGGTTGAAAGAGCAACCCAGAAACAAAGAGGCGACAAACTACTTGTCGTGCTACGATCAAACATTTCAATACAAAGGCGATGAAAAGGCTAAAAAAGAATTAAATAAACATACCAAAGTTATATGGAAAGGCGGAGCAGCAAGCAAGGGTGCGTGGTGCATGCAGGGACCGAATCAGGCAGAACTCTGAAGATCCCGCCAAAAGACAAACTCTATTCTCGTGGCTTATCGCGTTGCCGAAAGTAGATAATAACGGCAATGCGTGATAAAAAAGGGAATTAAAGCTATGGAAGTAAGTCTATGCTAGAAAACACAAAGGAAAGAGAAGGGGAAAGATAAAAAAAAATAAAAATAAAAATAAAAATCAGTAACAAGAAAAGACGTCGCAGCGAGACGAGAGGTCAAAAGGTAAACAAAGAAACGGTGTCCGGTGAACTTGTCCCTGTTGACGGAAGGTCCACGTCACAAACGTGATACTCCCCGCCTGAGATTGTGAAATCTCAAAAGTTTGCGTGTTTTTACACTTGTGTTTGTAAGTTTGATGGGCATGCATTTGGCAGGGAAGTTGTAGTGGGTTTGGCAGGGGGAATTGCAGGAGAAAGGAAAAGTAAAGGAGTAGCAAGTGTTCTAAGAAAAAATTCCATCATGGAGAGGGGAGATCAAAGCGACGAGGAAAAGGGTTATACAGATGGGACAATGGAGGAAGAAGATGGTGCGTTTTAACTGATGGGCTGAGATGGAAGTGGGGGAAGGAGTAGCACCGTCTCTGTCACAGGTCTCAGGAACAATTTTGCACGGTCATTTTTGTGAATTCTCACTTCGACCTGTCGCACTCTTCCATCTCGGCCAGGAATGACACGGGTAATCAGTCCCAAGGGCCATTCATTTCTTTTTGAATCCTGCTCTTTCAAAAGAACCACGCTGCCAGGTTTCAGGTTTGGAATACTGGAAGTCCATTTGCTTCGGGCCTGCAAAAGAGGAAGGTACTGGCCCCTCCACCGATTCCAAAACGTCTGCGCAAGATGTTGAACATGCCTCCATTGTCGTCTAGAAATGTCCTTTGTGGTGAAGTCACCCGCCGGTGCAGGAACAGAGCCCATCTTTTGGGTGAGGAGTGTTGAAGGTGTTAGGAGAACTGGGTCCTCTGGGTCTGTGGATACCGGGACGAGTGGTCTGTTATTAACAATGGCAGCTACCTCAGCCAGAAAGGTGGTGAGCACTTCGTGGGTTAGTTTGGTACTTCCATGCTGCAGCAACATGGAATTGAGGATTCTCTTGGCTATACCTATCATTCTTTCCCACGCTCCACCCATGTGTGGTGCATGCGGAGGGTTGAATAACCAGGTACAACCGTAGTCAGAGAGGTGTTTACTCACCGCACTTGCGTCCAGGGTGGAACTGATTCCGAGTTCATTTCTGGCTCCGACAAAATTGGAGCCCTGGTCAGAACGGATAAGTTTTGCAGGACCCCGGATGGAAAAGAAGCGCCTGAGGGCATTTATCAGGCTCGATGTATCGAGTGATTCCAGGACCTCGATGTGAACTGCTCTTGTGGTCATGCACGTAAACATGGTGGCCCACCGCTTGCTGTGTGCCAAGCCTCCTCTGGTCCGACGTGAAGTAATGGGCCAAGGCCCAAAGACGTCAAGCCCCACATTTGTGAAGGGGGGTTCCATAGATAGGCGATCTTCTGGTAGGTCTGCCATCTTTTGGATCTGCATAGGTCCACGGAGCTTTCTGCAAATCACACAGTAGTAGAAAGTTCTGCCTGATTCGGTCCCTGCATGCACCACGCTCCCTTGCTCGCTGCTCCGCCTTTCCATATAACTTTGATTTTTTACTGTGCTGCCCTGGACAAAATGCTAAAAAAACACATTGCTTTAGACAGCCAGTTAAACTCGAATTCACAAAACACGGACGAATTCCATTGAAAACGAAAGATTTTATTCTGTGAATCAGGTAAAAAATCTGAAAGAAAAACAAACAAAAAAAAGGTGAGTCCACTGCGACGGAAGAGACAGAAAATACAAAGAGGAAAGGCAGGTCAGCGTTGAGAGCTAGAAAGAGGCAATTCACAGAGGTAGACATGGTAAAAGAGCATGACGAAACGTCTGAGCAAATTCAGCATAGAAAAGTCCTATAACTTCCTAAATATCAATAATTCAGGGCTAGAAAGAGCAAGCGGTTGAAAGAGCAACCCAGAAACAAAGAGGCGACAAACTACTTGTCGTGCTACGATCAAACATTTCAATACAAAGGCGATGAAAAGGCTAAAAAAGAATTAAATAAACATACCAAAGTTATATGGAAAGGCGGAGCAGCAAGCAAGGGTGCGTGGTGCATGCAGGGACCGAATCAGGCAGAACTCTGAAGATCCCGCCAAAAGACAAACTCTATTCTCGTGGCTTATCGCGTTGCCGAAAGTAGATAATAACGGCAATGCGTGATAAAAAAGGGAATTAAAGCTATGGAAGTAAGTCTATGCTAGAAAACACAAAGGAAAGAGAAGGGGAAAGATAAAAAAAAATAAAAATAAAAATAAAAATCAGTAACAAGAAAAGACGTCGCAGCGAGACGAGAGGTCAAAAGGTAAACAAAGAAACGGTGTCCGGTGAACTTGTCCCTGTTGACGGAAGGTCCACGTCACAAACGTGATACTCCCCGCCTGAGATTGTGAAATCTCAAAAGTTTGCGTGTTTTTACACTTGTGTTTGTAAGTTTGATGGGCATGCATTTGGCAGGGAAGTTGTAGTGGGTTTGGCAGGGGGAATTGCAGGAGAAAGGAAAAGTAAAGGAGTAGCAAGTGTTCTAAGAAAAAATTCCATCATGGAGAGGGGAGATCAAAGCGACGAGGAAAAGGGTTATACAGATGGGACAATGGAGGAAGAAGATGGTGCGTTTTAACTGATGGGCTGAGATGGAAGTGGGGGAAGGAGTAGCACCGTCTCTGTCACAGGTCTCAGGAACAATTTTGCACGGTCATTTTTGTGAATTCTCACTTCGACCTGTCGCACTCTTCCATCTCGGCCAGGAATGACACGGGTAATCAGTCCCAAGGGCCATTCATTTCTTTTTGAATCCTGCTCTTTCAAAAGAACCACGCTGCCAGGTTTCAGGTTTGGAATACTGGAAGTCCATTTGCTTCGGGCCTGCAAAAGAGGAAGGTACTGGCCCCTCCACCGATTCCAAAACGTCTGCGCAAGATGTTGAACATGCCTCCATTGTCGTCTAGAAATGTCCTTTGTGGTGAAGTCACCCGCCGGTGCAGGAACAGAGCCCATCTTTTGGGTGAGGAGTGTTGAAGGTGTTAGGAGAACTGGGTCCTCTGGGTCTGTGGATACCGGGACGAGTGGTCTGTTATTAACAATGGCAGCTACCTCAGCCAGAAAGGTGGTGAGCACTTCGTGGGTTAGTTTGGTACTTCCATGCTGCAGCAACATGGAATTGAGGATTCTCTTGGCTATACCTATCATTCTTTCCCACGCTCCACCCATGTGTGGTGCATGCGGAGGGTTGAATAACCAGGTACAACCGTAGTCAGAGAGGTGTTTACTCACCGCACTTGCGTCCAGGGTGGAACTGATTCCGAGTTCATTTCTGGCCCCGACAAAATTGGAGCCCTGGTCAGAACGGATAAGTTTTGCAGGACCCCGGATGGAAAAGAAGCGCCTGAGGGCATTTATCAGGCTCGATGTATCGAGTGATTCCAGGACCTCGATGTGAACTGCTCTTGTGGTCATGCACGTAAACATGGTGGCCCACCGCTTGCTGTGTGCCAAGCCTCCTCTGGTCCGACGTGAAGTAATGGGCCAAGGCCCAAAGACGTCAAGCCCCACATTTGTGAAGGGGGGTTCCATAGATAGGCGATCTTCTGGTAGGTCTGCCATCTTTTGGATCTGCATAGGTCCACGGAGCTTTCTGCAAATCACACAGTAGTAGAAAGTTCTGCCTGATTCGGTCCCTGCATGCACCACGCTCCCTTGCTCGCTGCTCCGCCTTTCCATATAACTTTGATTTTTTACTGTGCTGCCCTGGACAAAATGCTAAAAAAACACATTGCTTTAGACAGCCAGTTAAACTCGAATTCACAAAACACGGACGAATTCCATTGAAAACGAAAGATTTTATTCTGTGAATCAGGTAAAAAATCTGAAAGAAAAACAAACAAAAAAAAGGTGAGTCCACTGCGAAGGAAGAGACAGAAAATACAAAGAGGAAAGGCAGGTCAGCGTTGAGAGCTAGAAAGGGGCAATTCACAGAGGTAGACATGGTAAAAGAGCATGACGAAACGTCTGAGCAAATTCAGCATAGAAAAGTCCTATAACTTCCTAAATATCAATAATTCAGGGCTAGAAAGAGCAAGCGGTTGAAAGAGCAACCCAGAAACAAAGAGGCGACAAACTACTTGTCGTGCTACGATCAAACATTTCAATACAAAGGCGATGAAAAGGCTAAAGAAGAATTAAATAAACATACCAAAGTTATATGGAAAGGCGGAGCAGCGAGCAAGGGTGCGTGGTGCATGCAGGGACCGAATCAGGCAGAACTCTGAAGATCCCGCCAAAAGACAAACTCTATTCTCGTGGCTTATCGCGTTGCCGAAAGTAGATAATAACGGCAATGCGTGATAAAAAAGGGAATTAAAGCTATGGAAGTAAGTCTATGCTAGAAAACACAAAGGAAAGAGAAGGGGAAAGATAAAAAAAAATAAAAATAAAAATAAAAATCAGTAACAAGAAAAGACGTCGCAGCGAGACGAGAGGTCAAAAGGTAAACAAAGAAACGGTGTCCGGTGAACTTGTCCCTGTTGACGGAAGGTCCACGTCACAAACGTGATACTCTCATCTCCACATTGGTCTACTTATAATAGGGAATCACCAATCATTCACCCAGACGATATACATACTAAACAAACAAGCACTTCAGAATGGAGCACTAACACACTCAGATGTCCCTCTTCAATTCTGTCCAACCATGCTAATATTATACACAATTGCTAACAAACCAATTTCTTGTGGGACAACAAAGAAGAAGGGTCTCTATTGCTGGAACGATGTACTCGCCTTCTCTCAAATCAAAGCCCTACAAGCCAGACAAAGACAAACTCTCTTTTGTCAAGAATAAGGCAAGTGCTGTTCGCCATTTCTGCCATTTGACTCTGGTTCTCGTTCACTATGTCTGCCACAGATAGTTACATTTTCTTTATTAAAACTCTCAAAGATGGTAGATGTAAATTTACACTGTTCAGGAATATCTACTCAAACATGTGTGTCCATTGAATGCAATGTTCAAAGTAATATGACTGGATATTGTAAGCAACGTCCAACTGTCTGAAATATGTGTAGGCTTTAAATATCCCACAAAAACAAATGAAACAATAAGAAATATATTGGTGTATGAATAAAATCCATTAATTCCTTAGAAATTATACTTTTTGATAGAATGAATTCATTGGAGAACTCTTCCTCGATAAAAGAGGACAACCAGCTATACACAGAAATATCAAAATCTGAAGTGGAATCAGCCAAGGGCCAAATTGAACGGAAACAAAGCAACAGGACCAGATGGAATCATAATAGAGATGCTGGCAGCTTTAGATGATTTCAGCATTGACAAGATTACAGATTGTTGTAACCTAGAAAGGGTTAATGAATGAGGAATAACCAAAACGGAGATTGTAAATGAAATGAGAATCTTTATAACATCAACAAAATACAATACTTGCCAGTGGCATGAAGTAAGTAAACCACTGTCAGTGGTGGACATCTCAGCATATTACCCCCACTTTCAATAGTGTCCAACGTATTTATGAGGATTGCGACAACCAAATAGTGTTCATAGGTACGGTATATAATACTTTCTTTCTTTCTTTATTTCTTTCTTTCTTTCTTTCTTTCTGTTGTAACCTATAAAAGGTTACTGAATTAGCAATAACTAAAACAGAGGTTGGAAATGAAATGATAATCTTTATAACATCAACAAAATACAATACTTGCCAGTGGCATGAAGTAGATAAGCCACTGCTGGTGGTGGACTACTTAGTATATTAATCCCACTGACATTAGAGAAAGAAAAAATACTTCAGAGATGGTAGGAGAACAATTGGTAATATACAGGAATGTCAAAGGACCAGAAATATCAAAATCTGAAGTGGAATCAGCACTGGCCAAATTGAACAGGAACGAAGCAGCAAGACCAGATGGAATTTCAATAAAGACTGTGGCATCCTTAGATGATTTCAGGATTGGCAAGATTACAGAAATAATAAATGAAATATACAACAGTAGTGATATACACGATGACCTAAATATATCTTTTCATAGCACTAAGAAACCAGGTGCAAAAGAATGTGAACACTCTATAAGGCAATCGTCCTGATGAGCCATATAACAAAATTTATCATCCGGATTCTGAGGAATAGAGCACATGGCAGAACCAGACTGGAAATACGACCAGAACAGCGTGGATTTGTTAAAGACACTGCAATAAGAAATGCAGTATTTATGCTCATAATGATGTCAGAAAGAGCTATACAAATGCAGAAGGAGGTTTACCTGCATTTTATGGATTATGCAAAAGCATTTGATAAAATAGCTCACAAAGAATTGTTAGAACTGCTCGTTAACCATGACATATTTGTGAAGTATATTAGAATAATCCAGAACCTGCACTGGCAGCAAACTTGCATATGGAAAGAAAATGAGTTCAGTAAAAATACAAAAACAGAAATAGAAAGGGTTGTAAGAAAAGGATGTGTCATCTCACTGGACTTATTCATCCCATACAGTGAAGCAATTCTGAGAGAATTAGATGTCTTGAAAGGATTCATTATTGGTGGCCATGATCTTAACAACATAAGATATGCAGAAGGCACTGTGTTGATAGCAGACACAGAAAGAAAACTACAAGAACTCCTTCAGAAGGTAATGAAGGAAAGCGAGAAGAAAGGATTAAACATCAACTGCAAGAAGACAGAATGAATGGTTGTTAGCAAAAGGAACTGCCCAACATGAAAATTAAAAATTGGAAATACCAAAATTGAACAAGTACAATTTAAATATCTGGGAAATGTTTTAACAGAGTAAAGAATGTTCAACACTGAAATCCAGACGTGCATTTAGATAACGAAAGTTACCTCCAAAAGCTAAGCAAAGTATTAAGAAATAGAAAAAGTTTTGTTAAGAAAAAACAAAAGAATACTGCACTGTTACATAATATAAGTCCTCCAATATGAATGCTGGACAATCTCAAAGATGAAGAAGAGACTTGAAGCAACAGAAATGTGGTTCTACAGAAGGATGCTGAGAATATCATGAACCAACATGTGAGCCACAATGAAGTTGGAAACAGAAAGGAAACTTATACTTAACATCAGGAAGGTTGAAATTTTTAGGGTCACATACAGAAGAAAGAGAGTTTGGAAAATTTGATACCCAAAGTTCATACTGAAGTCAGGGATAGAGGAAAACAACACATACCTGGTGAACTTGATAACATGGATGATGGAGCAAGGTTAATGAGAGATAACAAAAAGACAAAGTTTATTAAGAGCTACAAAGGACAGGAAATGGCGGAGAGCCATGACCACCAATATCCTGAAGGGACATGGCATATAGAAGATACAAATATGTTCCTTGCAAATTTTGTAAGTCAGTCTGATTACTAAATAGATATTTACATTGTCCAGACTGTTGTTATCTTTATTGCCATATTCACAATGTTTCAGCCATTGTACACTCCAACCTTCTTCAGGTGATATACGTTGGAATTTCCAACCAAAACTTTTATTTAGTCCACAGGGGGTGGATTGTTCTACTTCCACATGCCATGCCTTTTCTGGATATCTCAATTTCAGTTAATTCCCTTTAGTATCTGTTTTTGTTCCTTCTGCTGTGGCCAGGTATTGAACTCACAACTCTTTGGGCCAAGTCACTTTCTTTTTTTTTTTTTTGGATCATTCAACCAATACTTTTATCAACTGGACCATGTGTAAATAGATATTATTTTAAAAATCTAATTGTCTTCATTTTTTTTTTTATCCAATATTGATTCCTTATTTTCTTAGGATTGTTTTTGCCTTTTATATTTTAAAAGTGATCATTTCAAAAATATTGTTGGCCTTAGAAATACAAACATTTATCTTTAAATTTGAATTACTGTATATACTTGTGTAATTTGTGATGTCTATTTTAAATACAGCTGTACTTTTTGACTACAGTAAATTGATATATAGTTTGGTCAATGGTGTAGCCAGGGAGAGCAGTACATATGCTAATTTTATATCTTGTGTATGATGCATCCCCCAAAATTAAGTAAAAAAAAGTCACATGATACACAAGTATATACGGTATTTGAATCAATTTTATTGTTTCATTTACTAAAGTTCTGAACTATTTATTTTGATCGGTGATTCCATGATTAGTGGTAATAATATTATCATTGTTAGACTTATTAATAATAATAACAAAGATAGAAGAAAAATTAGTACTATTATCGTTATCAGATGTAGTACCAATGTCATTGTTGCTATCATTAATAATAATCAGACTAATTAGTGTAGGCATAGTAAAGAAAAACAGAATTCATTTAGCAAGCATGAGACTCTGTTCGGAGATATTTATTTCAAATGAAAGTCACAAGCCATTATTTTGACAAACACTTTTGTTTCAAGGTCTTTGTCCTCTCATCTGAATTATTTCTGTTTTAGTGCCATCTCAATGCTTAATTTATATATATATATATATATATATATATATATATATATATATATATATATATATATATATATGAATGAATGAAGGAGAGAAGGCATGGTGGAGTAATGGATAGCGGCTTGGATTGAGGAATCGGAGAAATAAGTTCAAATTCTAGTTGAATCCACTACGTTCACTTATGTGCTAATACCTTTGCAAAAGGTATGAATCCTCTTCTCTCTCCAGTTATGGGTAAATAGCAGGACAGACTGGGTTTTATAGCCTTGGATGGCAACTGGTCTAGGAGAAGGACAACTCTGAATTCAAAACCTGCAGAGAGTCATTTGGGGACCTTGTGGCACATAGTGCACCAGGTCTCTGTATTCGGCCTTTCAAAAAGTGTGGATGGTTCTCCACAAAACCTTCACCACTATAATCAAATCATATGTGCTGGTGTCTGGCTGTCGGTTCCTAGGAGCTGAGCTGCCTTACCCTCATACTTCGAATGCGATAGGAGAGTTGAATAAATATATATACGATAGGGTGTTGAAAAGTTCTTATTCTTATTAAGTTTTCAATTAAAACAAAATAAATAACAAAACATATGTATTTTTTTCCTCAGTTTTTTCTTTAAATAATTTTATAATATTTTAAACTTAATAGAGATTAAATTTAAAATTGGTAATTTTTTATTTTCAATTTTATTGTAAAATTTAATATTAATTAGTTAGAATGATTTCTGTTTTTGTCTAACCCTAATATTAAGGCATTAATTATTATAACCAAGGTTTGTTGTCAAATTTTTTGAATTCTCATATACTTGTATTTTGATTGGTCATTGCAGCTTATATATTTTCCCCTTGCAAAGGGTGTTTGGTCAATTTGAACTTTTTAAAACCCTTTATTCTACATTCAACACCATCACTTGATAAAACACCAGAAGTGTTGAAACAAAATGGCTATTTTTGTAGTGATTTTATAAATATATTTATGTTATAATTTTCAAATAAATTATATATATATATATATATATATATATATATATATATAAGTTTCTTCTCTCACTTTTGATAAGAACCTGAACTCTGGTGAGAAATGAAAAATATTGTGGACTTGATGGTATCTTTGCAATAGTCCTTAAGAAATGTGCTCCTGAACTTAACCCATACTTGAGGCTTTTGAATTAAGAGATGTCCTTCTCCACCCAAAGCTATAGGATCCAGCCTGTCTAAGCTTTACAATAAATGTCTTGTTGCTTCTTACTTTCCTGCTTGTTAGAAATCTTCTGTTGTCTGGAAAAAAAAGAAGAAAAAAAAAGAAAAGAATTTCTAAAAATGATTTTCTCAAAGAATACCCAATCATCTTTTTAGTTTTAAAACACAGCCACACATTTAGATAAGTACTTACTCATACATGTATTTGAATATGCTTGTAATGGTCACCCACTTGTACAAAGATGGCCACCCAACAGACCATCCCAGCGCTATACTTTTAGCAGGAGACAACCTTGATTCAATGATAAGAATTAGTCGTCAAGCTAATCAGAGACTGTCTGTACTATATACAATTCGATTAGTCTGATCATATGACATGAATAGGTGTATACACACACATATTCTTACATCAACATAAATATCGAAACACATATATCAACAGGCGGACACACGCTTATCAACAGATAGATGCACATATATCTACAGATAAAAAAAGATAATATAGAAAATGCAAACTTGAAACATTACTCAGCAAAATCTTTAATTTCTGATAAAGTTTGTTTTATAATAGAATGTAAACAAAATTTATAATTTTAAACTAACTTTAAGGTACTTGCTTCCAATTTTATATCTAGTATTATTTTGTAAATCTTCTCTAATGGTGAATAACTCCATAGCCTGAGACATATGAGCTGAATTTTGATCTGAAATTTTCACTGTATAATGTTCAATCCATGTGAATAATATAGTGTGGGTCAAAATTAGCACCTAAGTTCTTGCCCAAGGTACAAGATCAGGACTCTTCTTCCCAGCAAGATGAAAATTCACCTCTTTATGGACGCCATGTTTGTCAATGGTTCAAAGAAGCCTTTCCTGGGGAGTGGGTCAGACACTTGATGGACAGCACACACCCGAAACCTCCCATCTCCAGATTTCTTTCTTTGGAATTGGGGGGAGTGGGCTCATGAAAGACCTTGTTTCTTGTAACATTTATAAATTGAAAGCTTAGATCACTGCAAAATTAGAGGAAATTGTTTACACTAGTTACATCAAACTGTTGTCCTCATCTTTATTGCCATATTCACAAAGTTTCAGCCATTGTATGCTCCAGCCCTCTTCAGGTGATATATGTTAGTATTTCAAACCTAACTCTTTATTCAGTCCACGGAAATAGATTGTTCTAATTCTTTGTGTTATACCTTATTTGGATATCTCAGTATCAGTTAATTCCCTTTAGTTACTCAAGTCTCCAAGTTTTTGTTCCCCCACCTGTGGTCAGGTATTGAACTCACAACTCTTTGGGTCAAGTCACTTTTTGGATTACTCACACTTTTATCTACTGAACCATGTGTCCTTAGGGAATTAAAACAATCTACCCCTGTTGACAAAATAAAGAGTTTGATTTGAAATTTCAAGGTATATCACCTAAAGAAGGCTGGAGCACACAGCGGCCAAAACATTGAGAATATGACAATAAAGATTAGGACAACTGTTTGAACGATGTAAATAGTGTAAATAGTTACAATACCTCATCTCAGAAATATAGATTGTGAATATGACAATAAAGATGAAGACAACAGTCCAAACAATGTAAATAGTGTAAATAGTTACAATACCTCATCTCAGAAATATAGACTGTGAATATGACAATAATGATGAAGACAACAGTCTGAACAATATAAATAGTGTAAATAGTTACAATACCTCATCTCAGAAATATAGACTGTGAATATGACAATAAAGATGAGGACAACAGTCCAAACAATGTAAATAGTGTAAATAGTTACAATACCTCATCTCAGAAATATAGACTGTGAATATGACAATAATGATGAAGACAACAGTCTGAACAATATAAATAGTGTAAATAGTTACAATACCTCATCTCAGAAATATAGACTGTGAATATGACAATAAAGATGAGGACAACAGTCTGAACAATGTAAATAGTGTAAATAGTTACAATACCTCATCTCAGAAATATAGACTGCGAATATAACAATAAAGATGAAGACAACAGTCCGAACAATGTAAATAGTTACAATACTTCATCTCAGAAATATAAACAGATGTTGGTGGCAATTAATATCAAACATTACAAGCATATGTGTGCCACACTGTGCCTACTCGGTGGAAACTGAGCACTGATTACAAGGAAAGGCACTTTGAAGATTGTAAGTAAAACAGCTTGCTGCAGTTCCTTAATACCCACCCACTCCAACCAAATATTTTTTTTTAGTCATTTCACCCTAAGCAAGGCAGAAATGCCACTAGTATGCAGGGCATTGCCAGGAGTGAAAATGAAAGAGAAGACTGAGAATAGGGATGATTGAGGAAAGGACAAACGATGAATGGGATTTAAGCAGGCAGAAGATGGTGATTGATGTTGCATTTAAATTTTTGAAAATTTGTAAATTTCAGGGAAGAAAGTAAACGGAAGGGAGTTTCACAGGTCGGAAGTGCAATAAAAGAAACTGTTGGAGTAGAAATGGAAGTTGCATTTAGCTATTTCAATAGAAAATGGGTGAGACCTAGATGCTAATTTAGTAGCACCCTTAAATCCTTGTAGTTGGGGCACTGGAGAAAAAAAAAACTTGTCAGAGTAGTCGGCATGAAAATATTTGTAGAAAAGACAGAGTGAAGCCACATCAAGTCTGTGAGAAAGTGACTGAAATTGAGATGCCAAGTCAGGACCAATTACATTGCAGATCCTTCTTTGGATTTTGTCAAGAACCTTGAGATGAGTTGCAGGAGCATCAGACCAGATATGGCAACAGTATTCAATGCATGGACAAATGGTAGATTTGTAAATGTGCAAGATGGATTCTGACATGACAAATTTTCTGGCACAACACAGCGACCCAACTTTCCTTACAGTAGATGCAGCTATTGATTTGATGTAGTCGCTCCACATCGAGTCAGTTGAAAATGTGAGGCCAAGAAAGTGCAATGTGTTGCTCTCCAGGAGTCTACCATCAGCCATGCTGATGGCAAGCAGAACAGGTTCTCTTGATTTCTACCTTTTTGTACACTATAAGACAAATGGCCTGGAAGTAATCAACTAACAGCCATAATAACAGAAACTAAGTACTGTTTTTGACTCACACTTAATTAAGTGTTTTAACAAGGAAGGAGATTATGTTAAAAATATATATTTGCCATTTATGAACTATATTCAACATATTCAATCTTCTTTTTTCTCCTTTAGGTTACATGGTGAGAAACCAACTTTAAAATCTGGAACAAAACTAAAAAGCAGCCTTAAGCAAACAAACAAATAATGTAAGTTGATCATAGCTCCAGTGGCATTTGAACTTTATTTTATTTCAAGAATACAAATGTTTTCTATGCAAACTTCATGTGTGTATCTCATCATTGCATTCTTTATTCCATGTTGGGTTTTTTTCAGCCTGTTTTGGGAATATAGCATCAAGAGATAGAGCATTAATAATAATAATAATAATAAAATTAAATGTTCACTTATCTTGTCTCTGCTTTAAGTTTCATGAAAATTACATCCACACTTCAGGAAATTTGATTGTAAAATTGAATTTATATTTTCCTTAAAAGGTATTATTTTGTAACAAACTTATTTGAACAAATTCAAATAAATCCAATTTTACAATCAAATTTCCTGAAGAGTGAATGTAATTTCTGTGAAATTCAGAGATGAGATTATTATTATTGCTACGACTATGCACAAAATGTGAACATAAGCATATATACACTTTTTGAATATAGAAAGCTGAAATTTTGGAGTGGTCGTGCTATAAATAATTTTTTTTAAATTTGTATTCAATAATTATGATTAAAATAGACATATTAAGCAACAAAAAAGAATAGCAAAAAAATTAATATTACCATAAAATGGTAATATCAAAAGCAAGAAAATTAACAAAAAAACCCAGCTTAACCAGTCAGTTGTTCCTCTCTCCTCAGAGCTCAATCAAAGACAAGAAAGGTGGGCAGCAACTAAAATCAACAACAAGAAGGGACATTATGTAATATATAAACACATCAAAGTTTGATTGTTTCTCTGGTTTAATGAACTCATATCAAAAGGTCGGAAGCTGAAACTATTTAATTCATTAGTGCATGGCTTTCAATTTTCTAGAGAGGGCGTTACTTAAAAGTTAAAAGCCACCAGCCCTAGGATTACCATTAACCAGCAAAAGTAGATTAAGCAAAAAGAAGTAACATTTTCAGGAAACTTTATACAGTAATGGATATATGATGAATCCCTAGAATAAGATAAAGACCTTTTGCTCTGAAGTGAGATAGTAAATTAGTTTTGAAAAAGCATGGAATCTTCAATTTTTAGATCTTTCTTCAAGTCAACACTGAGTGGTGACTGTCTGTTTAATGCATGAACACAATCTTCAGACCATACATATATATATATATATATATATATATAATATTATTAATACAATAATATCATAATCTACAACTCAGAGTTTCATATGATAGTCTAAAATAAAATCCACCTGATGATTATGTTATCTCATGAAACTCTTCGTAGCTGATTTTGAGATTATTGTATCATTACAATAGATATTAGATATGCTGCCTATATATATATATATATATATAGAGAGAGAGAGAGATAGAGATAATTTTTTTTCATAGTGTATGTGTGTGTGTGTGTTTGCCCATATGTGAATTGTCCTTTTTATTGTTTGTAAACACTTTACACTCCTTCATCTTTTCTTTCTCTTTTCTCTTAATTGTTGCCATTTGATATGCTGTCATGAATTTATATATATATATATATATATATATATATATATATATATATATAATTTCGGCAGCATATCTTCATTCAAGCAATTTTCATTGAATAATATAGACATATTCTGTCTACTTATTTTCAACACCAATATACTACACCATGAAAATAATAAACAAAAATTTCAAATTCTCAAGGCCCTCTATACCAAAATCTACCAACCAACACTCAACAAAATTTATTACAGATATAACAACAACACATTAAAGGGCATATGACATTTAATGCCATTTTACATTTCTTCTTATTTACAGTCAGGACCCTTATATTGAAACACTTGTTTTACAAAAAAATTCTATTGCTACAACATAGAAATCTATAATTCTAAAACTGCAATAACAGTGTGTGTTCCCAAAAATCACTATCATAACGGAATGCAGATTTTATTGCAGTTACAATGGGTTTGTCTTTGTAATTTATCCCTGAAGATGATCTTGGAAAAGATTGAAAGTAATTGCATTAAAAAAGAAAATTACAGCATCTTCCTCGATGAATTTCATCTTATCATGAAGAAACTGGTTAGACAACTGGAAAGGATTAGTATAAAAATAATACACAATATGTCTATATTATTCAACAAAATATATAAGGTCTTCTCTCACTTCTGACTACAAGGTGAAATCAGGTGAGAGACAAAAAAATATAATAAATAAATAAAAAAAATTAAAAGTAAAACTATGTCACCCTTTAACTCAACATTTTGGTCAGAATAATACACCTGGCAAGAAAATTAACAGAAATGGCAAAATTTCTAACCCCAATTGTTTTTTTTTTGGGGGGGGGGGGTTGTCCTTAGGAGGAAGGCATTAAAAGAGAATTAGATAAACAACCAATAAATTGGCTCATCCCTACATCCATAACTCAAAATCCCAATAGCAAATACATGGAAAATATGGATGAAATCCAGCCATCTTATTAAGTAAACAATGCAGTGGAAAATCATTATAAATTTAACATATTTTGCAATCTATTTAGGTTTATCAGAATCATTTGGAAGTGACATAATATGGAATCATTTGAAATGAAAACAAAACAATACAGAATTCTAGAATTTAAAAAAATCTACACATTATTTTATTTCCAAAGAATTTTTGATGAAGCTAAATAAATAGCAAAACACTAAATTTCTAAGTTTTCCTACTTATTTCTTAATTCATCATATATATATATATGTGTATGTGTGGGTGTGTGTGCACTCACACAAGTAGGCTTTTTAAGTACATTTTTCTTGTAATGTTTCAGTTTTTGTTTCCACTCATTGTCTTCCCATAAGTGATCATAAAGATTTTTGATTGAATGAAAAGCGGGCAGAGGAAGGTTGGAATGTAACATGTGACATAATTGTAATGCCTGCTGACACTGGCCTACTCATTCGTCACTCTGTCTTCAATATTAAGATATTTCTCATACATGCAATCACACTTACACATAATCACACACACACACACACTCAAACGCACACATACATGTACATGCTCACACACACATACTCGAACACACACACACACACACCTATACATAATCTCTCACACACAACCACACATACATATTCTCTCTCACACACACACATTCTCTCATTCTGTCTCACACACACACACACACACATATATATATATATATATATATATTTATATATATATATATATATATATATATATATATATATATATAAACAGATTTTATTTTAGTAGTACAGAATTTGAGTATTGCTTTAAAAGTATTAAGTTTTAACATTACAAGGTATAATGAGGGATAAAAAAATAAAAGGAGGGGAAAAAAACAACCGGTTTCACTCCCACTCATCAAAGTTTCTTTTATCAGAAGAATTTAAAGTGAAATAGAATGAATATGAGATATGAATTAGTCAGTGATGGGGATGGGGGTGGGGGAGGAAAGAAACGACCAGACACTGATCACAGCAAGGCCCAGCAAACACTCTTGCACTTTACACAGTGATGGTCTGCGAGACCTGACATAAACTGACCCTAGTACTTTCAAATCATCAAAAAGTGAATGTGAATTGGCTAAAATGGAGAACCAATCCACACTAAATTCCATAGCACACTTTCTGCTATTTATCAGATGATCGCAAATTAAGCAACAATAAGTATTGCGACTGAGTTCATTTTTTTGCTAGGTATGGTTCCTGATTGTCAATGGAACATGTTATTTTATACTAGTATCAAGTAGCTGAGTAGTTCTCCCTATGTAACTGACTCCACAGCTACAATCATGCTTATAAACTACAGAACTTATTTAATGAATCGGGAGGGGGGGGTCCTTATGACTAGAAGATAGAATAGATCTAGTACCAAATACAATATGCATCTCAGTAGAAAAATAACAGTATCTGTCTATATTTCTGAGATGAGGTATTATGTACACTATTTACATTATTCAGACTATTGTCCTCATCTTTGTCACCATATTTATAACAACATTTCAGCCAATGTACACTCAGACCTTCTTCAGGTGGTTGGAATGTCGAACTGAACCCTTTATTTCACTCACTGGAGTAGACTGTTCTAGTTCCACGTGCCATGTTTAATGGATGTCAATTTTCAATTATCTCCTGTTAATTCTCCTCTCCAAGTTCTCCACTGCCTTAACCGGGTATTGAACTCACACTCTTTGGGTCCTATCACTGGATCTAACTAACACCTTTATCCACTGTGCCATATGTCCTTTAGTCTACCCCAGTGAGTAAAATAAAGAGTTCAGTTCGACATTCCAACCACCTGAAAAAGGCTGTAGCATACAATGGCCGAAACGTTGTAATAAATATGCCGACAAAGATGAGGACTATAGT
Organism: Acanthosepion esculentum; assembly: GCA_964036315.1. Lineage (NCBI taxonomy): Eukaryota > Metazoa > Mollusca > Cephalopoda > Sepiida > Sepiidae > Acanthosepion > Acanthosepion esculentum. The sequence continues at coordinate 81,890,199 of OZ038493.1, read as the reverse complement.
CTGAATAATGTAAATAGTGACAAAAATAACAATTCTGCACATTTGAAGAAATTTGCCTAATTATGTTTTCACCATTTATTCCAATCTACGGAAGTCTTAAATAAAACAGGACATTTTGCCATAATAATAGGCTAAATTTTTCTGAGGTCAGCAATCTTGTCACGAATAACAGAATTGACAACAGTGGATGGATACTCATTATCACATAAAGTCCTCATTATAAACTAATCTCACTATCGAGGAACTCTTCAGAACAGATCATCAATGACCTATGCATTAAAGTTTTCATAAGGTTTATTTTGCACTTCTTAGGGCAAAAAGAATCCCAACACGTGTATAAACCTGAAAAAGTATACTTTCTATAAACCAATGTACAAAAAGACATTGGTGTACGATGCGCCAATACAACCAAGAAAACATGTTTAGAGTTAACTTCTTTATCAATGGTAAGCCTCAGAGAAGGATGAAGATTATTAAGGGAGGAGAGAAATTGATCAGCCTCAGCTTCATCATTAAATAAATAAAATGTATCATCAACATAACAACAATAGAAAGGGGAACATAATGGATCATTAATTAATTTCTCCTCATAAAACCCAACAAATATATTCACCAACAAAGGGTCCAAAGGGGAACCCATGGCAACACTGTCAATCTGATGATTCATATTGTTGAAACTAAATTTGACAGACAAAGTGACGAATTTCATCAATTCCACAAAATTACTTCAGGAACATCTGGAGGGGTCAAAGAACTGTAATAAAGAAAATCACAGCAGATATTAATTGTTTCTATAAGAACACAAGTAAATAAGAAGTGCACATCATACGAACACATAAACTTGCCAGGTACTAATACTAGCAGATTATACAATTCAATGTATATCAAATTTTACAAAACCTCTGCCAGTAAGGCACACAGTATAGGACAAAAACAATAATTATTATTAAAATATAAGTAAAAACATTCTTATTAATCATACTTATTGAATAACAATACAGTGTTTCTTAATATTTGAATCACTCCATATTTGGACATATGATTCAAATATTAAGAAACACTGTATTGTTATTCAATAAGTAGTAAGAATATTTTTACTTATATTTTTATAATTATGACAATAATACATACATACATATATATATATATATATATATATGGTACCACCAAAGAAAATGCAATACCTAAGGTTTAAAATTAATTTTAAAAAATGAAAAATCTTTCTTGAAGCTTTTATTTTAGTTTTAATTCCAAGCTAATAGATTAAATTTAATATTTTCAATAAGCAAAACACTTCACTGTATTTCAAACTGAATTTAAACTGACTGGAAGATTTTTTTTGTTTTGTTTTTTAAATCACTAAAAATCACTGATTTTTAGCCATCAGTCTGCACAATGTAATTCTGCATTAAAAAATCTTTTAAAAATAAAATATACTTTTCTGAAACATAATTTGAGGAATATTAGCTGATTTGAAGTAATTATTACTTACTTTGAGTTTAAAATGTTGCAGACATGCATGTTTTAATACAGCTGAAGGCGTTTTTATTAGGTGTTGACAGCTCTATTGACAGCTGGAATTTTAACAAACTTTTTCTACAGGGGCCATACTGGGTATGACGATAAATTACATCCATATCCTGGGTAAGACAATAAACTACATCCAACAGCAAGGCCTCTGATCAGGAGGTTTTGGATGAGCATGGAACCATCTCTTAATTGCTGGTATTCCCAAGTCCACCCTGCCTCGGGGTGGTAGCACCTGTTGGAGTCCCAGCTATGGATAAATAGTTAATCCCTAAACATTATGAAAGTGTAAAATAGGTTTTAATACCAGAAATACTTTGTAAAAAATTATCACCAGCAATAAATTTTTGAAGAAAAATTATTACCAGCAATACATTTTTGAAAAAAATTATTACCAGCAATACATTTTTGAAAAAAAACAAAATATTACCAGCAATAAAAATCTTGTCGGCATTAAATAATGCATTGTGATGTTGATATGCTGTAAAACAAAACAAAAACTAAACCAAACCAATTTACAGGGGATATATCTGTAAAAATTACTGGAGGAATATAATGTGAGCACTTTTTTATATCATTTTTAACTACCCAGTAATTCTCCATAATTTAATGTTTTATTGAATTTTAGCTACTTTAAATTTACTAAGTTACCACTCTTATTTTCTGATAATATTATGTATGGACATCTGTATTTACAAAAATCAGCACGTTGATATGGCAGAAGAGCTAAATAGATTTATTTTCATAGCACACTATAAGAAATCAAGTGCAAACAAATGTGAACTCCATCAAACATAATGAGACATAACAAAACTCATCATCTGACGAATAGAGCGTCCAGCAGAATCAGTCTAGAAATCAAACATCAGTGCAAGTTCATCAAAGACACTGAAACAAGTCATGTGATATTTATGCTCAGAATGATATCAAAAAGAGCAATAAAACTGCTCTCCATTAATTACCACAGGGATCCTTCCCTGCATCCCATTAGAATGTCTGAAGCTCAACTTCTCGAGAGCTCCTCTCTGCGGCTTCTCGGTCTCACGCTATCTGCTGACCTGAGATGGAACAATTACATTGAGTTGATTGCTTCATCCACCGCAAGGAAAGTTGGCTGCCTGTGCCGGGCCAGGAAATTCTTCTCCCTGAAATCGATCCTCTAAATTTACAAATCAACCATCCGCCCTTGCTTGGAGTATTGCTGCCATATATGGTCTGGAGCCCCCTCTGTTTGCCTCAAGGTTCTTGATAAGATCCAGAGACGGATATGCATTATAATTGGCCCTGATCTGGCTTCTCGTCTGCAGTCTCTCTCTCACAGATGCACTGTCGCCTCTCTCTGTCTCTTTTATAAATACTTCCATGGTAATTGCTCCGATGAGCTGCTATCGCTGGTACCCAGGCTCCATGAATTCAAGCGTCCTACGAGGCTGGGATCCCGTTCCAACCCTTTCACTGTTGAAACTGTTAAATGTAGACGTCTCTTCTACTCCAATAGCTTCATATCTCGCACCTCACGCCTATGGAACTCCCTTCCTCATTCCTGTTTCCCTGATGACTATGATCTCCAACTATTCAAGTGTAATGTCAATCAATATCTCCAGTTGCCTTGATCTATCCTCTATCCTTCTCCACATCCTTTCCTCTAACACTCCTATTTGCTCTCACTCCAAATCCTCTGTAACCCCTTGCGTGCTAGTGGCTTCCAGCCTTGCCTGGGGTGAAAAGCTTAAAAAAAAAAAAAAAAAAAATGCAGTATGAGTTTTACCTGTGTTTTATAGTTTATGCAAAAGCATATGATAAAATTGGTCACAAGGAACTGTTTTAACTTCTAGATCCCCTTGACATATTTGGGAAGGATATTAGGATAATCTGGAACCTATATTGGCAGAAAATCACCTACATACATACATACAAGTGGAAAATGAGTTCAGCAAATATACAAAAAATAGAAAGGGGTGTAAGACAGGGATGTATCTTCTTACTGGACATTTTCAACTTATATAATGAGGCGATTCTGAGAGAATTAGAAGTCCTACCAGGATTCATTGTTGGTGGCCACCATCTTAACAACACTAGATATGCAGATGACATAATTTTAATAGCAGACATAGAAAGAAAACTACAATAACTCCTACAGAAGGCAATGAAGGAAAGCAAGAAGAAAGGACTAAACATCAATTGCAAGAAGACAGGATGTATGGTTGTTAGTAAAAGGAACAGCTCAACATGCAACTTACAAATTGGAGATACAAGTAAAACAATTTAAATATCTGAGAAATGTTTTAACAGAGGACAGTGTAACACTAAAATCCAAAGGTGTAGTGGGTTAGCAAAATATGCCTTCCAAATGCTAAGTAAAGTATTAAGAAACAGAAAAATTTCATTAAAAACAAGGAAAAAGTGTACAGTACAGTTATGTAATATCAGTTCTCTCTCTCTCTCTCTCTCTCTCTCTCTCTCTCTCTCTCTCTCTCTCTCTCTCCATATATATATATATATATATATATATATATATATATATATATATATATAAGTGAATGCTGGACCATGTCCTCACAGATGAAGAGACTTGAAGCAACAGAAATGTGGTTCTACAGAAGGATGCTGAGAATACTCTGAACTAAACATGTGAGCAATGACAAAATTTTAGAGAAAATGGAAACAAAAAGGAAACTTATACTTAGAATCAGAAAGAAATAGTTGGGATTTTTGGTGTGCATAATGAGGAAAGGGGGCTTGGAAAATTTGATACTCACAGGACAGATTGAAGCTAAAAGCAATGCATAACCTACCTGGAGAGCTTGAGTGAAGGAATAATGGAGACAAGTTTGGAAGAGGTAGCAAAAAGACAAAATTTATTAAGAAATATAAAGGACAGGAAATTGTGGAGAGCCATGATCGCTTACATCCTGAATAGACATGGTACACAGAGGAAGAAGATATATATATGAGATAAGAACAAATGGAGTATAATTCCACTGTTTGTAGTAGTTCATTTTAAAAAAGGGCTCATTACAGAGTAGAGCTTAATAATCTACTACAATAAATAATATTAAGTGTGTGCATATGTGAGAGTTGCTTTTATAAATTTCTTCTTTTGATTCCAATGTTAGTATGCAGAGCATGAAGATATTGAGGAAGTTTTACGGAAAACAGCAACTCCAAGGAAACTGATACTTACAATCACAAATAAGGACAAAAAGGGATGGGAAAAAGAGAAAAAAGTTACTTAGTGCAGCATAAAGACAGGAAAAGCTGAAAAGAGACATAATCAGCCATATCCTAATAATGCAGAGCACTTGAAAGAAGAAAGACTCCAGACATGCAAAAGATGACGCCTCTTTTCTCTTGTTTATGTAAAAGGACAATTCCATTCCTTACCATTACAAATGTTAGCTACAAAAATGTGTACAACTTTGAATTGAGTGCCAAAAATGTTCAATCAAACTCCTACAAAATCAACTCACTGCACAATTAATTCTTCTCCCACCACTTTTTTTATTACATTTTTTACTGTGGTTGATCAACTTTTTCTAATCATCATTGTAGTTGCTCTACTCTTGATACTGAGTATTTTCTTGGTCAAAGTCTACTCAACTTTCAAGGTGTTAAATTTTAGTAATTTATTTGTTTTTGTCAGGCGTAATTGATTTGTGGTGTAAGGTGTAATGGATATCTGCTCTCGATGAGAAATCAGAGAGCCAAGTTTAAATTCCAGTCGAGTTTGTTACACTCACTTACACACAAATCCCCTTGGGGAAGGTATGAATCCATCTCTTCTCTCCCTATCTATGGGTTAAATAACAGGTCAGACTGGGTCCTATAGCCTTGGTTGGCAACCAATCTACTACAGAAAGATTGGAAAACCTTCTATAGGAAAATCTTCTACCAAGTCAGTCATGAATCAAAAGAGTCATGCTGGCCCAAAGTTTGTATTACATATGGTATTTGACTGACTGAAGTAATTTGTGCTGTTGTTATTACTGTTAAACACAAAATATATACAGATCAGTGTGTGAATGTGTGTACAGAAACCTAGTTTCACTATAAAACATGGAAGTCATTTAAGAAAGCATCAATTCTGAATTAGAATAGTTATAGAGGAGGCAGGGTGGAGTAGTGGATAGCAGCTCGGATTGAGGAATCGGAGAGCCGAGTTTGAATTCCAGTCAAATCAATTACATTCAGTTACGTGCTAATACCCTTGGGAAAGGTATGAATCCTCTTCTCCTCCCTCCAGTTATGTGTAAATAGCAGGACAGACCGGGTTCTATAGCCTTGGATGGCAACTGATCTACCACAGAAAGAAATGGTTACCTACTGTGGGGAAAAAAAAAATCTGCCTCGTCAGTCATGTATCATAGATACATGATCACCTAAGCGTTTATCACGCGTGGCACATAACTGACTGGCTGAATATCGAGACACGTGAAATGAGATTTGATAGTCTATTGGGATGCATTATAATTTATTGTTCATTATTCTCCCCTTGGATTATGACACAATTATTTCTTTTGCCAACTTTTTTTCCACTTTTCTACAATTTCTTTTGTCTAATCTGAAAGAGAAATGACCTACAACGAATTTGCTTAGAATTTAAATAGCCAATTTTTTTTTAATCTCTCTCACAACACTTAACACACATGTGCGTATGTGGGTGTGTGCAGACGTAGAAGTGTTCTGTGATCAACCCACTCACCAAATTGAGTATCCTGATGTCATTAAAATACTAATTTTAGTGAGTGGGTTGGGTTGATATTTTCTCAGAAACAAAAATGGATGTTGTATCTACAGATGGACTTCAAGTGTTATAGATACACCACTCATCAGGATCAAGTTTTGTTAAATTCAACTGACATGGTCAGGCTGTTTAATTTTCCTACATATTTTTCTAACTTTTGAATAAGACTTGTTGTACATCCAAATTGTGGATAAAATCTTTGAAGTTTATGTCTTTGTTGACGTACTTTCAGTTGTTGTGTTTTTTTTTTTTTTCCATATGGTAGACAAGATTCTGTTGGCTACATCCTAGCATTTTTGGTATGTTAGAATTTAAATTCAAATATCGTATAAGTGACACCATATATAGAATGGTTTCACAGGACTTTATTGCACCGGAAAAGGAATGTATAAAATATATTATACATTATTATTTTATACACGTATTAAATATTTTTATACATCCTTTAAAATACTATCTCCTGACCTTTGAGTAGTTTTATAATTTTGATTTTGATGCCCAGCAACTTATTTGAAAATTTGAAAAATATAATGAAAAATGGAAATGAACAGACTTTTTTGATTGAATTTAACAAAATTTGTTGAAATAAATACCTACTGCCTAAATATACTTTATATTTGTTTTTATACCCCTGCCACTGTCTATGTATTTTAAGAAAATCTTTCAAAGTAGAAAAGATTTTTCACATTTTGTCCTTTAGGACTTCATTGGATGGTTATGTTGATGTGATTACACATGTACAGAAAAGAGAAGGAACACTAAATTTAAATTAATTTCTTTTTTTTAAAAAAAAAACAAAGTGTCCATAAAGTTTGTGTGCATTTTAAAAAATTTATAACTTTATTTGTATTTACAATAGAAATAATTTGTAAAAAGGATTAGAAAGAAGTAAATCTATATGTTTTAAGATTTTATTGAAATTTTATTTAAGTTTCCACATGTCCTCCATCATTAGCAATACAAAGGGTAATACGATTTTGCAGTTCACGGAAAACATTTGCCAACTGATTTACAGTAATGCCTGAAATCACATTAGTTATTTTAGCTATACTTAAAACTAGGTACATTAAACTTTATAACATTTTTCACAGATTATTTCTATCGCAAATACAAATAAAGTTATAAATTTTTAAAAGTGCACACAAACTTTATGGACACCCTGTATATGTTTTGTGTATATAGTCTAGCCAATTTCATTTTTTTATCACTTTTATTAAATATTTCACATTGTAATAATAGAAAATCTACTAAAAGAGGTGAACTGTGAAGGATCCAGTGATTAAAGCACTTCCTTTACATTTTCGTCTTAGCAAATTGCTTTCTCTTTTAATTAAAGTAGCAGCAATCTAAACATCTCTTTAGTCTGATGAAGTCCTAAAGGACGAAACACATCATACAAAAATTTTTACACTTTGTCATAGATTTTCTTAAAATTCTTAAAATTCTTCTTCATATATAAACATTCATATATATCATTTTCCCACATGTTTGTCTATATATATATGTGTGTGTATTTTTACTACAGTTTATATATACTTGTTGCAAAATAAAATCCTTACATTTGACTTGATAAAGTCCATCAGAGGATGAAACATGTTGGAGAAGAAAAGTTTACCTTTTGTCTTTATTCATTTGTGCACACACACACACACACACATACATATGTATACAGTTGTGGACAGAATTATTCATTCCCACTGAATATTTGCATATTTTCAGTAATTAATTAATTTACCATAAATAATTGATTCGATATTTAGTTTTGAATAATTCATGAATTTTTGATAAGTTTTGATCTATTATATTCATAGTTATAGATTTTTCTATAAATTGGTGCAGCCCAAAATAATTCGCCCACCCCTTATGGAAATTCTAAAATAATATGGCTCTATGGTAAAATTTTTTTGTACAAAAAACCACCCGAACAAATTAAACCTACATGTAACTATAGAATAAAGAATTAATGTCCCTTAAACAGTAATTACTTACAAGACAACGTAATATATGAAGTGACAGTAAAATCACCAGATAATGAAGAAAAAGTATACATAGGAGTAACTGAAGGACCCTGGAAACAAAGAAACTACATGCACAAAACATCATTCACAAATAGTAAATATACAAACAGCACAATGCTTTCTATGTATATCTGGGAAATTAAAACAATACACAAATCGCACCAAAAATATCATGGAAAATAAGGAAAAGATCATCAGCCTACAACAATAAATCCAAAACCTGCAAACTTTGCTTGGAGGAAAAAATAGCTATTATTACCTTCCAAGACCAAACGATCTGAACTGATCTCAAAATGCAGACAGGAAAACAAATTTTTACTATGTTACTTAAAAATAGAAAACTGATAAGAATAAATAAAAATAAACAAAATAAAACTAATAAATTAAATAAATAAATTACTACATTACTTAAAAACCAAACAACGAAAAGAGTAAATAAAATATACAAAATAAAAAAAAAAATAAGTAAACAAATAAGAAAAAACAAGTAAAATAAATTAATCCAAATAAACAAATAAATGAACAAATTAACCAATCCCGCTAAAACAACCGTTAGAATAAATAAAAATAAAATAAATAAGCATAAACAAGTAAAATAATCAATCTAAATAAATAAATAAAATAATAAGCAAAATAAAAAACTACCCCTGCCTAAATAAGACTAGACTACAGCAATCAATCCAAAAATTGGATGAATAAAGAGCTTTAATTATCTTCCCAGACCCCAAAAAACTATTAAATAAGCAACCTAAGTAAATCCCCCCAAAATTTTTTAGTACATTAATAAACATTGAAAACCAAAAAGAATAAATAAATATATAAAATAAAAAATGAAAATATATAAAAACAAGTAAAATAAATTAACCTAAATTAACCCAAATAAATAAATAAACACTGACCCATATATATAAATAGTTGTGAAGAAGCGCAACACTCGTGGCCTGACAATTGCGTCTAGCATGAAACAGCCTGTCACCTCTGAGTGTTGACTTCAATGTTCACTTTTATATATATATATATATGGCCCGGTGTTGCCCGTGCTTGATTCAAAAATCGTACGACTCATACAGCAATCGCTATCACTTGACTTAAAATATTTTTGCCCTTCCTTGCCTTTAAAGGAGTGCCCTTTGCTGTGCTGATGTTGCTACATGCCTTACTTCTTGCCTATCGCACACTGCGAATTTTTTCTAAGCTCTATACTAAACATTAAATCTGTTATGAAAAAAGAACTAAACAGAATAAACACAAAATGATCAGCTTTAAAAAAAGGACTCATAACTGGAAAAACCGAATGAAAAAAGAATGTTAACAACAAATAACTTTTCACACCCAACCCAGTTCTGCGGAATCAGAATCAACATTGAGTTTAAGCAAGCGAATGAGCCAATTGGAGTAAAGTGTCATGCAGATTTAAATTTTTCCCACTTGTGACGAATGCAGCTATCGATTTTTTTGGCATGCTAGCATGCTAGTTAACATTCGTGTCAGTCAGCTGTTGGTTCTCACACTGGCCAATAGAATCTTCCTGCCTATTCGTGGCAGCCAGCTATAGGCTCTCACTCTGGCCATTAGAAAATGGCAGCAAACTACATGAAAACTGCCGTAGTAGCATGAAAAATCGATTATTTCCACTATCAATGGGAGTTGGGAAATGCAAAGTCGGTCTTGGCCTTCCCGCTAACTTGGAGCATGTGCATGTAAATTTTGGTGCAAATCCATCAAAAATTGCAGCTGTGCATTCGTTACACACATAAACACATCTTGTCTTTTATAGATATATATATAATCTATGCGTGTGTGTGTATATATATATATATATATATATATATATATATATATATATATATATATATATATATATAATATGTGTGTGTATTGTATTTTAAGCCTTTTTAAATTTACAATGACAAATTCCCTTAATTAGGTAAATTTTGATCTGAAATTTACACTGTATAATGTTCAGTCAATGTAATTAATAGCAAAGCAGGAGATGTTGGAAAATATTTATTGTGTAAACTGTTTCTTTCTTCATTATCAACTCATTGACTTGCTTACATACACTAGTCACCAAAATAAATGAAATTATCAGCTCTTAAGCATCATTTAAAAGAACAAAATTTTCTTACTTTCTCTGAAGACTGACTTCCTTTAAAAATAGTTATTTTCATTTTCTAAATTTTATGCATATATCTTTAAAAAAAACTTTTTAATTAGTCTTTTAAAACATGGTTATGCTAAACTTGTGTCAAATTTGGTCAACTTATTTCTTTCTATTACAACCCATTAGTTTTAAAACATTTTTCTTTTTCTTTAATTTTGTTTTACACAATCTCTGTTGTTTCATTTGAAGAAATTTATTTTACATAATTTGGGCTAAATGAACTTTAGCACAAGTCCAGACTTTTAGAGCACCCAACTGGAAATAAAGTCATTACAAATACATTGTGAAACTAATTTACTAACCACTGCTTTATGATAAGTACTAAAAAATTTATTTTATTTATAAATCCTAAAAAATGTATTTTATTCAGCATCTTGAAGACTGACAGTTCAAATATATCAGCAGTCAATAATGCTTCCATATTTTTTCTTGTTTTTTTTTAAGCTTATCACCCTAAGCAAGGCTGGAAGCCACTAGCACGCAAGGGGTTACAGAAGGTTTGGAGGAAGAGCAGATAGGAGTGGTAAAGGAGAGGATGTGGAGAAAGATAGTGGATCGATCAAGGCAAGGGGGTTACAGAAGATTAGGAGCAAGAGCAGATAGGAATGAAAGGTGAAACGATGTGGAGAAGGGAAGTGGATAGATCAAGGCAACTGGAGATGTCGATTGACGTTACACTTAAATAGTTGGAGATTGTATTTGCCAGGGAAACAGGAATAAGGAAGGGAGTTCCACAGGCGAGATGTGCGAAACATGAAGCTATTGGAGTAGAAGAGATGTCTACATCTAACAGTTTCAATGGTGAAGGGGTGGGAATGGGATGCCAGCCTCGTAGGACGTTTAAATTCATGAGGCCTAGGAACCAGCGAAAGCAGCTCCTCGGAGCAATTACCATGAAAGTATTTGTAAAAAAGACAGAGCGAGGCAACGTCGCATCTGTGAGAGAGCGACTGCAGACAAGATGACAGATCTGGGCCAAAATTCAGACATTGAATTGTCAGTAGCAATTTATTATATTATCTGTGTTGAGATTGGTCAAATTAAAAATCAGCTCCATCGGAACAAAAAACCTTAATAAGGAAACCAGAGTTTCTTAGTTGGGACACTCAATCTTCCACCAAGATGCTTATGTGCTTATTCTCATTATTTTATTCAATATGATTGTTTTTTTTTTATTCCAAATAATAAATGAAAAATCAATTGTCAAATTCGGCAGTCAGTTGATAGTTAACTCTTCTTGTCAAAAAAGCTCTCTACCTGAACATTATGCAACACATCTGTTGATGACTCACTGATACTAAGGAATACATATCGAATCTAAAATGACAATAGAAGGTTCAGGTGTGTACACATTTCCTATATTGATTTTATTCAAATCATCTGATTAATGATTATGTTTTTTTTTCTTTTTATCTTTCAGGATTATTAAACACTCCTTGCTACCTGAACTCTAATCATGTCTCACAGGAAGAGCTTTTTATAAAAGTTGTAATGCAGTTCACAAGACAGGGTCAGAATAAACCTCAGTGCTACAAGATCTTTTTTCCTTCCATGAAAATTCAGGAAACATTGTTCCTTGTGCTTGAACGAAGTCCTTAGCAGAAATAACAAAATCAAAAAGAAAATAAACTGTTGTCTATTCCTAATATGAAGTAAGAATTTACAGTAAAATTCATTTGTGGAATAAACCACTTCATTTGGGAGATTGGAATTCTTTTAAAAGTGCTTCCTTTTAAGATCAGTATTGTGTAAACTGAGTAGCAATTTCTCGTTGCAAGATTGATGAATGAAAATACAAATATATAGTTAATAGCAAAACATCTTAAGTAATATAGAAGAAACTAATTTATATGTTGAGCAATTACTTATAATTTACTTATATCAAATTATTTATAATTTTAAATGTTAAATACCTATTCTTATGGGAAAGACCTTTTCTGTCTGAATTTCTGGGATAATTGCTTATCATTATTTTATACTCAGTCTATTGTCCCCATCTTTGTTGTTACCATTTACAGACAATAGCCTAATATAGTAAAGCATTCATTTGTGAATTTGGGGACATGGTAATTATGAGTTTGATACCTGGGCTGGGCAGTGCAAACTCAGTGGAAACAAGGTGACTAATATATGAGCAGTACTAAATAAGGACAGGATGAGTTGAATGAGAACAATCTACCCTGGTAGATTAAATAAAGGGTTTGAAATTCCCTGAAGGATGCCCAGATCAACAATCACCTGAGGAAGGTCAGAGGGCACAACAAACGAAACACTGTAACAACAACAACAAAGACGAGGCCAATTCTTTGAGTATGACTAACAAGAAAACTATTTCAATATTTTTCTAACTTCTTTTTTCAACAGCGTAAATTAAATGATTTCAAATGCATGAACCGAAATGATAAAAATGAATTGAGCACTAATTAAAAATGGTTTAGTCTGTTATGAGAGTTATAATTAGTGTTGATTCCTGTCATGAAAAATATGCGTACTTACAGATTACATTTGAATGGAACATAACTAGTGAGTCTGTGTAAGTTAATACATATGGTGTATGTATAATATGCATACATAAAAATATTTGTGTACAAGTATGTATATGTGTCACTAATATAAATATACATATATTATATACAGTACATACATAATTACACATATACATACTTGTACACAAATATTTTTATGTATGCATATTATACATACACCATATGTGTTAACTTACACACACAGACTCACTAGTTATGTAAATAACTGTTAATGACTAATAGTTGAATTGCCTTCCTTAAAAATCAAATTGGCCAACTGTAAATATTGTCAAATTCTAAAATTAAATGATAATACTATGGCATATATGCAGTTTTAAGGTCTTAAGTAAAGTTAATTTAATTAATGGCCTTTTCAGCTTCCTCCAGGTGAATAAGAGTTCAGTTTTTCTGAATAATAAGAATTATATGTCACAGTGGGGAGGGGCATCTGGATTTCAGAGATGCTTGGGTGGGGCATGGCCAAAAAAAAGGTGTTGGGAACCACTGGTCTAATCTTCTAACCATCAGCCTATTAGCCTTCTAAGTCTTTTTGGCAAAGTGCGGGAGACTGTAATCAACGCTGAATTAGTTAAGCATCTCACCTCATACAGACTTCTTTCAGATAAGCAATATGGCTTTCACTTCTCTAGTTCAGGTTGTTAACTTTGGATTTGGCATGCTGGTCTTCTTCAAAAGTTGAAAGGTTATGGTATTTCTGGTGAAATTTTTGATCTGATTCAATTTTGTTTATTAACCTTTAACATTCTGGAAGTGATTTTGTTTGCAAAGTAAAAATGTTATCCTGCTACTGCAAGTGACTCAGATGAATGAATGGTAGAGTGTTTTACTTTTGTAGTTGTGTTGTCATATCCTGCTATGGCAACAGAAAATGACCATGACTGAAATTAAGTAGCCTTGAAAAACAATGCAATGAAAAGGAAAGTAGTGAATAATGCAGTGTGTTAAAGGTTAAATCAAGAAATAAAAGTTGCATTGAATGGCCATACTTCTATATCTTTTTGCATTAATGTAAGTGTCCCTCAGAACTCTATATTTTAAAACAATGCAACCACTCTAAAGCATTTGTACTTTTGCCTTTCATCCTTTCAGGTATCAAGTGCTAAGATATAATTTTCTTTCATCTTTCCACTTTAAGCAAGGCATTAAAGCCACTAAGACTCAAGCAATATGAGAAAAAGAAAAACATATCAAAACGAGAACAACAAAAGAACAGAACTTAACAGCTGACATTGAATTTAAACTTTAGAAGACCAAAGTTGACTGGAAAGCAAGCCGCTATAAGAGAGTTCCACATGTGAGAAGTGTGAGATAAGAAACTGTTAGCAAAGGACTTATGGTTACATCTGGCCATTTTAACTCAGAGATGATGGGACCTAGATGCCAATTTAGTACTGCACTTAAATTCATAAAGACAAGGTACCGAAAAGGAAAGCTCATCAGAACAATTACCATGAAAATATTTATAGAAAAGGTACAGGGAAGCTATATTACGGCACTGAGGGAAAATGACTGAAATTGAGCTGCCAGGTCAGAACCAATAACATTGCAGATTCTTTGGATTTTATCCAAAATCTCTAAATACATAGCAGAAGTGCCATACCACATGTGGCAGCAATATTCAATGCATGGATGAATTGTAGATATATATATATATAATTTTTTTAAATTTGCTATATTTATAGAGTAAAAGTGCTTAATACCAGGAATAGAGCATTTGTAGGTCTGGTGTATTAATAATGTAAACCATTACCCTTAAGTAATAATCTAAGGAAAAAAATCCCCCCCTTCCCTACATTGCATAATCCCCCATACCAAAGAGCTTCACATGGTCTGGTGATAGCTTAAGATGGCAACTGACAGTCACCATGCAATGTTTATTTCTAAATCTGTTTATTTATACATACTTATATAAACACAAGTTATAACAGATCAAAAATGATGTTTAAACAGCTTTGAATAATCTGAGATAGATGCTTTCATTAAATTCACAAAAACAAGAACTAAATTCCCTGTCAATTTTTGTGTTTGTTAATGTTATATTCCATGCTAATAGGAATATATACTTGAAAAAACAAGGTGGATAAAATAAGTAAAAGTTTATTGTAATGAACCAGTACAATAAGAATAAAGGTAACAGTTATGCACAAGGTCATCGCAAGTCAATCCAGTAGTGAGTGCTACTATTGGAAGGTAGGTAGTTCTCGCTTAAGTCTGAGTTGTACTCAACAGATCCTAGCTAGTCTCTGTAGTCTGTTGACTTACAGATACTTATAGGTAGTTACTACCTATAGTGTAGTCACTCATGGGGGTGTAGGTTATTCCATTACATTAGTCAACTATTATGCTGTGACAAGTAGAGACATGTTTCATGAAAAAGTATTGAATATAACAGTTAAAGAAGAAAAAGGTTTGCAGATCTCTGTAAATAAACTTGTATACATGAGTATCTGTTGCTATCAAACTAATATTCATGTTTCTTATTTTAGTAAAAAGCCAACAGATGTAATTAAAAATGAATTGCTTTGAACATCTTTCTTTGCAGTGAAATTCTAACCAGATGTCATGTCTAGCAGTGACTTGATAACATACAAGATGAACTGGCTGAAAGTTAAATATCCAATGCCACCCATTCTTCTTCTATGTGCTTTGTCCTTTTCAGGATGTGGGGGATTGTGGGTCTCCACAATTTCCTGTTCTTTGTAGCTAAAAAAATTTCCTGTCCATTGTAATAAAAATTTTGCTATCTCACCTAATCCCTGCTCTGACAACTATTTATCCAAGTTTGATAAGTAGGTTATGCTGTCCCGTTGCCTTTAATGGAGTGAGCTATGAAAGAAAGGTATCTTCCCAATTTTTCATTTCCCCCATTATAGGTATTATTATATCTATGATATAATAACACCTTAATATGCAGACAGAATGGAATAGTTGAAAGAAAAGGAAGACAAACATGCTTTGTTCTCAAAGAAAGTTTTATACCACTAAGTCATACACAAAATTATATACAAACATTTATGTTTGTATCACACAAAGAAACTATAACCCATGTATACAACAACAAGCAGTATGAAAATAGCAAAGATATTATAGTAATAATTCCCAACAGGAATTTGAGCTGGTGGATAATTCTTCTATGTTTCTGGAGATGACATTTTATATCTACCACCATGAATTCAAGTAGGCCAGATTTATCTTCTATGTCTCTGGCAATGACATATTTCCTAATAGGGAAACAGCAAGTCATATATTCCTAATATAAAGATTGTGAACCATAGATAGTTTCTGTATGTCTTTGGTGAGGATATATTTTTCCCAACAAGAAAACAGCACTATAGGCTTGACAGGTCATCCGGGTAAGCTCTGCCTTTGCTAAAAAAGCAAACACTCAGTTTGACACCTGGAAGCTAACTGATGACTGACCACTTTCATCACTTTATGACCTGATGTCACTAAGATTTGAACACAGATCTCATCTACATTATTGCTTTCAATTTGAAACTTCATCATAGCTCACATGTTCAATCCATGGTATTCTAAGCATCCTTCTGTAGAACCACATTTCTGTTGCATCAAGTTTTAAATCTCTCTCTCTTTCTTTTAAATAGGCAAATTATAATTTAATGATTCACTTCAACTAATATCCTCATTTATCATTGCAATGTTTTGTGTTAACATGATGCTATTACTTCAAAAAATCAAGTCATAATGTTTCATGACAATCCTACATTATCAAGTCATAATATCTCATATCAAACCTACATTGTCAAGTCAATGTTTCATAAAAAAAACCTTCATTATCAAGTCAATGTAGGTTTTTCATGAAACATTATCAAGTCCTATATTTCATGCCAAAACTATATTTTCAAGTTCTAAGGTTTCATGAAAAACCTACATTAATAAGTTATTTTTCATGATAATCCTACATTGTCAAGTCATATTGTTTCATGTCAAACTTACATTATCAATAAATGTTTTGTGACAATCCTAATTATCAAGTCATAATTTTTCATGACAAAACTACATTATCACGTCATAAGGTTTCATATCAAACCTAATTCATTTCCAAAAATCTGACCAAAAACAATTTCTTTTTATTCTGTTCTTGATTTGGCCAAGAACCTTTCAGCACCTCCTCATAATATTCATTTGATATAAACCTTAAAGGTAAGTTGTATTAAAAGTCACAAGATGAGTACTATACTCTAAATAAAACTTTGTGACTATTCCTTACCTGAGATTTTTAGGCATTGCTGATTCGTAAGCAGTTAACTTTTTGCACTATCAAAAACAAAAGATTTGGAAAGGAATTTACTATCAGTTCTAGAACAGCTGAATTTGAGAAGTCTAAATTTCTGAAAAACTGTTTCAAAAGAAAAATTCTATAAAGTTCAACCAAAGGTAATACTAACAGTTCATTCAATGAATGCCAAATGTTTCCTGTATTGAAACGGCTTTGTTGGATGTCATGCATGATGCAGACATAGACAATCTGGTCGCATTTTACTTCATGATTCACTTGGCAGAATCCCAGCAGTAGGATGCTGTTTTTTTTTACAATAGACAGGTAGCCAACCAACACTATAGGACCCAGTCTGTCCTGCTATTTAACCCATAACTGGGGGGAGAAGAGTTAGATTCATACCTTTCCCAAGAGTATTTATAAGTGAATTTAATGAACTCAACTGGAATTCAAACTTAGCTCACATTCCTAGCCATTATCCATTACACATTCAAACTTACAACACCTGGTATTCCAAAGCTGTCACCTATCCAGGTACTGACCATGCTCAACATTGCTTAACTTTGGTGTTCAGACAAGAACCAGTTTTTTATAGTTTATCAACCCTTTCTGGGTTATTTAAAGCTGAAACATATTTGGGATTATAAGAATTTTTTTGTGATTGAATATTGCATTAACAATTTTTGGGGGACAATAACTGATTTTTTACCAATACAAGTTCTACTATTTAACCCATGTAGAAGGAGATGGCCTCTTTTCCCAAGGGTATTTGTGAATAAGTGAATGGAACAAACCTGAGTGGTATTTGAACTCAGTTCTCCAAATTCTTATCCTGCATCATTTTCTATTACACCACCCCCACTAATAAACAGTATGGTTCCATTGATTTTTATATAATATAAATTTCTCTCTTGATATTAAATAGCTTGGCCTGTGCTTTGTATCCTCGTGTAGACTTATTGCTTCCAATTTTTTTAAAATGACAACAGCTGTTGAGAATATATATTAACTTTTTATTGGGTAACTGAATTTTTAAATCAACGATATTGCAAATAAGATTTCTAAATGTTTCTCTCGTTAATGCAGAGATATTGAAATATTAAAACCATATAGCCATGATCAAACAAAAACAAAATATTTTTTTACAAAGAATCCATTGCTTCTGTCTTATATCAGCAAAGCAGCCATAAAATTGGTTGCAATGAAACTTGTAATCAAGCTTCTTTACATCAAGATTAGTTTCTTATTTATTACTGTGAACATTATATTTAGTGAATTTAGTAGACATTCCTGTTTTTTTTAAACTTCTTGGGAATACTAGGTGCTGTAAGTGTGGATGTGCAGGTGGTGTAATAGATAATGGCTCAGAATTGTTAATTGGAGAACCGGGTTCAATTCCTATTGGGTTTGTTATATTCACTTACTCACAGATACCCTTTGGAAAGGTATGAATCCATCTCTTCTGCACCCCAGCTATGGGATAATTAATAAGACTTGTATCACTAAATCATCATTATCTTTAAAACAAATATAAAATATTTTCTGGCTTTAAACAACCAGCAAAGATTTGATAAGCCCTAAAATACAACTTAATCAGTCAACCTGTTTTATTTTTAAACAGTAAATTTATATCTACCTACCTGTGCATTCAAGAGTCTTGATAAAGAAAACGTTTCTTCTAGCTGGGTTTAAACCTGCATCCTTTTTATAAGGGACAATACTTTCATAGTCAAACAAAAATCCATTTGCCCTACTCAGAGGTAACACCTATGGCTTATCCACCAACAATGCTCAGCAGATCTAAGTTAGAGTTTTGGAATAGAATACATGTTCTGGTGTTATCAACAGTTTTGAACAAAACCTGCATCACCTTTATAGGGGAAACCTCCCATTAACCCTGGTATGCTTTTAGACCCCACTCAACCACAGAAAACTTTTACAGTCAGGCAAAGTTCAGCTACCCAGCTCAGAGACATTTATGTTTGTTCAACACCCACAGAACCAATATGTGGTTTATTCTGCAACTATGCTGAGCAGACCCTTTGTTATAGTTTCTGCATAATCTGTTATGATCAGCAGTTTTAAACAAAGCCAGTACGCTCAAACCCTTGGTCACAATGACCTGTGACTTCATGCAAGTACAACTATTGACACATTGGGAACAGTTCTGTCTACCCAATTTCACTCACAAGACTTGGGTCAACATGTAGCATGGTTTCCAGGCACTTCTCAATGGTACTACCTCCTGAATTCATCTCTCAAGCCTGATAATATCAATTGGGATGAATATAAATGTTTCCTTCTAGGAAGTAACTGAGAAACAACTTCATTTGCTTAAAGTATCAGTAAGGGAAGGCATCAATCAGTCTTGGGAGATCATGGAGTCGACTTTGGTTTCTAGCTAAATCCCTGTGGCAGATGCCTGCTCAGGCATATTTGTGTTTCTTCAACACCCACTGAGCCAACCTGTGGTTTATACTTCAACTATGCTGAATGGACCTTAGTTATGGCTTCTGGGAGAAAGTACATAATCTAGCATGATCGGATGTTGAATAAGGCTAGTATGCTCAAAACTTCAGTCCCGATGACTTGAGATTTTGTGCTAGCAAAATTTAGTAGAAACCATTGCATGGTTTTCAGGTATTTCTTAATAGTACTACATGCTGGATTCATCTACCTGGGTTGATATGATGCTAGACCCCCAGGAGAACAACATCCTGTGCCTTCTTGGCTTCATATTTTCTATGGACATGAAATGGAGCAACTATATCAAATCAATTACTATGTCTGCTGCAAGAGAAGTTGGTTCACTGTGTTGTGCCAGAAATTTTTTTCTCATCAGAATCCATCTTGCACATTTATAAATCTACCATTCGTTCAGGCATTGAATGCTGTCGCCATACCTGGTCTGGCGTTTCTGCCATACGTCTCAAGATTCTTGACAAAATTCAAAGGAGGGTATGTAATATAATTCCTCCTGACCTGGCAACTCGATTGCAGTCACTTTCTCACTGACATGTCATGGCTTCTGTCTATCCTATCTACAAATATTTTCATGGCGACTATTCTGATGGGCTTTTTTTTCCCCCCAAGTGCTTCGACTGCATGAATTTAAGTGTGGTACTAGATTGGTAACTAGGTCTCACCATTTTGAACTAGCTAAATTGCCACGTTTATTCTAACAGATTCTTTTCTTGTAATTCTCACCTGTGGAACTCTCTTCCGATTTCTTGCTTTCCTGCCGCCTACAATCTTCAAAAATTTAAATGCAATGTCAATCACTATAATTTGTCTTCCTGAACCCTCTTCTTTATTGTCCTTTCTTCACTAAAGTATTTTCATTCTCTTTCACTTCCTGTAACTCTTGCATCCTAGTGGCATTATCACCTTGCTTGGGGTGAAACGATTAAAAAGAAATATTATCAACATGTCAACTCCTTGATAAATCAACTATAGTGATATTTGAATGCAAATCTCTTGCAGATTTATTGCTTTCAATTTTCAAGAAAAACAACAGGTGTTGAGAATATATATAAAGTTTTTACTGGCTGACTAATTTCTAAATCTATGATATTCTGATTGAGAACAGCATTATTTGTAATTGTTTCTCTCATTAATAGCAAATGCACAGATATACTGAAATGTTAACAGCCATATATTAATGATCAAACAAAAAATATCTTTTTAAAAGTAATGCATGCTTTTCTATAGTAAACTCTAAGTGAAACAGGCATAACATCGGTAACATTGAAACTCTGCCGCTCATACACAACGGGGAACAAGGAATGAAAATGAAGGAGAAGACTGGGAATAGGGTGAATCAAAGGAAGGACAAAAGATGAACGGAATTCAAGAAGACAAAAGATGCTGATTGATGAACCTTTGAAGATTGTAGTTATCAGGGGAATAAGTAAACATAAGGGAGTTCCACAGGTGGGAAGTGCGAGAAAAGGAACTTTTGGAGTAGAAGTGGCAGTTGCATTATTTTAACAGTAAAAGTTATACTGCAACTATGCTGAGTGGGCCTTAGCTACAGTTTCTTGGAGAGGGCGTATAATCTAAAATGATCAGTTGTTGAACAAGTAGTTGTACTTTTCTACTACTGATGATCACCAAAGTTAGGCAAATTTGGAAATTGGAGGGCAAAGTTCAAATTCTAGTTGAGTTTGTTATTTTCACTTACACACAAATACCCTGAGGAAATGTATGAATCCACCTCTTCCCCCAGCTATGGGTTAATTAGTAGGAATTTTATCAGTAAATCATTATCTCCCAAAAATTCTTACAATCAAAAAATGCTTTCTGGTTTTAAATAACCTACAAAAAGTTGATAAGCTGTAAAAAAGAAATCATAAGAGTTGCCATAGCTCATCTCAGAAACATAGACATGTGCTAAAGGATCAGTACGGACCCAGTATACCAAAGATATGGAGACAATTAGAAAAGTTCACACAAATTCCTCCACTGATGTCCCCCAAAGGCACATGGCCCAGTAGATAAAAGTGTTGGTTGAAGTAATCCAGTGACTTGACCCAAAGAGTTGTGAGTTCAATACCTGGCCACAGCAGAGGTGAACAAAAAACTTGGAGAGTTGCTAAAGAAATAACTGAAACTGAGCTATTCGGAAAAGGCATGGCATGTGGAACTAGAAAAATCTACCCAAATTTTGGTTCATAATGCCAATGTATATCAGCTGGAGAAGGCTGGAGTGTGCAATGTGAATACAGTAAGACCACAAAATAATATAAATAGTTACAATACTTCATCTCAGAAATATAGACATGTGTCAGTTCATAATTGTATGCCATTTTCAATGAAATAAGCAGTTTCAAACTTGACAAAGTTTGTCAGGCATTGATTTGACACAGTATTTATATTATGAACAGGATTCCCTTCTAATATGATAAAAAATCAATATTTTTTTAATCTGACAAATGTGTGTCAGTCTAATGAATCTACAAAATTATTGGAAAAGAAATTTGGCCAACAACTTAGCAGGAACTGCGGAAGAGGATTTCCAACAAGCTACAAAGCAAGTAGCAATAAGGCATTTATTGTAAAGACTAGACAAACTGGATCCTATAGCTTTAGGTGGCAACTGGTCTAGGAGAACAACTCTTAATTCAAAACCACCCACTATGGCTTAAATAGCCTCATCAAGCCACAATGGGCCAAGTGTGATGAGTATGGTTACAATCCTAAAGATATGGTCAATCAAGGAGGGGTTCCTTCAACAGGAGTGAGAAGGCCATGGATTTGGATTAGTGTTGAAGGCTTCAGTAAAGAAATGAGTGCTGAACTGCAATGTAATATCAATCATCCTACATGTCTACGTCTTTTCTCCAAAAATTGATAAACTGGTCAACTTACAATCGAAAGAGAGCACACAGAATCCAACAAAATTATGCATGGTTTTCTATCAACCTAGATTTCAATAGCTGGGAGAACCAAATTTACATATCATCCAAGAAAATGTAAAATTATTGTCATGCAAACTAATGAAAGCACAAGACTGATTCTTAGTCTCAACCAATCAGCATGCCGCACTATGACTTTCTCCAAATGTGGATTCTACATTTCTTGTCTGTGTAAGAGATTACTCATCTCCTCTCTGAGGTGGGTGTTTATATATTTGCCTGTCATATGTTTTTTTTTCTATGTACAGCTAGGCCAGTCACATAGATCCTTCAAGGTCACTGCTAACATTAGATGAATCGCAGATCTCCACCTCCCAGCTTGGAGAATATCTATCATGTCAAACCTTCTAAAGAACACTGAGGACAAAGTCTATTTGCACATCATCTAAGGTGATCCCAGTATATACTATATGAGTAGAACTGGCACTAATGTCATTTTCCTTCCATTTTGTTTCCCAAAAATTGGAAGAAATATCACCTAACTCATGACATCAAAAATGTCGTAGTTCTATCTTGGATCCTCATTCACAACTGTTGCTCGTCCTTCCACATCGAAGCAAGCAATCTCTTGCAATAAAATTGAACCCGCAATACATGTACCCTATAAGCATGAAAATTTCTTGACTTCCTATTGCTGTTTGTTCTGCCATCTTGTTGCAACTGGTCTCACTGTCCCTCATTTGATCTTTCTGTATTGCCTTAGTTTAGGCCAACTAAAAAGTGTTTTTTTTTTGTGAATCTGCAAATAGTACTATAACAAAATTGATAGTAAATCAAGCCCAACTATAGATTTAAAACTAAAAACTTTTATTAGAAGATAGCAACAAAGTAACTCACAAAAATTTCATTCCTTCACTAAATGATAATGGTTAGATTAGCTGTTTCCTTATAAGGAAACATTTGACATTCACTGGCCAGGCAGCCATTGCTGCTGCCAGTTGAGATTTATTAAAAATTAATCTCTTAAAACAATTTTTTAAGAAAATAGGGTTTTTCAAGTCCAGTAGCAGTTAATGTTCTTCCCAGTATTTATGTTTGTTTTGTTTTGTTTTACAGCATATCAACCTCAATAGGTTATGTAATGCCGACAAGATTTTTATTGCTGGTAAAAAAAATTTTATTACTTGTAATTATTAATTTTTATTACTGGTAAAAAAAATTTTCCAAAAAAGAGTATTGCCGGTATTAAAACCTATTTTTACTTTCATAGTGTTCTGACCCCTTTGGTTGGGGGGGTAACTATTTGCCGATAGCTGGGACCCTGACAAGTGCTACTACCCTGGGTCAGTGTGGACCTGGGAACACCAGCAATTAAGAGGTAGTTCCATGCTCTTCAAATCCTTCTGATCAAAGGCCTTGCTGTCAGATGTAGTTTATCGTTTTACTCAGGACGTGGATGTAATTTATCGTCATACCCAGGACAGCCAGTTTTATGGAGGTTTCCTTCCTAACCTTTTATTTGAAGTAGTGTGGAATATCAGCATTTTGATTATGTTATTATTCTTTCTTCAAGTTACATGTGCCACCCATTTTAGTTAGAATGGTAGAGGTAATGGTGAAATTATCCGTTTCCATACAGGAAACATTGGGTTTACATTGACTGAACAGTTAGCATTACCGTTGTTGTAATTTATAAAATTAGACATTACATTTTTTTTATATATGTAGTTTATATTAACAGTTATTGCTCTTTCTAACATTGGTTGCAGCTTCCTTCCTAACCTTTTGTCTATGGTAATGTGGAAAGTCAATATCTTGTTTATATCATTATTTTGTCTTCTAATGACATGTTCTGCCCATTTTAGTTGTTGCTGGTGTTGAAAGTCTTCAAGTGATGGGGTTTTTGTTATTTGGTAAGTCTCTGATTCTGTATAGACAATCTATAAGATCTGATGAAAGATTGTTTTCTTTAAGACGTAGAGCATTCATTGCTTGAAGCTATTTTTAACAATTGAACTAATAAACCATTTTTAATAGTTGATAGATTAGACATTTCTGAATGATTAGGATGCCATACAGGTCATCCATATGATCAGATGAGGCTTTTTAAGAACATGACTTGAATACTAAGGTTAATATTTTGTAACATCTTGCAGAATTATCCCTAGCATATTCTGTATCCTAAATCTTAATCAGAATTTATAAATTTAGAAGGTTAGTCCTGTTTATAATATTGATACATAATTAAATCAATTCTTAACTTTTACAGAGTTATTGAACTTAGTTATTTTGCAAACAAATACACATTTTTGGAGGGGTTACAAAAAGATTTCTTTAACATAAAGAACAAATGTGTATGCACATATATATATATATATATAGTACAGGTAATCGATCCATTGGTATATAATCCGGGTAGATCCTAGTAATATTAATTATTAAAACTGATCCACAGAGAGCTCGATGTTTTTATTTTAACAGCGCATATGTATATTTTACAGCAAAAAAACAAAAATTAACTCAACATAGACTCAACTGGTTAAAAATTCATAAAATTAAAAAAATATATTGAGGTAATTTTTAGTTTTTGCTGTAATATATATATATATATATATATATATATATATATATATATATATATATTATAAATTAATAGATTTAAAATATGGTTTTACTGCTACACAGTGATAACCATGTTTCAGAAATGGAAGCTAAAGCCCCTGAATTTAATTTTGTTATTAAACCAAAGACATTGTAAATTTAAATTTACATTGAGCACTATTGTGTAAAAATAAAAATATCTATAAGAACACCGGATTTTATATCTTACTGTTCTTTCCTTTTTATTTATATATATATATATATATATATATATATATATATATATATATATATATATATATATATATATATATATATTATATGAAAAGATTACTTAACTTTTAATTATCAATTTTATCTTGACATTGATGCTTCTGGTAAAATTTCCAGTTTTCAAGGGTTGTGATTTTAAATGGTATTTCCAAGTTTTTCAATTTTTTTTTTTTACTAAGCATTATATATATATATTTATGTAAATTTTCATTAATTATATATATATATATATATATATATATATATATAATTAATGAAAATTTACATAAATTTATAAAAGTATGTATCCATTTCTTTTTCATTTAAATTAAATAACTATTATTAAATAATTATTAATAAAGAATTATTAACTTCAAGTGTTTGTGCATGTGCTTTCAAAAAATACTAAACAAAAAAGTTCTTAAAAAAATTTTTTAAAGTTTAAAAAAATGGTTAAAAATTCATAAAATTAAAAAAAATATATGGACTACTCTAAGTAGTCCCCTAAAATTATTAAATGACATATTTCTTTGTGTTTCAGACCATTTCAATCTAGAGCATATTATAAAAATTATAATGAAAATCCTATATTTAAATGTTCATAAAAGCAACATTTTTTTTTTTCAAGAATTAGATATTTGGAAATAAAGTAGGTATTAAGTCAATTCAAGGGTTTGTGCGGTGCTGCAATATTCGTGATCATATCTCCGAATTCAGTAACTCATTAGGCTAGCAATTCCAGTGGGTGTATCTCAGACAAGAAAGCCTGACAGAGTGGAACCCATTGCTCTTCAGGTTGGTTTTGAATTCAAAATTATCTTTCTCCTATAACAATTACCCTACCAAGGCAAGAAATCCCAGTTTGCACTATGATTTAACCCACTGCTAGAAGAAGGTGGATTCACGTCAAGAGCATTAGCACAAAGTGAACGAAACAAAATTGATTGGAATTTAAACCTGGCTCAACAATCACAGAAAGGAAACTGCAAGAACTCTGACAGAAGGTAGTGAAATAAAACAAGAAGAAAGGACTAAACATCAATTGCAAGAAAATGGAATACATGGTTGTTAGCAAAAGGAACAGTCTAGCATGCAAATTACAAAATGGGGATACTAAAGATCAAGCAAATACAACAATTTAAATATCTGGGAAGTGTTTTAACACAAAGTTTGACAGTGAAATCCGAAGGTGCGTTGGGATAGCAAAAGATGCCTTTCAAAACCTAAGCAAAGTAAACTGGAAAATTTCGTTAGAAACAAAGAAAAGAATACTGAACTGTTATGCATTATCGGTCTCCCTATATAGAAATGAATACTGGGCAATCTCCTCACAGGAAAAGACTTGAAGCAACAGAAATGTGGTTCAACAGAAGGATGCTGAGAATAGCATCGACTGGACATGTGAGCAATGATGAAGTTTTAGGGAAAATAGAAACAAAAAGGATACTTATACATAACATCAGGAAGAAATAGTCAAAATGTCTATGACACATAATGAGGAAATACGGCTTGGAAAACTTGAAAATCATCTGATATATTTAAGGCAAGAGGGACAGAAGAAAGCAACGGATATCATGCCTAACGAACTTGCGTATATGGTTGGCGGAAGAGAGTTTAGGAAAGAGGTGCAAAAAAGGCAAAATTCATTCAGAACTGCATATTTAAAAAAAAAAAAATAAAGGACGGTAAGGAGAGAATAGCTTTCTCAAAGTTTGAAAGAAATTCACAGTTTTAGAGAGTCGATAAGATATTTCTTTGTGTAAAAATGACAGAAATCATTCGCTGTGTAGTCAATAATGATGATTTTTATGAACCGTTCCAGTCTTTGAATGTTTCCAAAAATATATTCTCGGAAATAGAAGAACGTTCTACTCTTAGCAAATTGTGCCTCTTCAACGAAATATCCCTGAAAAAGTTGTCGATGATGTTGAACAGTGAAGGAAATTGCGAAAACTTGTGACTGTTTTCATGGCTTTGTGAAAACATACCTTTAGGAAATACACATCAGTCTTAGTGTTGACGACCAGTTGAATAAAAAAAGAATGATATTATTAAGATGGTTGACCTCTTGTTGCAATGAAATGTTCGGTCTGGTCGATTACCCATTTAACCACTGCTGAAAAGCGTTCAACAGAGTGAATTTTCGTGGAGAAAAGTTATCTTTTGGCACGCGAAAGATTTGTCAACAAATCAGGGTGAATTTTACAAAACTAACTTAAGATTGTATGATATTGATTTAATTTTGAGTTACTTTTTGCAGTTTTTACCCAAAAGCAAGTTATGAATACAAGTTGGTTTCACTCGTTATAATGGGGCGAAAATATTTCAGGCTCATTTCCTTCCAAGTTACTCTGGGGGTCCACTTTTAATGGGATGAATATAGAACAACGAGGACTGTCAAATGTTCTTTTTAAATATTTTAACTTTTCAAAAACCTTTTAAAAATAAATTCTTATATATTTTTTGATAATGATAGACATTTTTGTATTCATTTTTTATTTTTATTTTTCAAAACATTACTTTCTTTTTTTCTTAATAAATTCTTATACAGAGTAACAAAAATAAAAGTTGAAATTTTGAACATTTAATAATTCGTTTTTCATTCTTGTAAGTGCAAAGAAGCATTCGTTTAAGTGAGTCTAGAACTGGGGTAACCAAAGTGGTTCATATTGATCCCCGGAGTACAATGCGACTGTCCAGCGTGTCAGTAAATGTGTACATGACCGGGGTGGGGGATTACGTGTTGTTAAATTAGAAACACGTGCGTTTATTCCTGTTAGAAAAAGGTCCAACTACAAAAAAATGGCGGACTCAAGTTGAATCCAACCGAAGATGTAAAGAAAACAAACAAGACCGATATATATATGTCAACAAATATATGTATTAAACAACAAATTTACAAGTGACAAAGACATAAACATTTGTGTTTGTGTGTGAATGTAAGAGTTTGTATATTGGTGAAAGTTCATACGTACGTGTATGT
The DNA here is from genome assembly GCA_964036315.1 of Acanthosepion esculentum. NCBI lineage: Eukaryota > Metazoa > Mollusca > Cephalopoda > Sepiida > Sepiidae > Acanthosepion > Acanthosepion esculentum. The sequence goes on along the minus strand of OZ038493.1, from coordinate 81,861,767 downwards.
GTGTTTAATGGCGTTTTCCCACAAGTGGGTGAAAACGCGGATTTCTACGAGAGATTACATTAAATGTGTCCGCTGAAAAGCAAAGTCAAAAGAGAATGAGGCAATAAATTGCCCAGTATTAACAGTGTAGGGAGAGCGTGCCCTAGTGACAATGAGGAAACTAAGGAGGAGCTAACTCGAACAAATGTGTCGTGTCCACTAAAATATCAAATACAATATTTATAAACCAATCACACTCAAGAAAACACTTACATCTTAAAACACACCAATAAAATCGTAGATTACAAATTAGAATGTTTGTTGTATTAGTCATCATTATTTTTAGGTATATACCGACCAAATATTGTACGGACGTAGTAGAAGATATACCACGTGCCCTTTTGGGGCCAATTAGGAATAAATAAATAATTTAATCTTGGAGCCGATTTTGTTCGGAAAAAGTGTATAAAAACATACGAAAATCCGTTCCCAAATCGGATACACGCGGCCGTCACCAAACTCCACACAACTCTCGCTGATGATCTTCATGACCTCATGTTAAAAGCGACAGCGTTGTCAAATTTCAGACTACGGCAACACCGCCAACAGTAAAAAAAAAACAATTCCTATCTCTCGTATCTGTTTTTACTATGAATCACGCACACACATGTTGACTGTTTCATACAAACACACATATCACAACATTTTATTGTTTCTCACATACGTACACAAAGAGAATTTATATTTTATTTCAGAACTTTATCAACCGAAACAAAAAGACATTACTTTTCAATCTATCATCAACTGCTTGTATTCTTGTCGTTATATTAAATTAATGTTTATTTGTTGAAACTACGTTGTCTTTTCTACTGAATTTTATTCCTTCTATGAAAATCGTGTGATTATTCTAGACGGCCAAATTACGAGCGACCCTGTAACGAAATTTTGTTAATGTATCGAATCCCGGCACTCTAAATTTTAACATTCAACGAAAAACCGAGTAGAATGATTCCTACAAATGGTGACCACGACTCTTTTACCTTGTAAAAACACGAAAGTTGGTAAATAGAACACACAAATATACGTATCTTAAAAGAAAAATTAAATTTAAAAAAAAAATGGAACAAAACACAAATAGTACAGAAGCTTCGTTGACAACAGTAACGAAATTTTGTTAATTTATTTAGAATGTGTTTATTGTTACTGTAAATTGCAGCTCACAAGTCGATCTCAAGATTTTTTGCTCAAAATTGAGTTAGTCCTATACATAGCTTATAAGTCAACCCCAAACATACGGTAGGCTACAAGTAGCCCAAAACTTAGGCCTACAGGTAAATGAAGTTAGGCTACAGTAATAACAGTTTATCACCTGAAGAAGGCCAGAGCATTCAATAGCTGAAACATCGTGAATATTGCATTATAGATGAGGTCAGCAGTCTGATCAGTGTAAATATTGTAAATAGCTACAATACTTCATGTCAGAAATATAGACAAATATTTATATTAAGTTTTTCTCTTTATTCTTTATTCACACAAACACGTTTAGCATAGGCGTAATACATGCAAAGCAACACGTGCCTAGTTTTCTAACGAGCGGACAATGATTACGCCACATTGCTTCTCGATTTTCAATTACATTTTTGTGCACCAAAAACTAGGAAAAGTCCACTGCATGTTCACAAGGAAACAATAGGTGAAAAATAAACGCCACGTTGAAAAATTATAACACGAACCCTGTTTCCTATATTATAAAATAGATGTTTTATTTAGGGCATAACCTGCTTGCATGGGTGGAGTATCTCTGATGTCGGCCTATCAATTCAGCTCTTACCTCCTCCCAGCACCTTGCTCATCTATGACGTGTGGCGAGCAATACAAGTGGGTGGTATCGGAACCACACGACAGACTAAGATTTTCTGGTTACAGTTAAGTTCCGCGAAGTACAAGACAAAGACGGACATACTTGAAGCACCAAGACTGGATTATGTTCAAAGGGTTTATTGTACAGAAAAGGCTGTATGCACAATAGGTAAAAAGAAGGCTTGCAAATATAATCTATATTTGCGAACTTAACTGTTAGGAGAACGTCCAAAAAAAACAAGTGGGCTTTGCATCGTCTGTAAACCTTTAACATTGGAAGGGACGGCTCTAATAAACGTATGGTGACTACGACAGTCAATTGCAAAAGCGGAAGATTCATGAGCCGAGCACCGGCTGTCAAATAGCGATAAAAACGGCTTGTCAGCAATATTCAGCGACCAGATCTGCAACAACACAGTCAGTGAAGGTCAGTCAACGAACCAGACCAGGCCTCGATCAACAACATAGACACGTACCATGACAACGCGTATGTCAGCAATGATTTTTCTACATACAACGTCACGAGGAATGCAAGTCTTGTTCACTGTCTTAAAATTACTGCTATCGTTTCATTAGTGTGTGCTTCACACACACACATATTGGCATACCTTACCACTTGATTTCCTCATTTGCAACAAAAACTCTTCGAAACTTTGCAGACTCACTTGCGACAAATCATTTCAAACAATCGAACTACTGGTCTCTTCATGATCACAACAAAGAATATTGATGTTTAATATGTAAATATATCTGTCTGACTGTATAAATGCTACTATCATATTTAGCTTGGTCTTTTTCCTTTTCTGTGAAAATAATTTCTTTGCGTTGCATAAAAAAATTGTGTTGTATTTGTGGACACGACACTGATTTTATTTTTTACACCTAAAATCCGGGTAGATTGTCCCCGCACAGGCTTGTGAATTTCTTTCCGTCTTTTTTTTTTCTCAGCTCGCCTGAATTTGAAAGGAGTGGGTAAAGGGATGTATTATTATTATTTCATACTCACCACAGTACATAAATTAATTCGTTATCGATAAATGTTATTTATTTTTGTCAAAATAAAAAAAAAAACTTTAATAATCTAATCTAATTTAATCATATTTGCACTGATTAAAACCGGTTGCAAAAAGCATACCACAATAAAAAAAATTAAATTGTATTATCGCCCTACAGTAAAACAGTGACGACCTTTTTACTACTTAAATAACACTTATGTAACTTCTACAATGTTGGGAGTAATGAAATTCATGTAGGAAGGAAGAGAAATTCTTTCATCAAGCTGTAGACAATTGGGCGGTGTTGTAGTATAAAGGATATCATCTCGGGCTGAAAAATCGGAGAGCCGAGTTCGAATTCCAGCCGACTTCATTACATTCATTTATGCGCAAATACCCTTGGGAAAGGTATGAATCCTTCTATTCTCCTCCCAGCTATGGGTTAAATAGCAAATCAGATTGGATCCTAGAGCAACCAGTCTATCGCAAAAAGTAACGGGATAAATGTTCGAAAGATACATGATCGCCCAAGAAGAGTGTATCACGTGTGACTGACTGAATAAGCGTATAATATTCGAAATTGAATAATTAATTGATAAACAATTCGGACATATGCCAAAAAATCTAAAAAGAAAAAAGAGAATCAATCCGTCAATAATAAAATCTATAAGATAAAAATTATGCGACGTTTGTTGAAAAAATAGATCAGCAATTTAATTATAAAAAGAGAACTCTCATCCAATTGCAGTTGGCTGGTTTCGGTACCCTTTGAGATAGTATCTCATGTAAACAGATGAATACGAGATTTGCAATAGGGCGGGGATAAGATAATTTTTAAAAAAAATAACAGCTCAGACAAGCCTAGGCCAAGCGACAAGCCCATCTTCAAAGAGATAAAACTAACCGGCAAAAGATTAAACAAAATACTGGCCACATGCTAGCTTCTCTAAGCCGGTACGCTTGTACTTATTTTGTTTCTTGTGAGCAATGACATTGACTAAACCTTATTAAATTGTTTTTGTGTCAGACACATATATCATATTTAAATAAGTTTTTCGTGGTACAGAATTTAACAATAGATAGGAAAAGACAATATTTATAAAGCATTTTTTAAAAAGCTAAAATAAAAACAACAGGTTTCGTCCCAGGACTTATCAAGTTTATCCTGGGAATTTAAAAAAGCGTGTAAATTAATTTTAAATTAACAAATGTAATGGAAGAAAAAAAATTATGAATTTCCAAGAAACTAGAGCACAATATTATTATTATTATTATTATTGAATATTATTGGGCTCTAGTTTCTTGGAAATTCATTTTTTTTTCTTTCATTACATTTGTTAATTTAAAATTAATTTACACGCTTTTTTAAATTCCCAGGATAAACTTGATAAGTCCTGGGACGAAACCGGTTGTTTTTATTTTAGCTTTTTAAAAAATGCCGTATATTGTCTTTTCCTATCGAATATATCTATTTCTACGAACATTTCAAATAAGATGTTTCGTATGAGAAAATACAGCCACATAAATCATATTACTTTCGCAAATTTTATTACATTAATGTAAATAAATTTAAGTTTTAAATTTTACTACAATTATTGAAAGTCTATTTACAATATTAATTGTCAGTATCAGGGCAGGTGTGTACTACTCAACGATCCCTCGATTGAGGGGCAAGCCTGAATAGGGGCCCTGGGCAGTGCTTTGTAACCCACGCAATCTTATCAAGATTTGCATTTTTCGACCTACGTTTACATTATGTTATATACCGTACCTATGAACACTAGTGGTTGACCCAATCCCCATAAATATGTTGGACACTATTGTAAGTGGGGGTAATACACTGTCTAAGTAGTCCACCACTAGCAGTGGTTTACCTACTTCACGCCGCTGGCAAGTATTGTGTTTTGTTGATGTTATAAAAGATTACCATTTCATTTCCAACCTCCATTTTGGTTATTACTCATTCAGTAACCCTTTCTAGGTTACAACACTATCTATCTATCTATCTATCTAACTATCTATCTATCTATCTATCTATCTGTTATATACCACACCTATGAACACTAATGGGTATGTCCCAATCCTCATAAATACGTTGGGCATTATTGTAAGTGGGAGTAATACTGTCTAAGTAGTCCGCCACTAGCAGTGGTTTACCTACTTCACGCCGCTGGCGAGTATTGTATTTTGTTGATGTTATAAAGATTACCATTTCATTTCCAAACTCCATTTTGGTTATTCCGCATTCAGTAACCTTTTCTAGACTACAACATATTACAAATTAATCTAAGTAGAACTGACTATTAAACAATGAAAAATTTTCGAATTTTGACGTCATTCTGAGATCGTTTTTTGTTTTTTTTTTGTCCAAATCCGTGAATTTTTTTTTTTTGGCTCATGCTAAGTCTCGAAAAAAAATTACTTTTTTTTATTCATAATGTTGAATGTGTTAAAATTATTAAACTTTTAACAAGAAAAATGTCAAGTTAATCTTTAAAATTGCCGCAAACCATTCTTGATTTATTTCACATGGATCTATTATGACATGTCTCTAATTATTTAAGATGGAATGATCTATTATGACATAATTTGTATTTATTTCAGATGCATCGTATTTATTTTAAGTTTTTTTCTATTTGAATTGTTTACCGATATTGCATATGATTTCCATTAGATTATAATAAAATGTGTATTTTTATGAATACTACTTTATGAAAATTGAGATGTAGTAGAGTGTGGGGCCCTGTATCACAGATTCGGGTGGAGAGCACGAGACCCTTGCACTAGACCTGGCCAATGTGGTTAATTAATTATTAATCAGTAATTATTATTTTTATTATTATTATTAATTACACTGCTATACAAACTAGGTCTTCTTATGTAAGAACGTTTATTTTTTCCAATATACGACAGATTTATAACGTCTTTTCTTTTTGTTCTGGTTAATAAAGTTGCGGAATAGAATATAAATTGTATTTATGTGCGTATTATGAGAACGGAGAAATGTGTGTCTGTGTGAAAGAGTCAATACGTGTATGCATGCTTCGTAGTAACGTGAAATACAAGAGATAGAATTTAGTTCTTACTCTGAACTGTGGTGACGTAGTATGAAGCGGTTTTCTTTGTAGTTTGTCAGCGCTGTTGTTGTTTTTTTGTTTGTTTTTTTGCGTGAATGGGGTCTTGAAGATAATCAGCTAGAGTGACGTGAACCTTGGTGACATCTGTGCGTTTTTTTTGTTTTTTGTTTTTTGGGGGTCCGGACTTTGTGATTTTTATACCCTTTTTTCATAAGAAAATCGGCTCCAAAATTATATTATAAATAATATAATTTTGGAGCCGATTTTCTTATAATTACTATAATTTCTAATTGGTCCTAATAAACCACGTGGTATGTTTTCTACTACGTCCGAACGATATTTTGACGGTATCTACCCCAAAATCATGACGACTAATAAAACAGCGTTTCTAATTTGTATTCTATGCTTTTATTGGTGTCTTTTAAGATGTAAGCATTTGATTGAGTGTTCTTGGTTTACAAATATTTTAGTGGACACGACAATACAATTACTTCGAATCAATTATTATCTGAAATATGAGACTGTAGCGGACCATGGGGGTGAATGATGTGAAGTGATATCAGAAAAGGTTAAAATTTCCTGCTGGCGGGTCCTGCTACATGCGAATGTCGGGACTTTAATTAAGTCCAAAGAAGACAAAGAAAACAAACAAGACCGATATACATGGGTAAACAAATATATATATTAATACACAAAGACATGAAAAGTTACATAGTGTTTGTATGGAGAAATTATATGTGTGTGTTGTAAGTGTTCGTACGTACGTGTATTGTTCTTAAAGCGTTCCCAGAATTTGGGAAACGCTGTATCTGTGAGAGGTCACATATTGGCCTAAGTGAAAAAAAGAGAGATTTTACCACGCCTCCGCGCGAGGTAGCAGCCCAAGGCCTGAGTCGAAAATGAGAGAGAGAGAGAGAGAGAGAGGGGGGTAGCCAGTATTTATAGCCAGGGTAAAGAGAGCCCGGTTGAAGAATTAAGGAACTGAGGAGGAGCTAACTGCGACAGGGCCATCTCTCTCTCTCTCTCTCTCTCTCTCTCTCTATATATATATATATATATATATATATATATATATATATATATATATATATATATATATATATATAATTCTGTGACTTTCCTTACGGATGTTTGACGCTAGATTCAAGTGTGCAGTGAGATAAAAAAAAATCTGGTTGAAAACATTGATATAGACTGGTGGCGTTATCAGAAATATTCGGGCTCGTGTTGGCGGTACAAAATACAAATGGCAATGATTGCGTTTGTCGGAAAGCGAGATACAGCGGGTAGAAACTGGGAGTTCTTCTTTATATGCCATGTCCCGTCAGGATGTCGATGATCATGGATCTCCACAATTTCCTGTTATTGCAGCTCTTAGTAATTTTTTGCCGTTTTGATATCTTGAATTTCAACTGTTTCTGATGTTAAGTATAAGTGTCCTTTTTGTTTTTATTTTCTTTAAAACTTCGTCGTTGTTCAGTTCATGTTATTCTCAGCATCCTTCTGTAGAACCAACTTTCTGTTGCTTCAAGTCATATACGAGGAGATATTACATAACAGTTCAGTACTGTTTGTTTCTGGCGAAATTTTCCTGTTTATTAATACTTTGCTTAGCTTTTGGAAAGTTGCGTGATTAATTATTTAAATGCAACTTATCTGATAAAACGTTTTGTTGCAACATACTTAAAAATGTCGCATATACTCGGGCGCGCCTCTTAGAGTTCATATGCCAACTGTATTTGAATATAGAATGGTTGGATTCTCTCGATAATGGTAATTATTTAAAAATGGATGACGAATAAACATCAGCTGATACTTGAGTACAACACGTCAGAATTAAAGCACCAGGGTTAATGGCAGCAGAAATGAACACTTGGTTTCTATACTTCAGGCACCATTTCATCTCAGAGGTGTTGGATTCCAGCAACAATTTTTTGTTTGCGTTGTGGTGTCCTCCCTCTAATGAGTCTATTGTGGACTCTTCCACTTACTATAAAATTAGTAGTGATATAGACTGTTCAACTGTCGAACTCTCTGGCTTGAGCAGAGATGAACCCGAACGGGGCTTTGCCGAAGGGCAAAGTTTCGTCCGGGAGGTAAACAGACCCTGAACCCGTTTATGCGGGTTCTAAAGGAATATTTTTGTCCGAGCCTACGGACTCGGAGAACACACGGTAAACTCGGCCTTGTGCCACATACATACCTCGGGGGGGGGGGCTGTTAAATATTAACAGTGATATAAACTGAACGCTGATCAACCGACACACACTCCTTAGTCGTGTAACACTCTTCTGTTGTATGTACTGTTCAATACTCGATTTATCTGTTTGTTTTGTTATTTCTTAACCATTTACTTGGTCACAACAGTTTGCTAATGCAGAGAGGTTGAAATATCTGGGAAGCGTTTTAATAAAGAATGGAAAATGCGACACCGAGATCCAAGATCGTATTGGGCTCGCGAAAGAAGTATTCTCAAAGCTAAGCATTGAAAACAATATTGCTAATATTTTATGTAACAATTCTGTAATGTAACTGTAGCGGTAGTAACAGCCTAAATCAACCCGTACATCTTTTACTTTACGAATGTGTAAGCAATCGCAAAAGCAACAAGAGAGACAAGAAGGAACACAAAACGGTTTTATAACAAAACAACATTTATATTTATGTAATGATGCACAAGTATAGGGGTTACTTTCCTTTGACTGGAATTAAAGTCTTTACTAATGAAATATTATTTTTTATCTGAGCTCATAAAAAGTTGAATGAATTTGCCCCTCAAAATGTTCACTGTAAGAGAGTTGAAAGAGTGAATGTTCCGTAATGTTGATGCTTGTAATTGAGTTTCGGTTGCTTGTAGTGTTCATAATATTGATGATTGCAATATTATGTAATTAAGTTTCGTACGTATGTGTATGTGTGCGTGTGTGAATATGTTTTCATAGCGTCCCCCCGCAAGGGGTCGAGACGCGATTTCTTTAACAGCTACATTTTTGTAAGCGAATGAAATCAAGAGAGAGAAAGAACGAACTTGTGCCTGATATTTATAATCAACGTAATCACGTGATCGGCTCCGAAGAAAGAAGCGGGAAATTTTGACTTGGTCACGCGTTGGAAAAAGACTTGCGCGTGGGTGGACTGCAACGCCCACTTGTGTGTTTATTGACCAAAGGGAAGCTGAGGTTTTCTGAAAATACGTATGAAGCTGGATAAGCTCTGTGGTCCGCTTTTTGCACAGATTTGCACAAAAATCGACATTGATAAAAAATGTGGTAGCGGGGTGCTAAATAACTACGATAGCTCACATGCAGTATGAAGTACTTAACTATGCGTTAGTCACTGACAGTAGTCACTATGCCTTGGTACAATATCACACCAATAGATGGGATATTATGTGGATATCTTATTCGTTTTCAGAAACGTGACAAATTCATATAAGATATTCTACTTTCAACAGAGAGTTGCTTGCAGCCTATTTAGCAGTGATTAATTTTCGTCACCTCATTGAAGGTACCCCTTTGATTTTACTTGTTATAAAAATATGCGTCCTCAGACAGGGATTGAACCTGTATCCTACACGGAACCGTCATATAGCCTGACGTGCTTTTACCGATTTCGCCACGGAGGAGCGTTCGGTTAGCAAGGTCGATCTTACTGTTTTTAAACTACAATTTTCCATGATTTTCTCACGTACATTCATATGTGCTCGATGCCTATCCAAATGTAAACAAATGACGTCATACATTATGAAATGGACAAAGTCCGACAATTATTTTAAGACATTTTTATGTTTATACATTCTTTTTATAGATACAAATATTTAAGTAAATGCTCTGTTTATAATAAACAGTATTAACAACATTTACCGGCCTGAATGTCCGGGAAATTTTCACAGAAAATATTCGTCCTCCGACAGGATTCGAAACAACATTTATTCTGATAATAGTTTCCCGTTTCTTTACGTGGAAATTAATTATATGTGAATTATTCTACATATAAAATGCGAATAAAATTAGATTGCATGACAAAACAATTCGAAATCTCGTCTACAGTCCCTTATCTCGCACTTCCCGTCTGTGGAACTCCCTTCCTCTTGCTTGCTTCCCTGATAACTATAATCCTCAAATATTAAAATGTTATGTCAATCGACATCTTCTGATACCTTGATCCTGTTCCCCGTTCTTCTCTGTATCCTTCCCTCAAACACGCCTCTTTACTCTTGTTCTCAATCCTCTGTAACCCTTTGCGCGCTAGTGACACTCCTGCCTTGCTTGGGGTGAATTGTTTAAAACAAAAACTATCTGCAACTACACACAACCCTCGTGACAGAAGACCCGTACCAGTTCTAGCAGTTTCACAGATTTCTCGTTCCTCTTGTGGACATAAGCGGAGAAATCTCTCTCTACGAAACATCTACTCAAGGGAAGAACTCTGTTAACTGGAAAACCCAACTTTTTCCCTGCAAAATACTATTATTTTTCACTCTTCTTTTTAACCACAAAGAAAATTTATTTCGAGCCCTGGGTTTGTTCCTTCCATTCTCACTGTCGAACACACACACACACACGCAACCGGGAAAAAATTCCTGCATCCACTATCAGATTGCACATGAATATCAAAAAGCGATTGGCTGGTTTTCAGAAAGCTGTTTGTAATGAGTGGGTGTCCGTGTTACAAATAAAATTTATGATCAAGAAACACGAAGATTTTTGTTAATTCTATATTGGGTGTTTTGTGGAAAAATGAAACAAAACCAAAGAATAAAATAATAATAAACAATTAAACAAAAATAAATTTGCAAATCATAAAGAAACCGGAAAAGGTTTCTGGTCACATGTGCGATTTTATGACCCCCACTTCCGGGATGAGGAGAACCTCTCTCTTTTCCACTTTCCAACGACATCGTTCGAACATGTTTTAGCAGCCCTACTCATGAAGTAGGGATTCGGCTTTTCTAACACACCGCGAGGCTGACTTCAGCATGACCATCTCAACCCGTTCGTATTCTTACTTCATATAAAGTATTTCTGAATGAAAAAGGGAAACGGAATACTTAAGCAAGAAACATCTAACCTTGTCGGAGTTAGCTCCTCCTCAGTTCTTTAATCCTTCAACAGGGGTCTCTCTCCCCTGGCTATAAATACTGGCTGACCCTTCTCTCTCTCTTTTTCAACTCAGGCCTTGGGCCGCTACCTCGCGCGGAGACGAGGTAAAATCTCTCTTTTCAACGAACTCCAATATGTGACCTCTCACAGATACAGCGTTTCCCAAATTCTGGCAACACGCTAAGAACAATGCACGTACGTACGAACACTTACAACACACATAATTTCTCCATACAAACACTATGTAACTGTTCATGTCTTTGTTTAACTTGTTTTGTTATTAATATATATTTGTTTACCCATATATATCGGTCTTGTTGGTTTTCTTTGTCTTCTTTGGACTTAATTAAAGTCCCAACAATCTCATGTAGCTGGACCGGCTAGCAGGGAATTTTAACCTTCTGATATCTCTTCACATCTTCACCCCCACGGTCCGCTACAACATTGTTTCAATACAGTCAACATAAAAGGAATTAACGTCCGTAGCATAAACTCAAGATTTTTTTTTGTATTTTCTCCCATCTTCTTTGTTTACATGTTGAACACGCAACTTCACCTAAAAATACACACAAAACCCACAACCTTGTTAACATCTTGTGAGGATATCCCCACTTACTTCACAAAAAGCCGTCGCTAGGGAACGCTCCTTAAGCCTATAAATAGGTAGTGACATTCTCTGTCATCCTCTCTTTCTGTTATTCTCTTAGCTGGTAAGATGTAGGTCGCATGTAGAGAAAAGCGTTTCCCAATGGGACACGAATGCACGCACGTACCTTTCACTTCGCTTTCATTTACTTTTCTTCTTACGCATATCATTGTCATGACACCCGCTACATTTGGTGACCAAGACGGGATATTTTTTTCTCCTGGATACAAAACTCTATAAACAAACTCAACTACGCATCGTTTAGATACTTTTCCAACCGAGAGCCAGTGAAGAAAAAACTTCAAACTACTTCTCTACCTACTGCATGTACTACGCCAGACGGACATGGAAAACTTACAACATAATTTGTGATTAGACCCGATGAAAAGAGCAAAATCGCAAAATTTAAAACTCTAATACACATCTAATACACGACATAACTGATCTGAACAAGATGTTCTCCAACTCAGCAAAGATTTTTTTTCAACACATGCGACCAAAAAACAATATCCTTAACCACTATTACAATTACTACTACGATAACACAGTCATCTGTCAAGCAATACTTATTTCATCTCTAGTGCTTTTTGCTTGACCCTTTCTTTCTCTTAGGCAATTACGCTTGTTTTCTCCTTCCATCGGCAGACATCACAATTTTTTTTCCCACCAAAACGGAAAATACGACCATCATCTTACAAATTTGAAACAAGCAAAACCCAACTTATTTTCTTAGAGAATGCCGCCCAGAATTCACAAGTAAACCTACGCTGACCACACGAGCAAATACCACTCAACACCATGGAAGTGAAACTCATTTCTTAAACAGCACTGTTTTTCCTAGGCTCAGCAGATAAAGATGTGAAATAATTTCAAAGCGATTCACTGAGATTTTTCACTCTTCAAAGATAACATGAAAAAATCTACAAGTAATACACGGAGATAGCTGCATCTCCGACAAAAATAGACAATAATACCAGATATCTTTAAAGGTTTTCACAAGACATGTATTCGACACTCGGTAAAAATTTCACCAGCATCAGCTCAACAATTTTACAAATCGAAGCGTCTTCTATTAAAATTTTGTGCACCGACATCGTCCTCGCACGGCGAAACAAACAAAGCCTTTCCAAACAAAATCACTTCAACGTGGAGCATTGGAAAACAATAAATTTTAATACCAACCGCTGAACTCTCTCTCTACGCTACCGACAGAACGTGTTACATTATGATCTACTAGAAAATTAAGTACCTCCACTAATTCGCAAAAAAAAAACAGCGTAGTATTGTGGACTCGTCAACGACAGCCAGTTTACCCTCTGTTAGAAAATGCACTCTTCCTGTTACGATTTTACCAACATCATGTTCAGAAAATAATCAACAGGCATTCATTGGTTAATCACCGTCAATCTAGCTTGCTGATTGGTCAGTATCGACCAATCAGAGTGCTCCCACGCGCAAGGTCAATTTAGGCGCCAACTGAATCTGGAGCCACCCGGTGATACAGCGAAGATATAAAATCCCAACACGTGTGATTCTCGCTCTCTCTGTTTCGACGCGGACTCTCGAACCTAACTTCTCTACGTCACAACACCACTGCCAAAATGTGACTCTTAAAGAACTCCCATCTTGACTAATGCAGTCAGATGCAAAAGAACTTTACAACAATTCATGCAAGTACAATTCCAGCATCTTTTATCCAACTTGCATAATACACATTCAAAACATACTCAATCTTCTAAACTGCATTTTAATAATCAACTTATTCGTTATGAGTCTAGGTACAAATATTACCTAATCAAAGAGACGTAACTGAGTTTAACTTTTCGTTTCAAATCACATACATGTATATTCACTACTTAATAAATTCAATTTTTATGTTTTCTACTCTACGTTCTGTTTTGTATTTCACCATTGCTATTCACGTCAAATATAATTTGCATTGTTCCGCCACATTGGATAGCGACCTCCAGCATAATGGCATAATCCTTTCCACACCTTTCCTAGATCCCATTCCGCTACAGTATGATGAAAAAGGCATCAAAAGTTTTATTGCAAAAATGTTCATGTTATTATTAAGCGGAAAGACCAAAGTATTTTTTTAGTTGTTTTTTTTTTTTTAATTTTAATCCTTTCTAGCACGTTCGAAATTTTGTTTAAAAGTCTTGTTTTTTTTAGGTCATCGGTGGCGTAATATTTTGCATTAGATTTTTTTCGCGCTTTTTTCTGTTGAAAAACACATTAATTTGGAAATTCATGCAAAAATCAAATAATTGTCGGATTTTAGTGCACCTTTTAGGACTTATTCACAAATGAATGAATTTATTTTTGAAATATTATTTTTAGAAAATCTTGCTAAAAATATTTTTTTACATCAGTGAACCTTAATTAATTTTATAAAATTTAATTTAATCTAATTTAAAAACCTTAATTAATTTTATAAAATTTTCTAGAATTTAAAAGCCCAACAAAACGGTTTTATATCAGTTTGGAGGATGAAAATTATCAATATTTTTTTCTTAATTTACACCAAGTTTTCTAAAATCTGCTCCAAATCGTAAAATAAAACTGCAATAAAACTATCTAATTATTTAATTAGATAAGCTTTTAATTGCTTCTATAAACAATATATATAAGGACATTATAGTCTGAAGAAAAACAAAATTGCGATAAATAATCAATTTCTACAAGAATTGTTTCCATATTTTTTTAATTATAAAGTTTCAAAAATGTTTTCATTATTTTTCTAAACACCATAATAATTAGGTTATTAAATTATTAAGTGAAAAACTATATTTACTAAGCGCAAATTTAAAAGCTTATGCAACTTGTTGTGGACCCGATAGCGGTGCAGATCTGGCTTACGAAAATAAGGCCTTGTGCCAGACGCTACACACTACTACCGAATCCACAGACAAAGTAAAAAAAAGAAAATATATAGACGTGCTCTTTCCACCGTACAAACGTACAAAGTGAAAAGAAGTAGACAGGCAAAACAACAAAAGGTTAAGAACAAACATAAATTTTATTTAGAGTTTAACAAGTAGTGTCTTCAGTGAAGACCTTCAGTAAATGTACTGGAAATATAGTTGAAGAAGAAGCCAAGTAGATTAGTAAATTGTCTTCAGTGAGGTACTGGAAATGTTGTAGAGAATGAAATTTAATTGTCTTGAGTGAAGACCTTCAGTAAGATACTGGAAATATGGTAGTTGACAAGAATAGATCCCGCGCCAAAATCCAAATCCAAGATGGCTATGGCGGACAGGAGTTCTTCGAGAAGGAAGGTTCAGAAAGTCAGTTGTAATGCATAGTGAACGTACGGCAAGGAAAAAATACTCACTGCGAGAGTTTATAATTGTGAGTGTATGTAATTCTTTTTAAAGTAACAGGTTCTGAAAGTATGAGTTCGAAGAATGTGAAAAATGCTCGTTCATCAGGTTGGAAGTTTTTTTGAAAGTTCCTGGGAGTTGAGCAGCTCTATAAAGATGTTAGCCTCGGGACAAGAAATCTGTCATCGCAAGGTGACGACCGTGTCGTATGCGTTAAGATACCGAGACGAGCCATGAGGTCTAGGCAAGGCTTTGCCGACTAAAATTCTCTGCCAGTATCTATGGGTTCACCGGCGAGAGGATAAGGTGAGCCAACCCGTGCCGATGGTCAGATGACCACGGGGGCGACTGATTTTGAAAAGCCAAATTTGCCGTGACGTCAGCGCAAAAGCGCGCGAAAAATAAATTCTTCCTCATCTTAGGCTAAGACAACGGTTTACTACTATAACCGGCCGAAAGTGACAGGAAGGGGTGAAAATGTCGCGCGTGCGTCAAAGTGAAGGTGGGGGTAGCGTGAATCCCACAAACTCATCACACCAAAGATTTTTACAATAATTAAAAATAATTTTTGCGTGTTAAAATTTTCTTCTTTTTTGAGTATGGTGTATCCAAAGTGACATTATTAATAAAATTTAAAGTACTATGAAAGTTTAATAATAAAATAACTGTCATGATAACAATTAACAATAATAAATACAATGAAAAAGTATATTAAAAATATAAATTAATCACGAAGGAATAATGAATAATGAAAGAGAGTTCAAAATATCGTGCTAAGAAACATCTCAAGTGTCGAATTAAAAATGTTTTTTATAAGTAAAAGAAACATGAAATAAAGAAGAAATGAAAATAGTATTTATTATTCAAATCAAATAGTTACGTTGTTCTGGAATTGTCATCATTGGCCGGCTGAACTTGCTTTGTTTCAATGATTGTTTCCCTTGGATTGAACTTACCATCTCTTTTTAATGTATTTCAGTGTTATCCAATAAATCAGTTTCTTATTATTCAATGTATTTGTTTTATTACGGAAACAAAAGTTCGGTTTTTTTTTTACAGTTGCTTAGATTATCTTTAGGTGTGGGATTCAAAGCCATTTCCTTTTAGACCCGTGTTGCCAGTGTTCGTAATGAAAGGAAAATAGACCACATGGTCAGAAATAAGCAAACAGCGTAATACGATTTTATATTTAATTTATATAACTCGGACGAAGAAGAGAGGAACTGACGTCACCACTTTAAGTACTGCGGGGTCGTCAGAAGAAGTCACTTGATGAGGAAAAGCGGAGAAGCTGTCCGCGACACGTGATTCTGAAACTTGGGCGTCATCATTTTGATAGTGGATATTTAGATCCACATAACAACTATATCACGTGCGAAATAATTTCTTAGATAAGAAAATCTTTTTCTTCTGATTTTCTTTTTACGATTTTAATTAATAATAACGCTATAATAGCATAATAATTATTATATTGTGTTATTAATGATAATATAATAATAATTATATATTATTATTTTTTTTAAGTATATCACCCCAAGCAAGGCAGAAGTGCCACTAGCACGCAAGGGTTTACAGAGAGTGAGAGCAAGAGTAAAGAGGAGTGGTTGAAGAAAGGATATAGAGAAGGACGGATTAAGGCATCAGAAGATGTCGATTGACATTACATTTGAATATTTGAAGATTATAGCTATCAGGGAAGCAAGTAAGAGGAAGGGAGCTCCACTGTCGGGAAGTGCGAGAAGCTGATGGAGTAGAAGAGGTGGTTACATCTAATCGTATCGACAGTGAAAGGATGGGACTGAGATGCCAACCTAGTAGCACGTTTAAATTCATGCAGTTTGGGAACCAGTGAAAGTAGCTCTTCAGAGCAGTTGCCATAAAAATATTTGTACAAAAACAGAAGGAGCCACAGCACGT
Organism: Acanthosepion esculentum; assembly: GCA_964036315.1. Classification (NCBI taxonomy): domain Eukaryota; kingdom Metazoa; phylum Mollusca; class Cephalopoda; order Sepiida; family Sepiidae; genus Acanthosepion; species Acanthosepion esculentum. The sequence continues at coordinate 81,844,865 of OZ038493.1, read as the reverse complement.
CTGTGAGAAAGTGACTGTAGACGAGATGCCAGATCAGGATCTATAACATTGCATATCCGTCTCTGGATTTTGTCGAGGACCTCAAGATGAACAGCAGGGACACCAGACCATATATGGCAGCAGTGTTCAATGCAAGGACGAATAGTTGATTTGTAGATTAGAAAGATAGACACAGGCGCGAAAAGCCTTCTGGCGCGACACAGAGAACCAACTTTCCTTGCGGTAGATGAAGCTATTGATTCAATGTAGTTGTCCCACCTCAGGAAAGCGTGAGGCCACGCAGGCGCAGAGAGGCGCTCTCGTGGAGTTGGGCATCATCCATTCTAATGGCAAGCAGGGAAGGTTCTTTATGGTGAGTAAATGAGACCAGTTTCTTTTTAAAGGTCCTTTTCGAGATTGACGGCCCAGTTAGTTTTATATGCATATATATATATATATATATTTATATATATATATATATTTGTGTATCTGTATGTGTGTGTGGCTGTATATGTATGTATGTAAGCATATATATGTATGTGATGGGTTTGTATCTCATTCCATGTCTCAATAAGGACATCTCTTATAAGTAGCTGAGTAGCTCTTCCACTTAATTTTTCCACTTTTCTCCAGATGTTATTTTGCATCCTACTATCCCCCGTTCTCTATATGTGTGAGTGTGCGTGCGTGCGCACGCATGTATATATATGCGTGTTTGTATGTATATGTGTGTATATATATGGGCATATATATATGTATGTATGTATAGGTGTGTGTGTATGTGTCTATATGTATGTGTAGGCGCGAGTGAGGGAGAATATGATATATATATTTCTATATATCAAAACAATATTGGGTAATGAAATGACGAAAAGGAAAAAAAAAAATCTATGAAATGCGTACCATCCTTTAAAGGGACATCATCAGTCTAAAGTAATGTGCATATTGATGAAATTGTCTATAATGTCGGGGATAAAGGCAGGTTGCAATGATGCACCGAGGGGAAACACTGAAAATGGAGTGACGCTAAATTTTAAATTTCGCTAATTTTTTTTTTTTTGCTGTTTTTTAATATGTGACATTGCGACAACAAAAAATTTGTTAATAAAAGTAAAATGTTAAAATACCTGGATGCAAATTTGCCGCCGAAATCACTGAACTTTCACTATATATAATTCCATACTTAATTCTATAATTTTATTTATAATATAATTCTCTCTATATGAACATCGCTTTAGAGGACAAAACGTTACAGAAAATCTTTATAAATCAGTTTTATATATATATATATATATATATATATATATATATATATATATATATATATATATATAATGGACTCTCCCTTCGGTTTCGACGTATGAGGATCTGACAACTTAATTGATTCAGTTATGAAATTTTGTGCGATAGTCTTAAGCGGCACATAAGATCCTCTAGTAATTTACAAAAGAGGCCGCATATGGAACAAGAGTAAGGATTGTGGGATGAGATCACTCTTAGATTGGCTGACCTTTTAGATCTTGCTCTCGCTTCTTGAAGACGATTCATACAAGCAGATTGAAAACTGCTGAGTCCACTAAAACACGTTGATCTCCATTCTACCCGCTCCAAGACTAAGCGCTCGAGTATGTTATGAGGTATATTGACAGCTGACAAGTTGCTCTTCAGTTTGTCTTTGTATCTTAGCCATGGGCGTCTTACATTCCAGTAGCCTTGATCTAACTGGCTGTACATTATATATATATATATATATATATATATATATATATTAATTCCCAGCACATTAAAATTGATTTGGTATTAAACTCCGAGTTGTGTAGTAAGTAATGTATTATATATATTGCTTAGTATATATATATATATATATATATATATATATATATATATATATATATATATATATATATATATATATATATATATATATATTAAATAGCTCTGTTACTTTATATTGAGAACTGTTTATTTCTTACACTATAGAGTATTTATGTGTTTTTGCATACGGTCGCTCGCTCGTATACCTAACTGTATTTATCCATTAAGTTATATATATATATATGTGTGTGTGTGTGAGTAGTTTTGTTGAATAATATCGACAAAGTATGTCTGTCCAGTTTTTATTAAGTTTTTCTAACTTCCGATTAAGTTATTTTATGTCAAAATTAAAACTGGTAAATTTTTCAAACGTTACTATTTTTTAATTCGAGTGCTTTCCACTGTTACTACAATTATTATAAAAAAATTACGAGTTTAGTTGAGTTCGTTCCCTAGATTACTGGAACCAATTTCAAGTTACTTGTTGGCTGCTTCCCATGTATTAGAACGGCTTCTAGAATTTTAGCTCCTTTCTTTGCATTGAGTCTTATATAATATTTTGGTGTCATCTATTCAAATTTTGTTTACATTAATAATATTTTGGTTATTTGTGATATACTGACGTATATGTGCGTAAATTGTACTAAATTTTGGCAAATGACAAGTCAACCTATGAGAAAGTGTGGTGCATATGTGCTCAATGTAAGAATTTAATGTTGTTTGTTGATTATTAGTGTTGAAGATACAATCTTCCAAAATCATGAGAATTCATAAACATTATTTTTGCATCGGATGGATTTTTGAGGTGTTGAATTATTTCTAAGGACTAGAGTTAGATGTTTAGCATTTTCGTAATAAATGGTCAATAATTCTAATAATATGCAATTCTTGATAACGACTGGAGTGAAAGTCGAATGTACTCTGGTGGATACAATAAATAAACTTTGGAACTTTGTTGGATAGACAAACCATGTCGATATTTTTAAATAAAACGCACATGCCTCTATATACTTTTATTTAATCATTTCATCCCAGGCAAGGTAATAATGCCACTAAGATGCAAGGGGCTACTGGGCGTGAAAAATGAGAAAAACTTAGAAGAAACCGAAAACCCAATCCTAAACAGAAAACAAGAGATAAACATCTACTCCTCTAAAAAGACAAAGGAGGAGTGTGAACCGAACGATGAAAAAAATATTGAATAAGATTTCAGAGTATAGGTGGAGACGTTAGAAGTATAGAGTCGAAGTAGGCTTTAGAAGGAACCGGAAACCCAATCCTAAACAGGAAACAAAGTATAAACCTTCACTCCTGTCCAAATACACAATTTACTAAACAATCTCCTATGTAAAACGATATATAATGTTTGTTTCCTTTGCATTACTGTTGAGGGATCTCCCCTTTTTACACAAATGGACTCACCCAAGGTATACATATACTACTACCAGTGAATACCCAGCAGAACGTAGAGTCGGTCGTGTAGATAGACAGGGTCACACACAGGAGGGTAGCACAAGAGTCACAGTAACGAGCACTTAGACTCAGTAAGAAGTCATACAGCGATACGTCGATACCAAAGATACCAAAGACTATCTATGTATTTTCCTACTAACCCGCATTCCTGGAACTACTAACCTGTATTACCAGTTTGTATTATTACGTTAATACATTTATTTCCTATATTCATTCTTGGCTTTTGTTATTATTTGATACCGGATTTCATCCCGGAATCCACAACAATTACAATGGCTTTTGAGTCCTTCTTTGCATTGATCGCTATATAATATTTTGGTGTTATCTACTAAAATTTATCTTACATTAATATTATTTTGGTTATTTGTGATATGTTCATCTATATGTGCTCAAATTGCACTACATTTTGACAAACGACAAGTCAAGCGACGAGAGAGAGAGAGTAGTACATTTATATATCTATACACCGTTTCTATAGATTTCCTTTGAGGATATCGTGGGAAAATGAAATAAAATCAATAAATAAAATAATAATAAAGAATAATAAATAAATAAATTTTCCCATGATGCAAGTAATCAAAGAACTGGAAATGCTTTTGGTCATCTGCACAATTTTATGATGCCACTTCCGAAAAGGACGTTTGGGCGTATTTTGCAGAACCTCCACCAATAAAGTAGGTACAACCTTTACTTTGGTCGTTCCAACTCAATGCAAAGCTGACTGGAGCTCGACAATTCCTTTACTTCTGGACCAGAAAAAGAAAACGGGCATACCGTAGAGACATTGAGTTGTTGCTTCTTAGTACACCAACTGCAAAACACCAACACGCATTCTTAACTACCATAATATCTTATGGATATCCGCCCTCTTCAGGGTGGTTTTGAATTCATTGTCCTTCTCTTAGACTGGTTGCAACACACAGCTAAAGAACCCAGTCAGTCCTGCTATTAAATCCATAGTTGAGGGAAGAAGAGTCATACCTTTCCCAAATGTATTAGTGTGAAAGTGAAAGCAACAGAGTAGCTCGAAATTTGAACTCGGCTCGCCGATTTTGTTTATCGCGCAGATACCTGTTACACGTCCAAACATTACTCGCACACCTAAACGTAAAGTGTACGCAATTCTAAAAAGAATAAATTGAAGTATTATTTTTATATTTTAATTTTTCTTGTTTATTCTTTTAAATTATTGACGTGTATCTGATTATGGCAATTTGTATTAATGATATATTGCGATTCATTTCCAACGTATATATATAGACAGAGTCAGTGCCATGCGTGATACACGCTTAGGCGATCATGTATCTTTCGTTTCATGACTGACGAGGCAGATTTTTTCCCGCAGTAGGTTGCCATTTTTTTCTGCGGTAGACCAGTTGTCATCCAAGAACCCGGTCTGTCCTGTTATTTACCCATAGCTGGAGGGAGAAGAAGAGGATTTATACCTTTCCCAAGATTTGACTGGAATTCGAACTCCGCTCTCCAATTCCCCAATCCGAGTCATTACTCCACCGTGCCTCCAACGGAAAGAGTAAAAAAAAAAAAACGCTATTCAGTATGAAGCACTGACGAAGTTTGCAGAAGCAACCGTAAACTGTGATTTTCAAAAAGATTTAATGTGCTCCCATATGTCGACTTTTTATTTTTAATTGCGATTCCCCCAAGCAAGGAAGTAAAGCCACTAAGACACTAGAGGTTTGGGGGTGTGGGTGAATTGGTCAACCTCATCGAACGAGGCTGTGCCTTTCGGCGGAGCCTCGTCCGGGTTCCACTCTGCTGAGAGGCAGAGAGTTCGACCGTCTAGCACTTAACGTACTACAGACAGTATTTACTGCCCCCCCCCACGAGGGATAGATGTGGCACAAGGCCGGGTTTAAAGTGGGGTATTCCCGAGCCCGTAGGCTCGGCCAAAAAATGCCCGTAGATCCCGTATAAACGGGATCGGGTTGGTCAACCTCCCCGAACGAGGCTCTGCCCTTCGGCGGAGCCTCGTCCGGGTTCCTCTCTGCACAGAGGCAGAGAGTTCGACCGTCTAGCACTTAACGTGCTACAGACTGTCCGGGTATTCACTGGTAGTAATATATGTATACCTCGGTTGAGTCCATTTGGGTAAAAGGGGGAGACCCCTTAACAGTTATGAATGTGTGTGAGCATGAACGCTGTTAAATTTGAAAAATTTACCACTATGTAATGGAGGTAACTTAATTTTTGTAAACTCTTATTAAAAATTGTAATTATGTGATTTAAAATATTGTTTTAAATTGTAGTTTTTAACGATTACAATTCAGATATTTTAAAACGTTGATGTTATAAACATTTTAGAACTTTGTTGCGATACTCATAATTGATTTTATTTATTTTTGGCCGTAAATGTTTTACATAAATGGCTTTCAAGTTTTTGGTTTTTATTTTTTTGGTGTGTCGATTAATATTTCTGTAAATCGCGAATGTGGACAGGAATGTTTCGTTAAATGTTGTGAGATTGAACTATAGCCATTCATATGAAATGTAAGTCTCCTTGACAACGTAGTGGTCATAAAGCTAACATATATATTTACATTTTTGTGAGAGATACAATCTCCCAAAGGACATTTAAATTGATGTTTGTCTTTTGTAACACGCTTGTTGAGGGAGAAGAGTTATTGCCAATAAGTTTGGTTGTATTAAATTAAGTGTAGAATATAATTAGTTTTATTTTTTTACTGAGATCAATGGGGATATACTAGTACTTATGAGTTTTTTTTAGGATTTTTTCATCTTGTTTTAGTTAGAGTATTCTTGATTGCGGTATAGTATGTTTAGTGTTATTTGAGGATATATTATGTTTTTTTATTTATGTTATTGTAGCCCTAGCTACTCTGTACACTTGACCTAGGCAGATTCTTCGACCATAACCTTTCTTTTTTCCGTTGTCTACATATATCCTACAAATTAATTTCATTTACTTTCATAATTACCCTAATTACCTTTTAGCTCTTTCTGTGTCGTCGTAATACGCTTCGTAACCATTTTATACCTTCATATTTTGTAGCAAATCTCAGATTGTTTTTTCTTGGAATTTTTAGCATTTTGCTAGACCTGTGGTTGTCGTTACACTCCCTTCATATAACCCGGCGAATTCTTGCCAAATTCAGGAGGTCGGGAAAAGGAGAAAGACAAACGCAGACCCCTAACCATTGTGGGTGGGCTATGTATTAAGTTGCATTCCCATTTATTTTTGTCTGCCAACTGGACGCTAGTTGGGTTTTCCTATCTACATTTACTTCTGCACTCTTGGCCTTTACTACTTCTAGTCTAGCACAACTATTTTTCTCTATTACTTCAGGCCATCACTTTATTTTCCGGCAACTTTCGGCATTCCTAACCTTCACTACTTGAGGCCACCACAGACTTTTGCTTCTGGCATTCTTGGCCTTACTACTTCCTGTTATCATGGACGCTTACTTTGGGTCTCAACTTCCAGCATCACTTACTTCAACCTAACCTACTTGATTGACGGCTACAGCCCCGATTTTCCAGCTACACATCGGTCCCTACTTGCGGTATGCATATCTTTCCAGGCTCTAATAACCTATCCCGTACACTACGGTTATAATACTACGGGAGGTTCACCACTGGATTTGACCAGCACCGGACATTGGACTTGACCAGTTACAACGCAAAAACCAGCACCGGCAAATGGACTCGACCTGTCCCTTTACTTTTACACCTTCATGCTAACCTACAACGACTCTGGCCTGTTTTGTAAATAAAGTTTGTATTAATCTTATCCTCGTTCCGATGTTCATTTTTGTTTCACCTGTCAGATTTCACGTCTTTAGTGGGGCTTCTTGTGACCTCCTACTTATTTGGGCCATATAACATTGCGGCCCTCTCCGGTGGTTCCACAGCAATATTGTCAATATTTGTAATAGCTCGTCTAATTTGTTCATCAAAAATGTAATTAGGAAAGTCATTATTAATGAGAGTTTGATGTTTTTTAATTCGTATATGCTAGTTAGTTTGTTTGTTTTTATATGGGGAGGTAGTATGTATTTATTCTTAGTGTCTTTTTTGTCTTTAAGTTCGCATACGAACTTTAACAATAAGAATAAAATCCCTTTTCTTGATGTATTGATAGATGCTAATTAATTAAATACATACTACCTCCAATTATAAAATTACTAACAATAGAAAAATTACCAATAATAAATTTATAGCAAAATGACCTTCAAATTGTCAATATTTTATGTGCATTTCAAAACATATATGTAATTTAGTTGAAGCCATTGTGTTCAAAATATTTAGATTTCGGCATTAAATAACCCATAAAGATGTCGATAGACCGCTAAACAAAATCAACCAAACTAAGACTAAAAATGATTCTCAAATTTCCACTAATTCTTTTTTTAAGTGACCTTTTCATAATTCTTAAAGTGTGTAAATGACGAAAAGTTTTTAATTCCAAACCGTTATTTGATTTTATTTTTGGTGGACTTTTCAAATTTGGGTATTTGGTAATATTTCTTTTCTTTTCTTTTTTTTTTAACAACGAACATAATCTAATTTCCAATTGTTTGTAATTTTTGTTTGACAAGTATGAAAACAAATTTCAAAAACAATAACTTTGTTGTTTCTGTATCCTGCAAAAAAAAAAGAAAGTAATTTTTATTTGATTTGATTTAAATATCTCTTATTTTTCCTTGTGCCGAGGATAAATCTTAATTCCCCCCCCCCCCTTATTGATTCAGTATTAATTGAAAAGAAACTCAAAATTCACACTTTAAATTATTAAAGCTTAACGTGTTTTGAAAAACAGCGTGATCGGAGGTCAAGGGTTATAAAGTTGTTATCACGTGGTTCACTAGTAAGAAGCAGCAGCAGCCAAGTGCAGGTGTTTTAAAAATGGTTCGCGCTTTCGTCCGCTGTCAAATCAGTTTCTCTCCGTCTTCTGGAAACATTATTTATTTTATGGACAATAGACAAGGTAGGGGCGAACACAGTTTATTCATTTTATTATATAACAATAACAACATCCGTCAATTGGATTTTTACTTTGTGTATTTATGGAGGAGAGTGGTATTTAAAATTTATGTCTTCACCTGGTCTCTCATCATTTTGTTGGCTTTCTTCCTTGTTTGCTATTATTATAAACACAGATCGTGTCGCAAATTAAAATAAACACAAAATAATATATTTTAAAAACAAATCATTTAGGTTCTTGTAAAGCTTTTCGTCACCGTTTTTTGTCTTCTTTATTAAACAATAATACACAACACTTCTTGTTTGTTGTTGCATACGAGACAGTAAATATTTAATTTGTCTGTAAATAAATGGAAGTGTTAAAATAAAAGCCAACCTTTTTTTTTTCTTTTTTTTTTTTTTTTTTTTTTTTTTAAATTATCTTCTATGAAAACTGAAATAATTAATTCTTACCACCAAGCATTAAACTTTATGAATGACTTAAACTTCAACAGGACTATAATGAAAACAACATTATGAAATCCTTCAAAACAAAATACATTCGACTTGTTGGTGTTTTTAGTAGTGTTTCAGTTTAATTTACATTTTGTTTACTGTTGCTGAGGTGTAAAAAGTATTTTTTGACTTTTGAGTGTTCAGTTCAGCATTTCAAACGAAGTTTCAAACACTGATATGGATTTCTCATAACTCTAGTTTTTTTTTTTTGTTGTTTTTTTTAAGACTCATATTGAAAAGTCAATTTATTCGAAATAAAACGGAAAATGCCGCCCGAAATGTTTTTACTTCGACTATTTTTTTTTTCTTAAATATAAATTCGACATTATTTCTGTATGGTCTTCTTCTTGTATTGTTATGTCAATGTTTGTGTTTTTTTTTTTTTTTTTTTTTAAATTAATGACATTGTTTTTAATATCCGAGGGAGGAACGATATCTCAGGATATGAGTCGACTTTAAAAAAATTTACGTGGGATGTAAGGGAAGTAATTCATTGTTATGTTAAAAAAAATGTTTGAAATGCTGAACTTGACAATATTCCCATTTTTAACACTTTCTCGAGTCCCATGACTCGAAGTTGAGAAATCCGATAGCTCCCCCCCCCCAACCCCACAAAAAACTCTTGTTTTCGCTTTGAAACTTTGGAAATATTGATTGGAACTAAAATAAAAATATTGAATTTTGGTCAGAATGAAACCGATTAGGAATCCTTTTTGTTTGTTTGTTTTGTTTTGTTTTTTTTTTTAATTTTTTAGTAAATATTTAACTGGAAGATATAAATTTGAAACAAGTGCTTGCTTATAAAAACAAAAAAAAACTCGATTCTGTGGAGGCCTTGCATAATTTTTTTTTTTTTTTTGTCAGAGAAGATTTAAATAAATTCCATTTGAAATTTTTCCATTTGTTTTTTGCATAATTCCTCCTAATTCCTAATTACTTGTTTGTTTTTTTGTTTTTGTTTTTTGGGGGGCAATGAAAATTAAATTATCAATATACCCTCCCCGAACCAGTGTCTTTAGTTACTAATCTTTATTTTTAAACTAAAAACTCTTTCGTGTGCAAAAGACAAGATGTGTCCTTTCCATTTTAAAAAAAGCTGCAAGTGGACAGAATAGTCTATTAATTATACTGTTTCTCTCAAATATCGACTGTTTGTCAACAAAAAGACATTTTTAATTTTATTTCTTTATAAGAAGAATCTTAAAGACACAAATATCGACACTTGACGATGTAAGTAAAAACGGTATATTTACCATCACAAGAACTTTGTTTGCTTTTTTCTTTCACTCCTTTCTACCTATCAATATCAGCATGTCTTAAAGCCTAAAGCGCTCTATTTTTACCATTTTTAAGTCTATTTTTTATTTTATTTTCTCCCTAGGAATTGTTTTTCATTCAAATTCTTGGAATACAGTTCTTGCTTTTGGAAAATAACTTTATGGAATCAAAATGTCAATTTTCCACCCCCTTTTAGTTTTAATTTTTAGCATCTGTATTTCTTTCTTTCTTCGCCTTGTTTCTTTTTCGATAAGGTTTTACTGCCTCAACTGGAAAGTATTTTAAAGAATTTTAATTTTCTTTTAAATATTACTGACAATTCCTGTTTGGTTTGGACATTTTTACCAACATTTTTTTTTTTCCTTCAGATGTTTACATTTGAACGAATGAAATTCTACAAAAATTCATTTTTTAACTAGTGTTAAAAAAGACTTTTTTTTTTTTTTTTTCGTTTTTTTATTAAAAAAGACTGTTTCTGTTTTATTTTTAACCTGAAGTTTTTCTAATGATTTCAAAACTGTCTAAATTTTGTAATAACTGAAACCATTTTTTACAAAAGTTTCAGAAATCATCTTTTTATTCGGGTTTTTTAGTGAACCCCTGTGTGTGTGTGTTGACAGTTTCTTTTTCATGTTCGGAAAAAAACATTTTTATGAAAGTAATTTTTAAAGTTATTTATGGGTGGAAAAGTAAATTTAAATTTATGATAAAGAGAATGGAACCTAGCCGAAGTCCCGCCACGTACCCCCAAATCTTTATATAGGTATTCCATGCTTTATAGAAGTTAAAAAAAATAAATAAATAAATAAAAATAACCGTTTTAGTTTTTTCGTATGTTGTAAAAATCAGAACTCGCTTAGGATCCACCACTAACACACGCCGAAAAATTGCCAGTTAACTTCTATGTTGCAGTAGAACTGAACAACACATTCTCCTTTTTTAAAATCTAAGATTTAAAAATCTGAATTTGTTTATTTTAAAAGTAAAACTTTACTGACTACTTTCTTTCACCTCTCTCCTGAGCAGGCTTTCTGACACGCAAAAGAAATTGTATACTTTATTTGCAGATGTAGATCGTTCCAAAGAGCTTAAAAATCTATTATTTTGTTTTGTTGAACAGGAGGAGGAGAAAGATTAACAAATTTGTCAAAAAAAAAAAACAGACATTGACACAGAATGACACTTCTTGTTGTATTATTCCTCCACATTCCACATGTTTGAACAGCGAACTTTTTGATTGTTTCATTTACATTCTTTTTCATAAAAGGGAAATTATTTAGGGCTCTAACATTTTTATAAAGTTTTCCTCTGCCTCAGTAATTATACACTTTTATTTCTTTTTTAAATCCGATCTTCTGCATATGCAGCAATCTTGTGTGTCACGCGCACTCACACGAAGTAGTGGAACGTGGCTACATTTTTTACTATGAGCCATTACTTCGGAAACTAGTGTTATTAATTGAACAGAGGATTCCTGAAGTTGCTAAACTGTTCATTGTTAGCATTTTGACCTGAGTAAGCAAATTCAAATGACTAAAACAGAACTTGAAAGACAAAAGTTTGACCTGTTCATTGTTTCCAAAGAAATGTTTTTCTTTATGGCTGTAGTTTTAAACGTTTCGCCTTCTGCTTATATAGATAGACCATTTAATTAAAATTTGGTTATGCATTGTTTGACTTTAATGAACAGCTGTGGTAGAGAATCTAATTACGTCAATCAGCGTTAAGTACATGCAGATATGCAAGGAGATAAAAATAAAAAAAAGTTTTTAGACTTTAGATTCTCTCAATAGCAGGTTTAAAAACGTAGACTTTTTTTTAACAATATCACAGAGACCAAATATTAAAAATAATAAAATTAATTAATAAATAATTACAATTTAATGAACAATAAATAAAACAATAGCAAGAATAAATTAATAAACAATATTGTAAACAATAAAAAAATAAAATGTATGCGATTGGATTTTTGTTTATGCATTTCCACAGTTTTAATCCGATTTCGATTAATTTCTTTTTGTTTGATAGATAATTCTTCAGTGCCGGTTTTGTGTCCAAATTGTTGGCAACAATGGCTCTCCACTACTCCCTCTCCACTCCATTATAAATCTCAGCAACGTTTTATTTCTTGGATATATATCTTTCATAAAAACTTTAATAAAAATAAATAGTTTTTTAGAGATTATTACAATAATTTATTATTATACAGTTACAGTTTCAGCCCCCCCTTCAAATTAAGTTCCCCATATTTGGAGATGTACCTTAGTTGCACCCACATGTTACAGTAACAATGTTACTAATATTGATTTTCGGGTGGGCTGACTTTAAACTTAAACTGCTTCAACTGAACGGCAAAAATCCCCAGTAATGATGGGACACCAGGTTGAAGACGGATTATACTGCTACTAGTTTATAAAACAAATTCTTCTAATGCTTGTTTAAAGACTTAAATCTCAATATTAGTAACCATCTTTATTTGCATTAAGAAGACCATTTTCATCTTTGTTGTGATTATTATAACTTTTTGGCCCTTGTGTCCTCTGACCTTTTTCAGGTGGCCAGGTCTTTGTCAGTGTGAATAACGGTCAAGGAATTTCAAACTGTCCTTTTATTTAATTTAGGGGGGGGGGTAGATGGTTTTTGTTCCATTGTCCATGTCTTAAATACTCCACCCTGATAGATAAACTGATGGAAATGTTGACATTTTGTGTATAAACAACATTCTTCCAACTAGGATCTGACATATGCAGGAGGAAGGCTTGACTATGGGTTCACCATAATCGCCGCTAATGGCAAACATATACATGGAATACTTTGAAGAAATATCTTCATGAATAGCACCACTGAAGCCAGCCATATAGCTTAGATAAACAGATGGCAAATTATACTTTGGTCCCAGTAGGAAGTTGTACAAATGTTGGACAATGTGAACTCAGTAAGACCATTGATCCATTTCAGTGGAAGAAGAAACTAAAAATCAATGGTTTTACTGGGTGTATCCATACAAAAAAAGGGTTCAAGACATCTGTATGTCACAAGCCAGCCTTCATTAAACAACATTAACTTCAATTCCCACCATCCATACAGTGTAAAGAAAGGGATTGTCCAATGCTATGCAAAAATCATAAATGGCATCTGAGATACATACCAATTGGTGCTGATCAGCAACAAACATACTCTTCAGAATAATGACTATCCTGCAAACATCAGATTCTGCAGGTAGAAACAAAAGGGTGAAGGAGTAGGATTGAAAAATTGCTACGGTCTTTTCTCTTATGGAGAAATCTCTGCTGAATCAAGCCTTGTAGTTGTGGAGTAGCATCAAAAAGTTGTTATTAAGACTGAGACAAATCGGGCATAGCTGATCATTTATGGAGATAAAAAATAAAATAGTCACCCACTCCCATGGAACAAAGCATAGACAAAAAGAAACATAGATGAACACTGAAGAATCAGATATATTAATGAATCTGTGCATATGATAGGCTATGAGAATCTCCTGAGTTGACTTGGCATAGAAATAAATGCCATATTGGAGCCATTATTAGAGAAATAACAGCAAAGCTCTTCCAGCTGAAAAAAAATGGAAGTGCAACAGCAAGAGAACAATTATTTAAAGTTTTAACCCATAGGATAGAATTTTTTTTTTAATTTTTTTTTTTTTTTTTTTAATTTTTTTTTAATTTTATTTTTTAATTATTTTTTTTTATTTATTTATTTATTTTTTTTTTTTTTTAAGCGTTTCACCCCAAGCAATGGCGGGAAGCCACTAGCACGCAAGGGGTTACAGAGAGTTGGAGCTAGAGCAAATAGGAATGATAGAGGAAAGAATGAAGAGAAGGATAGGGGATAGATCAGGGCATCTGGAGGTGTCGATTGACATTACATTTGAATAGTTGGAGATTATAGCTATCAGGGAAACAGGAAGAGGGGAGGGAGTTTCACAGGCGAGATAAAAGTCTTGCTTTAGAAGTTTAGTGACATGGTAATTGTGAGTTCAGTCATTGTATTAGCATATATTGGGTGTACAGACTTTAAACTAAAAATGAGGCATCTCTTTCGCAGGTGAGTATTCACTCTATCATTTGAAGTTATAAAAATGTGTGATTAAAGATATATGCATTAAGTCTTTAGAAAAACAAAAGCAATTGACACCCACCATAATCACCAGTTCTCATCTCCTGCAACTTTTTCCTAAAGCCAAATCCCACTTGAAAAGGAAATTCAAGAGAATGCATTGGGGCATGTGCTCACTATTCCAAAAAGAATTCCAGGAATGCTTCCATCGATGAAAACGGTGCTGGATAAAGCATGTGGCTTCAGAAGAGGATGAATTTAAGATTAAATGCCAAATTGATATCTGCACGAGTACTGATGCTTTTTGCTCAGACATCTTATAAAACTTATATAGAGAAGGTTTTATATTGTATCTCGAAGAAATCATTCATTACATTTAACCATTTTTGGTAGCATCTCCAATCAAATAGCAAGTTGATATTTCTAGGACCTGATCTTTGCCATGAACTCACAACACTTGGGTCAGGTCGCTGAATCCAATCAACAATTTTATCTGCTGGGCCATGTGTCCATAAATTTGGGGGAATTATAAACTTAATGTCTCTGTAATCATTTTTACTTGAGCTTCATATTGCAATTTTTGTTGGTATTGCTTTTTCTCTAGCATTCCATATTACTGGTTCCCATATTCATTTCTATGCTTGGCTGGCTTAGGAGATTTTTGTGGCCTAGCATATGTGCTGATTCCTTGAGTTTTCGTATTTTCTAGGGATTTCTATTATTTGAACTTCAACTCATGAGGTAGACGGGGGTGATCTCCCTTTTCCCTCCATATATCGTCAGCTCTGCTTGATTTTTTTTCTATTTCCTCTTGTGTTAAACTTTATTTCTTGCAGCCTTACCTAAAGCTAGGTGACCTGTTTCTCCTTTATATTTCTTTACACAGCTTATATGGGATGGCATACACAGTCATATTCTCCTGTATTTCTTACTTGGAAGAGGTGTCTGCGAAGTGTCAAACCATTTTTGAAGGTCGTCCCAATGTTATATGGACCACAGATCTTTTGTATTTTCTCCACTAATCCCTTCACATAGAGTAGATAGACCGAAGCTGTTTTCTGAGTGTTGCTATCGTCTTGTACCCTTCTATCCCAGTTTGTCGGAGCTGCTGCCATATACCCAGGGTATTTATGTTGTAGGGTACTGCTTATACTGTCCATTTCTTGTTCATATGTCTCTAGGTTACTCCTTATGACTTGATGTTGTAAGCAATGGATGATCCCTTTCTTTACACTGTATGGGTGCTGGGAGTTGAAGTTGAGGTATTGTCCAGTGAATGTTGGCTTGCAGTATGTCTTGAACCTATGTGAGTTTGTTGTTTTCTCTCTCCATTGTGAACTGTATTAATGATCTTGTTAAATTCATATTGTCCAGTAATAGCTGGACCTCTTCCTGGTATGGCCAGAGTAGGTGTCATCTACTTATCTTTGGCACAGGGTTGACTTTAGTGATGTGGATTCGAATGCCATTTCTTCAAAGTATTCCATGTATATGTTTGCCATTGCTGGTGATAATGGGGAGCCCATTCCTAAGCTTTCCTCCTGTCGATATGTCTGATCCCATTAATGGGTCAATTATATCTACAAGGAATTGACTCAGAGGGTGGCACATAGCCTTGGCACCTAACAATCGGCCTGAGCAAAATACTCTCTTGGTGAATTTTGGAGAGACTGTATATGTGAGGTAACTTGGTTTAATGCTGCAACAATGGCCTGTACGTCTTAGGTGGGAAGTGGTTCTTGTTTTTGATTAGGATCTGTGACGGTTTTCGTTCTGTTTGCATTGTTGGATATTTCTATAATTTACTATAGCTACCATTTTTATAGAGGTCTTTCAGTTTTCCTATATATTCTGATTTGTCCACCACTACAGTCGCATTGTCTTGTCAGCTGGTAGTATGATGATGTTTTCATTATTCTGTAGGGCTTTGATTTCCATCCTCTCGAGCTTCATGATTTGGGCGGATTGCTTTCATCAGTATCTCTCACTTTCCATTTTAGCTCATCCACCTGAGCCTGAAGGATGTTCAAGGCTATTTCCTTTAATTGAGCAATGAAGTCCAAATATGGTATCAGTAAAATAAAGGGTTCAGTTCAAAATTCCAATTACCTGACAAAGGCCGAAGCATACAACAGCTATAACATCGGGAACATGGCAATAAAGATATGGACAACAGTCTGAACAATGTAAATAAGTTAAATAATTACAATACTTCATCTCGGAAATATAGGCAGATATTCAAGTCCTTAAGATTTGGAAAAATGTTTGAGCAGTTATACCTCATTTACATTATTTGGACTATTGTCCTCATCTTTGTCGCCATATTTATTACAACATTTCGGCTGTTGTACACTCCAGCCTTCTTCAGGTGGTTGGAATGTTGAACTGAACCCTTTATTTTGCTCACTAGAGTAGACTGGTCTAGTTACATGTGCCATGTTTAATGAATGTCAGTTATCTCCTGTTAATTCCCCTCTGAAAGTTCTCCACTGTCTTAACCGGGTATTGAACTCACACTCTTTGGGTCCTTACTGGATCTAACTAACGCCTTTATCCACTGTGCCATGTGTACTTGAGGACAGTTATACCTCATCAGAATATAGTTTAGGTTGTAAAAACAATGTTTCGACTGATCAGTTTTCATCAAATATAATAAAATAGGAAAACATTTCAAGAAATAATATACCAATCAGATTAGTCCATTTTGGCAGCATTATACTGGAAATTTTCCCACCCTGCCCCCATTTTATTTATTTATTTATTTTTTTTTTTAAGAAAACCACATTGCATACATACTCTACTGTGCACCATGCAGACAAGCCAATATATGTTGCTACCTTAAACTTTTTCATTCTGCAACAATATTCACTGTCAACTATCTAGGCTTCACCCTAGATATATATTTACCCTTCTTGCCCAACCCCAAGATATGGGTCTGCCAAAATAGATTGTAAAATCTCTACTTTGGTTATGGCTTTCTTATATTCTTTGAGTTTAGCTTTAATGGTCAGTTAATGTAGACTTATAAATGTGTAAGACAGATTCTAGCAAGAAGAATTGTCTTGCCCAATGTAGTGACCCAACTTTCCTAGCAACAGTCTGAGCAATTGATTCAGTATAATCTTCCAAACTTTGTGTCAGTGGAAAATGTTAACCTGAGATGGTGCAATGAGTCACACTTCTAGATGATAACAATGGGCATGCTCATGGAAGGTAAAAAAGGTTCTCTCAGATGATTAAAAAGCGACTGGTTTGGTTTTGCTGGCATTAAAATTACCGCCCCCCCCTTTTTTTTTTTGAAAAAGTTATAAATGTAACTTTACTGTAATTGCTTTTTATTTTTATTATGATTGTTACTCACAATTTAGATGTGATTCCTCAGAGCTGAAGAGTTCTTGTCTTGTCTAACTTACCAAAATATGAGGAAACTTCAGAATTTTATTTTGTAATCCCTTCATTGTTTGGCTGAGAACTTTTCTATGCCTCCTCATCTGCAGTGGACCTTGGATTCCTTGCATTCACTTATATGCAAATACCATTGGGGGGGGGAGGTATGAATTCATCTACTATGCCAGCTATGGGTTAAATAGTATAACTTATCAACAGAAATCATTGTTATTCCCAAAAAGTTAATGGAATATTAACTTTAAAAAAAAAATTACTTTTACAATCCAGAAATGTTTTGGCTTTAATAAACCATAGAAAACAAATCCATTTTCTACAGTATCCAAATTCTGTTAAATTCTGTTAAATGTTGATTAAAATGTCAATATCAACACACAATGCTCTGTTTGGGCACTTTCATGTGTCGTCTTGCTAGATCAATTACGATTGAATGAGTTCGATCTTTACTGGATGCTCCCTACTTTTGGCCTTGTGCCGCATGTAAGCTATGCTTAGCAAAACATAATATACTTAACATTAAGAATAATTCAATTGTAATAGTGGTTATCAGACAGAAGCAATTCTTTATTTGCATTTTATTTTGAGATTTTAAAACATACCAGGTGAGTATTTCATGTTTTATAACAATATAGATATTTTAATTGCAATAAATATAATATTACTTTTATATAGATGAGGCTTTTTCCTTAAATTGACATTCATGGTTTTGTCTTAACTGAGCACTGATACCGACACCAACTTGGTAAACTCATGAGAATAAAAAATGCATTAGAATTCGGTGAATAATAGGTAATTATAATTATTGTATGTTAGGCATGTGCCTATCATGTGAGAGATTCCGTCTTTAGGCTGGACATACTATGAGGTGATTAACTCGTTCACAAAACTCTTTGTATATTCACTGCTGGTCATTCTGTTTTTCTTAAGTAGTTTTGTTTATAAGTTCATTGTTTGGTTATGTCATTGTTAATCACTAGAAATACCTGTATAAAATACCTGCAAAAAAATTCAAGGTTTTCCTATTTGAATTCTCTAATGAATTTTAATTCTTAAGTTAATGATTGAATAAGCCCATGAGTTCTACAATAAAATATCTGTAGAATTCTCCTGGGCACATTGTTAAATATTTGAGATTAACAATTTTAACAGACTATTGCAATAAACATAAATCTGAATGCTGGTCATTATTTTAAGAAGTAAGGGGGTACAAATGAAAAGATTTGAAATTAACTTTTTCCATTTCACTGAAACGGACGTTAAACACACGAGTGCTATTGTCTCTTCTATCTTCCCTTTTTTCTTTCATTTTCTCACTGAAACCAAGTAGTGTCTCTGATATGTCGTTTTCCATCTGTCTACATGATCAAAAACAAATAGTCTATTTTTCATGAGGTATTGGCAGGACATAAGTCTTACTAAGGGAGACAAAGAGTTATAAGATAGGGGTTTTTTTTTCTTGAAAATTAACATTTATAGATTTGTCTTATCTGAGTACTAATAATGATACAAACTTGGCAAACTCATGACGTTAAAAAAATGCATTAGAATTTGGTGAATAGTAGGTAATTATAGTATTGTATGTTAGGCATATGTATATCATGTGAGAGAGATTAAATCAAGATGGGCATTCTATGAGGAGGATTAACTCTTTCACAAAACTCTATTCGTATATTTACTGCTGGTCATTACGCTTTTAAGTTGTCTTATTTACAAGTTCATTGTTTGGTTATGCTGTTATTAATAATGTTATTAAAAACAAAATTCTTGTCTTTTCCACTTAGGTTGGTAATTGGGACTAATTTATAGCTATGTTAGTGTAGCAGAAGGTTATTGTCAAAGACCATCTGTTGCAGATGCTAGTTCTCTCTCTTTCCTGACAAGTTTGTTCTCATCTACTTCCCCACTCGTTAAGTTTAATATAATACAGTTAAATTTATGTCCATTGATTTCAAAAATTTCTAAATTACTTCAAATGTCAGCTTTGTATATAAATGATCTTTGTTTTTTGTGGACATAATGTATTAATTGGATTTCTGTATTTATCTGTTTACTTTATTTTTTTTATTATGTGATTTTATGGTCACTGAATAGATCATTTTTGTTCCCTTGTACTCTGCTGAATCCCAAGCCACATAGGAATCAAAGGAAACGACTAAACAAACTTTGCTGTAACGGCTACCCAAAATGAAACCCTTGATAATAGTTTTAGGATTCCTTATATGAACCTGAAAAATGAAATAACTTAGTTTCATTAAACATAAATACTGGACTGACATTGTAAATAACAAACTGATTCTGGGAGAATGGAGGCAGTCATTTAAAAAAGGGAAGAAAGGCTGAGGTAACGTTGGCTCAGCTGCACATAGGCCGCACATGCCTTACTTATTCATACTTGCTGAAGAATGAAGATCAGCCAACATGTACAACATGACATGCCACACTTTTGGTGAAACATTTTAACTGAATGTACAGGGTGGTCTGAAAATCACGTCACTCCTATATAATATGATTTTCTGTTTCATATGTCTGACATGAGCTTTGAAGAGACGTAAGGGGTGACACGACTTTCGGACAACTCTGTACTTAACACCTGTAAGACATAAATACTATAAGGAAACTAACATGAGAATTTTTTGAAA
The DNA here is from genome assembly GCA_964036315.1 of Acanthosepion esculentum. Classification (NCBI taxonomy): domain Eukaryota; kingdom Metazoa; phylum Mollusca; class Cephalopoda; order Sepiida; family Sepiidae; genus Acanthosepion; species Acanthosepion esculentum. The sequence goes on along the minus strand of OZ038493.1, from coordinate 81,824,742 downwards.
ATACTGAAACTGTCGACATAATGTCCTACCTTGAACTGAAGCATATAACACAACAAATCGTGTACAAAATATATCTATAAAACATAATTTTAAACTTTCAGAGTAAACGTATATACAAAATATCTGTAGTTGAAAGCATACAATTGTGTTCAAAATATATTTCTGAAGCCATAAAATTGTTCAAAATATTTAGATTTCGGCTTTAAATAACCCATAGAGATGTTGATATGCCACTAAACAAAATCAACCAACGGGTTTTCTGTCTGGATTTACTTCCATAGCCTATTCCATCTTTGGATATGACCGCAAGGCGATGGTTTCAAAATCGGGGTTTTCCTTCTTCAAGATGGACTGCCTTCCCTGAGCTGCTGGACTCCTTTTACCCAGAGCAGCAGGTTATGAGGTGCCAGTTCTCTGCCTTCACCTATTCTCCGGCTTGGAGTTGGACTTTGTTCTCAGAGGCTATTTGAGACGCATGTCATGGAAGCATTTTATAGATAGTGGGAACTCCCCCCCCCTACCCCAGCACTCTCGTCTGACAATCTTTGGAATATATATCATGTACATATACAAACATTTCATACATATATATATATGTGTGTGTGTGTGTGTGTGTTTTAGAAGCTCAAAAAGATTTTAACAGTTTCTTTAAAATATATAAAACATTAGGTGGCTAATTCTTTATCAATTAATAGTTTAGGTGATAGTGCTGTTAAAAAGACAGTATAAATTATTTTATTGCATGTTAAATGACTTCATAATCTCCAAGTATTTTAAGCTTAAATCCCGCTTTATATTTTCACTTTTTGTTTCTGCTACCTTTTTCTAAAATGAAACATTTCGATATTTAGGTTTGTTTATGTATTTTTCATAATTTATCTTGTTTTCTAGTGTTTCTATTTACCTAACATTATGTATAATCATAAGTGTGAAAGAAAAACCCTACCAATAACAAACCTGTCAAAGGAGAAGACATGACAATAAAAAAAAAAAAAGACATTTTTTTTTTTGTTTCTTTACCTGTACAAAAACCTATTCTTTTTTTTACCTTTTACAAAAGCCCAAGGTGCTCAATATCTCAAATTAAACTAAGACAGAACAATAACAATAACAAACACCAAATAATGCTGAGGAACTCCAAATCGTAACAGAATTTGACGCATCAAATTCAGAGTTAAAATTTACATTGTGACATGTTCTAGATGTTTAGATTTCATTTTTGTTTTTCTATTTTTTGTTTAATTTATATATTCAAATCAAAATTGACGATAAACTGTCTAAAGTTCATGTTTTTTCTTCTCCCAGTAGCATTCCAAAACCTACCAAGATGTTGCCAATAAAATCTTGTCTAATTGACTAAATTTAATTCTTGATAATGGCCGAGACAGTTGAAAGTAACTGAACAAAAATGGAACAAAAGCCTGAACTTTGGACACATTATCCACATTTTTTTGTATTTGGACAACTCATCTACAGACAAGGAAAATGCAATAACAAATTAAATCTACCTGTTTTAGTTGAATTTCACAAAACTTGTTTAAATGAATTTTTGCTGCCTATACTGGTGTATCTGTTTGTGCACCATGTATTTCAGATCATAAATTTAGTGGGCCATAGATGAAAGACAACCTATTGTAATTAGGAAATAAAAAGGCCTACTGTTTTCAAGGCAATTGTGGCCACTTGGAGAGTAGTTAGGCTACAGATGTCTAGTGCACTAGTATGACTCCATCAGAGCCACTGCCCTGTTACAGAGAAAGCTGGGTAATTCTGGAAGTTTAAAATATTCAAATTTGATTATCTGGTAACAGACCAACTTTTTTTTTTTTTTTTTTAAAGAGTGCCTTGAAAACCTAAGTTTTCATGCTCTTGGGGGACTTAGTTTGCAAAGTTTGCCTTTCTTCGACGTGTTTTTTACTTTCCATTCTAAGTTCATTTGTCAGGGGATTTGCATATCTTCTGACACCATGTTCCATTGCAATATCTTTTAATAGCCTATCATAAGGCAGCCTTTGTTCAGAAAAGACATTAGCCTTCTAAATTCCATTTGTACTTGACTATCTTACAGAATGTTCACTTTTATGGTGATAAAGATTGGCTAAATGCAAATTGCAAGCTGGAGGTAGCAAAATCGAACAAATGTGGATGTGTTTTAACAGAGGATGGAAAGAGTGACACTGAAATCTGAAGGCATATTGGGATAGCCTAGGGAGCATTCCAAAAGATAATCAGAGTACTGAGAAATCAGAAAATTATGCTAGAAATAAGGTAAAGGGTACTAAAGTGCTGTGTGATATCTCTCCTCCTGTATGGCAGTGAGTGCTGGTCAGTCTCCTCAATGATGAATAGGATCAACAGATATATGGTCCTCCAGAAAGATGCTGGAGATATCGTGGGCCAAACGTGTGAGTAATGACAGTTTGGGAGAAAATGGAAACAAAAAGGAAACTAATACTTGACATCAGGAAAAGACCCTTGAGCTTCCTAAGGCATAATAGGTTGCGATGGGTAAATTGTCATTTCATATTTTCAATTTTGCACATGTTTGTTTTTGATTTTTATCAACTGCACAGTATAGTTGGGCACTGCCTGTTAAAAAAAAAACCCATGATGCAATTCACTCTGGCAGAAATTTGAAAATGACATGCTGTATTGCTTGGCGTTTGTGCTGGAACCCCCAATATGAACATTTCAGAGTGTTTGGGTGTCAATCTGAGGACAGTGCAGAGGATTTGGAAAGAATTGGATGAGTCTAATGGTGATCACAAAGGTACAGCAGCTCAGAAAAATCACTAATCATTCTGATAAGAAAATAACTCCCGAATTTTATATTTTTAATTTTGCACATGCCCAGTATAGTAGGGTCAGTTTGGCACTGTCTGTGAGAAAAAAAAGCACCATGACACAATTCACTCCACCAGAAATTTGGCAATGACATGCTGTATATTCTTGGCACTTGCACCTGAAGCTCCAATGCAAACATTTCAGGCTGTTTGGGTGTCAATCTGAGGACAGTGCAGAGGATTCAGAAAGTTGGATGAATCTAATGGTGAGCATGAAGGTGTTTGGAGTGATCACTAATGATGGTGATGTTATGCCTCCATTGATCTTCCCACAGGGCCTTTTACTCAACATGGAGGCCTACATCAAGTTCCTTGAGGAGGTAGTGCTTCCCTATGTCTGGCAACAGGACTGCATCACCCCTTACATCTGGCCACTTAACTCCCCAGACTGCAACCACCTTGATTATTAAATGTGGGGCACAGTTGAGACCAACAAAACTCCTTGTAATGCCTGCGCCGAAGGCAAGGATTATGGCAGCATCCACCAACTTAAACAAAGAGACCATCCAGAAGAGTTGCTGGATATTCCGAAGTCATCTGTGGGCCATGGTTGAAGCCAATAGTGATATTATTGAATAAATTTACTCTTAGTATTTAAAGATATTTTTGTAATTTTGGTAAATATATCTGTTAAAATGAGATGTCAGTGTTATTTTCAGTTTTGCATAATTTAGATGACAATTTACCCACTGCACCCTTAAATTTTGTGGTTATAAAATAAATATTGTTTTGAGTTATTTTGACTAATTTTCTCTTGAAAGTTTATTGCTCATCAAACTTGATAGAAAAGAAGAAAAACTGGTTTAATTTTATTCACCTCTTACATTCTTACTTTGCTTCTCATAAATCTACCATACATTTAAGTTTGTTTTTATATTTGAATTTCTGGAATTAGGAATTACCATAATTTACATATGGACTAACATCCTCATCTTTGTTGTGATGAAGTTTTGGCTATTGGGATCTCTGGTTGTCTTCAGGTGTCTGTAAATTCAGGTAACCTTCAGGGTATTTGGAACCGAATTTTATATTTATATCTTGTAGAAGTTTCTTGTTCCATGAGGAAATAGCCCATTGGATTAAATCATTGGTTTGTGAGTTCAATCCCTGGGCGAGGTAGTAGTAGACTTGGACTTAAAGCAAGCAATTGCTGAATATATATATATATATATATATATATATATATATATATATAAAAAATCATCATCCATTTGACTTTTGTAAATATAAGTGAGTATCCGAATACAGAAGCCATATTGAATTTCCTATGGTCTGTCAATAGCAGCCATCAGCAATTCTTGTATAGTCATTCTTGACCATTGTTTAACATTGTCCAAGCAGTTTTTACATTGGCATCCTCTCCTCCGTCCACCTTTAATGATACCTTGCATGATGGTTTTGCACAGTTTGTCGTGCCTTGTAACGTGTCCAAACCACACCATTTTTCTCCATTTGACAGTGGAGAGAAGTTCCTAGTGGTCCACAAAACTTTTAACCCTTTTCTGCACAAACTCATTGGTTTTATGTTCCCAATAGAAGTTGCCAAGGAGTTTTCGCATGCATTTGTCTTCAAACGCTTGTATCCCCCTCTTTCTGCCAACAGTATTCAGGTTTCACATCCCTATGTGACAGCAGACTACCATTGATTTGTGCAGTCTGTACTTCGTTTGAAAGCTGATTTTTCTCCTCCATATTCTTGCCATTTTGGCCATAGCTGTGGCAATCTGTGTGTGAATTTTCTGAGCTGCAGGTACCATCTTTTAGTCAAGATTGCTCCTAAGTATTTAAAAATTGGATGCTTCCTCCAGTGACTTCCCATTCATGGTAATGTTGACATGACACAGGTGTTACTGTTTGTGCCATTCACCATTACTTTGGAGCTGACCTCCATTCCATAAGCTTCTGCTCTTTCAACAAGTTTGCTGGTCAAGTCCTGGAGGTCACTGTTACTACCTTCTGTGAGGTCAATATTGTCTGCAAAATGTAGGTTACAGATGGATCTGCCCCCAATAGAGATTGAAGGATCATGCTCGTTCAGAGTTTCTTGCATGATTCTCTCTAGAAATAGATTGAACAATCTGGGTGAAAATACACGTCCATGTCTCACACTGTCAGTTGTTTGGAAGAGTCCTCCCATTTGCTTTCCCAGAAGAACTGCACTAGTGGCATCTTTAGGGCCTGGGTGACTTGGATGATTCTGTTATCTACATTGAATTCCATAAGGATTTACCAGAGACCATCATGCCTTTTATGATCAAATGCTTTCTTGAAATTGACATTGTGTAACACGTCCTAATGTTGCAGGTGTTTCTCTATGAGGATCCTACAATTGAGAACCTGTTCCATTGTACTCCATCCAGCTCTAAAACCTGCCTGTTCCTTTGATAGCATTTCTTCAGCTTTGGATTTCAAACTGTTCAAAATAATACAGAGTAGGACTTTACTAGGATGACTGATCAGGCTTATTGTCCTAAAATTTTGACACTGCCTGGGGCTTCCTTTCTTTGCCAGGGATATTACCAATATGCATATCTCCATGGACAGTGAAATGAGAGTACTGACTCTTTGTACATCTAAAAAAAAAAAAAGAAATTTCAGTTCAAAATTTATTTAGGGTTAACCAGATTAAGTTGAAGGCCTTAGAAAAAATCTGCTGAAATGTTGTGATGAAAACAAAGATTTGACATTTATCTGAAAGTAAATGTTTTAAATAATTTGTTTTTTTTTTGTTCTTCACCCCATAAATTTTCTCCAGCCATCTTTGAAAATTGCAAATGAAAATATATATTTTTATTCTGTTTCATATTATGTGAAATGTTAGCATTATTAATATCTTTGTAACATTTGCTCTTACTTTTCTGCTAGTGTTCTGGAATGTTAGAACACCACATATTTTTCCCTGATATTTAGCAAGTGACCAGTTAAATTATGACTGATTAATTAGCTTTTACTTCTGTCAAGAAACTTTCGGATTTTAGCCATCATATTTGTGTAAATTACAAGTTTTGTTTACTGAAAATAAAATGTCTATATTTGAATTTTTGAAACAATTCTTTTTTTAATATTGACCTTTTCATTCAATTTAATTTTTTTTTTTTTTTTTTTTTTTACCCTATAAAAAACAGAAAATTCAAGACCATATATAAGAAGACCATTAAGAACTAAGTGATTTATCTATAATATTTTAAACGAGGCATTTCAAAAGCCCTGGTATTAATGCTGACAATGCTCCATTAATTAGGTTGAGTTTAGATAAATTCTCATCAGTTTATACATGTGTAAAATCTTTCAAAGTGAAACAGAACATTGGTTAGTCTGGAATATTCTAATTGTCAGCAGCAGTCAACCATCAAACACTAATGAGCGAAACGCTTTTTAAAAAATGTTGAATGCAGGCGATTCATTGTCAGCTGATTGAGTTTTTCTACAATTGCAGTTGTTGACAGCTTTGCAAATTCATCAGAAGCACATGCTATCCTTTTCATAACTGGGCAGCTTGAAATTAGTCAATAATACAAAGAAAGCTAAAATGATACTTGAATATGTTTATGCATTCATTTTCCTTTCTCTTGTTTTTTTTCCCACCCTTCTTTTGTTGCTTGTTTCTCCCTCCCACCCTTCTTTTGTTGCTTGTTTCTCCCTCCTCCCACCCTTCTTTTGTTGCTTGTTTCTCCCTCCTCCCACCCTTCTTGTTGCTTGTTTCTCCCTCCTCCCACCCTTCTTGTTGCTTGTTTCTCCCTCCTCCCACCCTTCTTGTTGCTTGTTTCTCCCTCCTCCCACCCTTCTTGTTGCTTGTTTCTCCCTCCTCCCACCCTTCTTGTTGCTTGTTTCTCCCCCCTTCCCACCCTTCTTGTTGCTTGTTTCTCCCCCCTTCCCACCCTTCTTGTTGCTTGTTTCTCCCCCCTTCCCACCCTTCTTGTTGCTTGTTTCTCCCCCCTTCCCACCCTTCTTGTTGCTTGTTTCAAACCCCCTTCCCATCCTTCTCTTGTTGCTTGTTTCAAACCCCCTTCCCATCCTTCTCTTGTTGCTTGTTTCTCCCCGACCCTTCTTCTCTTCTACAGGTTGCTTTATTTTAAGACTCCCTATTTAAAATAAATATAAAAGACAATCTTATGAATAATAGATCCAGCATTTTCATTATTTTCCACTGGATCTTTGTATAAATTCCATAAATTTAGCTCTTCATTGCTCTAAATACAGGGCAATTTCAGCAACTTTATTCTAACTAGACAATTTTCTCTGAACTCCGTATAGGAAAAAGAAATTATGTACACATTTGATATCCTGTTTTATTCATAGAAATTTCTACAAGGACTTGATTTGAATTCATTGCAACATTACTTGCAACTGATCCATCTCAGATTGGACATATAATTCTCCTCTGTTTTACCTATTGTAACACTTTTAATTTTGCTAACCTTTATCACTCTGTATGTGACTTCATTTGCTGTACAAAAAGTTTATCCTGCCACAGAAGATGGCTCTGATCTGTGTTTGAATTTCATAGTTGTCATATCCTGTTATGGCAACAGAAAACAACTTTGAGTGAAATTAACTATAAGAATACTGCAATTAAAAGGCCTTGTAAAAGAATGCAGCAGAAAGGGAACTTAATGATGCAGAGTTCTAAATGTTAAAAAAAGCAACAACAGAAACTGAGAAAAAAAAGTTAAATGAAGAATGACCGTTATTCCCCATGTATAATACGCATTTCTTTTTCTAAAAACTAATTATCAAAATCAGGGGTGCATATTATGCACAGCTACAAAAATTTTTTTTTTTTAAATTGCTATAAAATAAGACTTATCATAAAACTAAATTAGAATAATATTATTCTATGTTTAAAACTGTTTTTTTAAATAAGAGTAGGAAATGCTGGCCATAATGAAATTGGAGACGTACAATTTATAGGGTTTGATTACCAAACAAGGGGTGTGTATTATGTGTAAGTAGAAGCATTTTCCTGCACTTTCAGCACAATTTTAGGGGTGCGTATTATGGATGAAGGCATATTATACATGAGGAATTATACATTTTTAAACTGATAACTGTTTGGAAAATTAACCTTTTGAACTCTGACCAATAGTTCTACTCTCCATGACTCTGTCATCCAATAGCTGGTATACCAGCCACTCATCTTCATAGGGTTAATGACAAACACAAAAAAAAAAAATTTTCATGAACCATGTTTCATTCTTTAGGACTTCATAGGACTAAGATGATGTTTCCATTGATGTAACTACATATGCATGCAAATGTAAGGAGAGGCTGAAATTTTAAACTGTCTTTCTTTTCTTTTTTCCTTATGCGTGTTTGGATATGTCTTGCCAATTTCATTTATTTGCTTTTTCTTTGTTTATATTTTATCAATTTTATTAAGTAAATATATAAATAAAGAAAAATAAATTAAATAAAATTTGCTAGATAATATATCCAAACGTAAAAAAAAATTTTTTTAAGTTTAAAATTACAGCTTCACCCCATTCTTCATATACATAATTACATTAATAGAAACATTACTTTTGTCTACAGCCCTAAAGGATATATGTCACAAAAAAAATTTCCACTTTATCATTCATTTTCTTAAAATTGTTCTGATATATAAAAAAATTGTATATTATTTCCTTCTATATAGATTAAGATCTGCATATCTATACACAATGCCAAGGATCAAAGTATAGTATCTGCTCATTCACCCTATGAATTGCATTTACGTCGATATGCAAATAAATCAAAATCAGCTAAAACAAAAAAATTATTTTAGATGATTGGTTTTTTTTTCTTCCTTTTTTTTCTGCAATAAAGTCACTGCGATGCAAGAGGATTACTGAGTGAAAAGAATTAAATTCTGGAAGACAAGATGGCAATTGGTGTTGAAACTTTTGAAGATTGTTGATGGCAGAAAAGCAAGAAATCAGAAGAGTTCCTTAGGCAAGATTAGAAGACTTGGTTACATTTTAGCTAATTCAACAGTAAAACAAGACCTTAGTTGCCAATTGGAATTCATGTGGTTGAGGAAGCAGAGGAAAACTCAGAACAATTGATATGAAAATATTTTTTTTTATTTTATTTTATTTTTTAATCAAGAATCTCGGGTTATGTAGCAGACCAGATGTGATATATGCATAGATGAAGGGTAGATTAATAATCCTGTAAAGAAGGCTTCTGGTAAGAAAAATTGCCTGACACCTAATAAACAGGCATACTTAGCAGTTCTCTTCATTTTGCTGGAAAACATGAGACCAGGACCCTACTCTCTTTCTGTTGGGCAAGATAGCCTGACCAGAACCCAACTCTCTTCAGGCTAGTTTGGATTCAGTTTTCCTTCTCCTAGACATGTTTCCAATCAAGGGTGTATCTCTTCTGCTATTTAACCCATAGCTGGAGGAAGGAGGGTTGAATTCCTATTCCGACTTCTTAAGGAATTCGAATTTGGCTCACTAATTTCTCATTTTGAGCTGTTATCCCTTACATGACCCGCACATCCACCACAGGTACTACACTTTGATCCTAATCCTGTCTTAATGAATACAAAGATAATCTGCATGTAAAATTTACATTTATCTGTTGACAAATTCTGGTCTTCATTTAACAAATTGCTTTCTGTAATATATATAGTGTAATTTTTTTTTTTTGTTTGTGTGTATGTGATATATATATATATATATATATATATATATATATATATATATATATATATATATATATAAAAATTAAATAAAATGTGTGTGTGTTTCTTGGTTAGTCATTGCTTTTGTTCTCCTTTCCATCCCAGTAGAATATTTAACAAATCCTTGGTTGGTGAGGTTGCATTTAGTCAACCAGTTTTGAAGGAATGCCTATGGTATGTCCTTTTTAAACAGAAATGATTGCAAAACAAAAATATATTTTGAAAGGTTGACTAACCAAAAAGCCTTGCTAAAACTGCTGTGTCTCCTGTGCAGATGACATTTTGTTTTCACCTCTGACCTTCCCAAAACTGGCCGTTCCTAATCCCAGTCACACTGTTTCATAATCATATTGCAACTTTTTTTTTTTTTTCCTACCAATATTTTAATCTCTTCATCCGCTTTTGTATGCACCCCCATAATTCTCTCTCTCTCTCGCTAATTTGCCTGCAGGTAAATGAGGTCCCATCTAGTTACCTGATGTTTTTTCATGAATGCATCAAGATGAATCTTTTGTTAGATAAGACTGGAGCATAATAGAGGCTACAAAGAAACTTGTTAGTGTAACTGCACTACTGGGATAGCTACAATTTATAACCTTCTTGTTCACAGAATTCTCTGCATATAACATGAGCTCTTATTTTAATCTGACATAAGGGCACCTCGACGTGGTGTAATGGTTAACAAGCTTGTCTTGCTAGAACAATTATGACCAGGTAGTGAGTTGGTTCCTCACTGGGTGCCCCATACTTTTGGCCTTGTCACACATCTAAACTATGCTTACAAAATCACCTTATTTTAATTTGACATTTTTACTTACATTATTTGGACTGTTCTCGACTTTATTGCCACATTCACAACGTCTCGGCCATTTTATGCAATGCCTTTTCCAGGTGAAATTCATTGGAAGTTCCAACCGAACCCTTTAATTAGTTTACAGCGGTAGATTGTTCTAATTCCATGTGGCGTGCCGTTTTTAGCTAATTTGCCTTCATAACTCAAGTTTTTCTCTCTCTCTCTCTCTCTCTTTCTCTCTCTCTCTCTCTCTTTCTCTCTCTGAACTCTTTGGGTCAAGTCGCTTTTGGATTAACCTATCAAGGCTGTGTACAACATCTAAAATGCTGCGAATATGGAAATACTGAAAGGTGCATTTTCTTTAAGTTTTCTCACATGTACAGGCCAGTAAACAAAACAAAATACTGTTTATAATAAACGGAGTATCTACTCAAATACAAGTACTTGCTAAAAATAATGTTAATTTAAGAATGTCAGATTAAGAAATAAGATTCATTAATTCTTTAGAAATTGCTTTGTTTATGTTTTGGATATGAAACTGAGGAAATATGAACGAGTGAATGGGCTTTGAAGGCAAAATAGGACTTTCCATGATTAGGAAGCTCTTCATAGCTGAATGCTCATAGCACATCAGATCTAATGACAGTTTTTCCTGCCAAAGGGGATGCATGTTCAAATCCAGTACTTTTTTTTTTTTTTTTTTTTTTTTTTTTTTTTTTTTGTTTGCATTTTTAAGTTTTCTTTAGTCTTCTGCCAGGCAGACAAAATAAAATACTGTTTAAAATAAAGAGATCTACTGAAATATGGGTATCCTCTAAGAATAATATTTAATGTAATAAAAACCTTCAGTATATAAAATTAAAAACTTCGAACTTATTAAAGTTTTTTTCATGCAGAATACAATAGCTGTTCATATAGTATGTTGCAAAATGTATATTACTGTTGTGTATATTTTGAATTCAGATTTAAACTATAAACAAGACAAACAGGATTGAACCAGACATGATTTTCAATCAATAAAACAAGTGTTTGGTTTTATTAAAAAAAAAAAAAAAAAAAAAAGAAAAAGGCAGTCACTCTGTAATTGTGTATGGTTTGGTTATTTAAAAATTTTCTGACCACCTTAACCCATTAACGACTACAGTAAATTCCAGTATTAGCGACTTATAAAAATCTGGTATTAACAAGAGATTACAACCTAAACTGACCCATTTTTGGGATAGCAGTAATTAATAGTTTAAGCAAAATGGAACTCTTGAGCTAATAAAGAATAAAATTCATTTACCTTCGATTTCTGTAAAAGACATTCTATATGTATGTATGTATGTGTGTGTGTGTGTGTGTGTGTGTGTGTATATATATATATGTGTATATATATATGTATATATATGTGTATATATATGTGTATATATATATGTATATATATGTGTATATATATGTGTATATATATGTGTGTATATATGTGTATATATGTGTATATATATGTATATATGTGTATATATATGTGTATATATGTGTGTATATATATATGTATATATGTGTATATATATATGTATATATGTGTATATATATATGTATATATGTGTATATATATGTATATATGTGTATATATATATGTATATATGTGTATATATATATGTATATATGTGTATATATATATGTGTATATATATATGTATATATGTGTATGTATATATGTGTATATATATATGTATATATGTGTATATATATATGTATATATGTGTATATATATATGTATATATGTGTATATATATATGTATATATGTGTATATATATATGTATATATGTGTATATATATATGTATATATGTGTATATATATATGTATATATGTGTATATATATATGTATATATGTGTATATATATATGTATATATGTGTATATATATATGTATATATGTGTATATATATATGTATATATGTGTATATATATATGTATATATGTGTATGTATATATGTGTATATATATATGTATATATATATATGTATATATGTGTATATATATATGTATATATATATATGTATATATGTGTATATATATATGTATATATGTGT
>OZ038493.1:81781962-81812164 GCA_964036315.1 Acanthosepion esculentum | reverse complement strand
GTAATGTGTATATATATATATATATGTATGTGTGTATGTGTATATATATATATGTATGTGTGTATGTGTATATATATATATGTATGTGTGTATGTGTATATATATATATGTATGTGTGTATGTGTATATATATATATGTATGTGTGTATGTGTATATATATATATGTATGTGTGTATGTGTATATATATATATGTATGTGTGTATGTGTATATATATATATGTATGTGTGTATGTGTATATATATATATGTATGTGTGTATGTGTATATATATATATGTATGTGTGTATGTGTATATATATATATGTATGTGTATGTGTATATATATATATGTATGTGTGTATGTGTATATATATATATGTATGTGTGTATGTGTATATATATATATATGTATGTGTGTATGTGTATATATATATATGTATGTGTGTATGTGTATATATATATATATGTATGTGTGTATGTGTATATATATATATATGTATGTGTGTATGTGTATATATATATATGTATGTGTGTATGTGTATATATATATATGTATGTGTATATATATATATGTATGTGTGTATGTGTATATATATATATGTATGTGTGTATGTGTATATATATATATGTATGTGTGTATGTGTATATATATATATGTATGTGTGTATGTGTATATATATATATATGTGTGTATGTGTATATATATATATGTATGTGTGTATGTGTATATATATATATGTATGTGTGTATGTGTATATATATATATGTATGTGTGTATGTGTATATATATATATGTATGTGTGTATGTGTATATATATATATGTATGTGTGTATGTGTATATATATATATGTATGTGTGTATGTGTATATATATATATGTGTGTATGTGTATATATATATATGTATGTGTGTATGTGTATATATATATATGTATGTGTGTATGTGTATATATATATATATATGTGTTTGTGTATGTGTATATGTGTATATATATATATGTATGTGTGTATGTGTATATATATATATGTATGTGTGTATGTGTATATATATATATGTATGTGTGTATGTGTATATATATATATGTATGTGTGTATGTGTATATATATATATGTATGTGTGTATGTGTATATATATATATGTATGTGTGTATGTGTATATATATATATGTATGTGTGTATGTGTATATATATATATATGTGTGTATGTGTATATATATATATGTATGTGTGTATGTGTATATATATATATGTATGTGTGTATGTGTATATATATATATGTATGTGTGTATGTGTATATATATATATGTATGTGTGTATGTGTATATATATATATGTATGTGTGTATGTGTATATATATATATGTATGTGTGTATGTGTATATATATATATGTATGTGTGTATGTGTATATATATATATGTATGTGTGTATGTGTATATATATATATGTATGTGTGTATGTGTATATATATATATGTATGTGTGTATATATATATATGTATGTGTGTATGTGTATATATATATATGTATGTGTGTATGTGTATATATATATATGTATGTGTGTATGTGTATATATATATATGTATGTGTGTATGTGTATATATATATATGTATGTGTGTATGTGTATATATATATATGTATGTGTGTATGTGTATATATATATATATGTGTGTATGTGTATATATATATATATGTGTGTATGTGTATATATATATATGTATGTGTGTATGTGTATATATATATATGTATGTGTGTATGTGTATATATATATGTATGTGTGTATGTGTATATATATATGTATGTATGTATGTGTGTATATGTATGTGTGTATATGTATGTGTGTATATGTATGTGTGTATATGTATGTGTATATATGTATGTGTGTATATGTATGTGTATATATATATATGTATGTGTATATATATATGTATGTGTATATATATATGTATGTGTGTATATGTATGTGTATATATATATGTATGTGTGTATATGTATGTGTATATATATATGTATGTGTGTATATGTATGTGTATATATATATGTATGTGTGTATATGTATGTGTATATATATATATGTATGTGTGTATATGTATGTGTATATATATATATGTATGTGTGTATATGTATGTGTATATATATATATGTATGTGTGTATATGTATGTGTATATATATATGTATGTGTGTGTATATATATATATATATATATATATATGTATGTGTATATATATGTATGTGTGTGTGTATATATATATATATGTATGTGTGTCTATATATGTATGTGTGTCTATATATATATATGTATGTGTGTCTATATGTACGTGTATATATACATGTATATACGTGTACGTATGTATATGTGTACGTATGTATGTATACATGTCTGTGTGTCTATCTGTGTGTTTGTGTATATATCTACGTATATATATCTATGTATATGTATAGTGTCTATATGTAAAATTGTCCAAAATTTGGATATTTTGTTAAGCTGTTCCTTGATGTAAGCTTTCAGCTGACATGTTGTATCTTAAGAGTGGTTATACGTACATTTAAACCACGATATTCACCATCAAAGATAACATTTTGTTATGTTAACATAAAAGATTGCTCACTGATGATGACAGTTGTGTAATAGCAGACGTAGGTCGAAATTCATGATGCCTTCTATGATACTGTACACATGAGACCAAAATCCTTACAAGATTTTATGTCTAGATGAAACATAAATCAGAAAAGTAAATCTACAGGAGAGTGTGGTTGTAATAAAACCAGTATCTGTACTGAATTTATTATTAGAATCAGAGATTAATCTCTGAATGGGCCTGTAAATTGATGCGCTACATTGTGTTTTGTTTATTTTCTCTTTTTTTATTTTTTTTTTTTTTTGTAGAGGATTTACTTTTGTAGTTGTAGGGTTATTAGATAACTGAGCGCAATTGTTTTAAGTTTTTTCTATAATATATGACGAGCTTAACTTGTTTACTAATGGGTTTAACATTTCTACCTGTTTTTTAGTGTTTCATGTTTTGTAATTATTATGCATTTGATTACAATAATATAAGTTAATAGTGTTATGTTTATTTTGACATACACTATTATTACTATTTTGAAATACATTTTAATTTGTTGATCAATGCTGGAATTAGGAAATCCATTTGTTTAATGTTATGTAATTCTTTATAGAATATGGTTTTGGAAGATATCATTTGTGTTCGTTGGATTAAGTCTTTTTTTTTTTATGATGCCCAACTTATATCATTGGGGCATTCACTATTAAGACTAGTTAATGCTAGCGGATTTCCTATATAGAGAAGTAGTAAATTTGTGTGCTGGAATCAATAAATACATCAAGGAATGGAATTTTATTAAGTTCTAATGTAAATTTGATGACTGAGTGATTTTCAAATATGTTTTTAAATTGTGTTATTTGATATTTTTAGCTAAAATGAAAATGTCATATATATATATATATATATATATATATATATATATGAGAGAGAGGGTTTATTAGTGTCATTAAGTCTTTTATTTTCTAAATGTGCTATATAATAATAATTGGAAAAAAGAGGGCCTAAAATATAAATATTATCTAGGGGATCATGAAAAGGTACTTCAGTAGTACATGCTAATAATTTTTTTTTAAATAGTGTGATTGTATATATCATGGATAATGATGTCATTTGTCTCATGGATGGGGACATTAGTAAATAAATTTTGTACATCCAAAGAAGCTATTATGATTATTATTATAATTGCATCTTTGCAAATTAGTTGTGGCTTGTGAGGTGCGTTCTTTTTACTGTATTGTAAATACTTGAAGACCTGATTTGTCCTTTCATGATTAAAACTATCACTTTTATGATTTTTCCTTCTTCAATGTTTTTTTGTTTTTTTTCTCTAAATTTTAATAATTCCCTTGCCATTCAATTTTGTTCTTTTCTAATTTTCAGATTATACCACAGACATACCATGATGATTCTTTGACATTCAACAAATAACCTCCAAAGACCAACATTAACCCTCTTCCTTCTGACAACATCCCAGACTTTTGCTCCTGGTCAGTTTATTGTGCAGAAGGTTCTGACTACAGACTGTAAAAAATGGAAGACGTTGCAAATACAGAACATTTACAGCAACAACCACCACCACATTCTACTGTCCCTAATGAAAAGCAAAAAACATTAATGCCTTTATGGCGGAAGCTAACATATGGCGTTGGCCATGTCTTCAATGACCTCACAAGTTCTATGTGGTTTTCGTATCTCCTAGTCTTCTTCCACAAAGTTCTTGAATTTGATAATGTTAGCACAGGGTACTTAATGCTTATAGGTCAAGTAGTTGATGCCATTTCGACAACTTTTGTGGGTATAGAGTCTGACAGAGGTAATGGATGTCTCTTCTTTCCAAAACGAAGGTCTTGGCACTTCGTAGGTAAGTAATATATCTCCCTCAAATTCACAAAAGCTTGATTCCTTGTGTCACCTGTATTTACATTCTGAATTGCCATTTCTAATCAAGAAATATTATATACTTACATAGTAGGATTTTAGAAGTTTTATTTATACTTTTTACATTTGGACTATTGTCCTCATCTTTGTTATCACCATCTTTTGCTGTTTTTGTCATTGCCCACCCATCTTTTGTGGTTGTTGAGAATAAGTCCAAATGTAAATAGCCTAAATAATATTTCCTATAAATTCCGTTTGAAAACTGTCAGTTATTTTTTTTTTTTCAAAGTCGAATAATCTTGATTGATGATGGCAATCCAGATTGCTTTAAAATTGTATAATATTATCATTATTATCATTAACATTATCCATGTTTGAAACTGACATTTTTTGTATCTGCCAGGCTTCCATATTGTTTTTCAATCATCTTGGAATACTCTCAAAAAATTTGAAACTCTTTAAATCGAAATTTTTTAACCATATCATTTATAGTTGTAAGTAGAATAATGAAACCCTCCTTAAAATGTTTAAAAATAAATATTTTTAATTTTTTCAATAATTAAACTGTGGTCTCTGTGCTTTGCAGCCACTATTTTTTTGGAATTGGTCTTTGCTTTCCCTGGGCTAATGTTGCTGAACAGGAGGGCTATGGAGATTTACAAGAGACAGATGGGCATTTCAATTTAGTCTTTGATAAACAGAAAACATAACACATAAATCTTGTTTGTTAATGGTTCTTTTAAGATTTTTAACCAAAAATTGATAGAAAAGAATTTTCTTGTGTTGTATATTAAAGCAAAATTAGTTGTTACAATTAGATATTAATGTTCTATCGAGATTAAAGTCGTTCAACATTCATTTTTCATTCGTTCTCATTCACTGGTATTAAAAGTGCTAAAGTTTTGTTTATTTTTTTTAATTTTCTTTGTGTATGTGCTGCCATTGGTAAAAAGTAATAAATGTTTATTTTTATTTTAAAGAATTAGTGGCTTTTTGAGTTTTAATTAAGAATTTTGTATTGTCCTAGCATCATCCCAAAACCGTAACCAGTCACCCCACATGAATGTTCCACTATCACCTGGATGATGACCTTAATCTCAAGCCCACTCCTACATCAAAATGACTTACCGTGATTTTTATCCTCCTATATCACTAATAAGAATAATTCATATGGCCTAATCTCCCTAAATTAGGTCATATATTTGAACCTGTCAGTAGGTTGATATTTTTTTTTTTTAATGTCACACAAGGCCAAAAGTATGGGGTACCCAGTGAGGATCAAACTCACTATTCAGTCAAAATAACAATTACACCACATTGAGGTGCCCTTGAACATGTCCATATGAAAGACATTTCATTGACTGTATTTCTCATTTTTTTTATCTTGTTTATTTTTTAACTGTTGTTCACTCAGTACAAAGCCAAGGAGCCACTCAAAGTAGAGGGTTATGGAAGGAAGTTGTTGAAAGATAATAGCTGACCTTGGACTTGAAAAGGTTCAGATTTTAGTGATCGAGGAAGCATCCTCTTGGGAGTCTGCTCTACAAAGTAGCATTTTTTTGAAGAAGTCAGAATAGAAATTCCTTTTTACCAATGGAACGCAAATAGAATAAGGATGATTTGACTTAGCTGTAAAGGTCTGAATTGGTGGCACTGAGGAATGTAGCTTGTCAGACTATTTCCCATGAAAATAGTAATCGAGTAGAAAGACTTGTAACATTTCGTCTGTGGATAAGGGGTAGTAGCCTGGATAGTGGGTCATCCCACTCAAGGCTGCGTAAAAATATGGAACTCGAGGCTTGAAAGCGAGGATTGAGCATCTCTAGCCCAGATATGGCAGCAATATTCTGGTGTCCTCGAAGGAACCAACTGTTTTTCCAGTCTCTCTAGCAATGAACTGTATATAGGAGTTCCATTTGAGATCTGGGATAGAACTTGTCTCAATGGACACTCAAAACTAGGAGCTTCATTGAAAGTATAATTGTTAATCACGACCTGAAAAAATTCGGGGTCCAGTCTCTCCATCCACTGATCTTTTTAGAGTAGGTCAGACGAGAGATCAGCTACCAGACTTTGGCTATTGAGAGGAGGTGGTAGGAAGTGAAGATTCTTATAGATCATTATAAAAAGAATCGGTCTACAGTTACATTGTGTAGCTGATGTCCATAGCTTTTATCAGAGACAACCTACTCTGTCAAAAGTGGTCTACTTTCCAACTCTCTAGCAACATTGACTTTCTTGTAGATCATTAAATTCTGATACCAATATCCTGATTGAGTGTGGTTGAAAATTCAGTATTTCCATGAAGAAATGTTCAGACAAGATTCCATCAGTTCGGACCTTTGTAGATAGGACAAGCCATGCTATGTCAACAGTTGAACCACCATCATATCCCTTATATTCCAGTTCTAAATAGGTTTCACTTGGAAAGCTTTTTTTCTGCCAAGAACTACGGCTTTTTGGGACAAACACCCACATGAAAGCTTCCCTGAATATTACAAACTTAACCTTTTCAAGTCCAGGGTCAATCATTATCTTCATTTTCTACGTCATTGAAATTACTCATATCTTTTACATTGATGTTACACACCTTGTTCTGTAACCTACTTGAAGTGATTCTTGAACCTTGTATTCCTCAACCACAAAGCCACGTAAACACTGTCATAGCAAGGAAATGAGTATTGTGCAGCTCCAGTCCAAATATGACTGCAATATTCCATTTTTAATCTGATCTCTGTTGAAAAGATAAATCATGGCAGTAGGAGTTAGGTACTTTCTGGTGGGTTCTTGCTGTGAAGGTCTGAACTACATCCAACAGCAAGGCCTCTGATCAGAAGGCTTTGAGGAGTGTGGAATCACCTCTTAATTGCTAGTGTTCCCAGGTTCACCCTCACCCGGTGTGTTAACACCTATTAGGGTCCCAGCTATGGGCAAATAGTTAACCCCAAAACTGAGGTAAAAAGCATTATGAAAGTGTAAAAATAGGTTTGAATACCAGAAAAACTTGTAAAAAAAAAAAATTACCAGAAATAAATTTTTGAAGAAAAAAAAAAATACATTTTTTAAATTATATTACCAGAAATAGATTTTTGACAAAACAAAATATTACCAGGAAAAAAAAAAAAAGTTGTCGGCATTAAATGACCAATTGAGGTTGATATGCCGTAAAACAAACCAAACTTAACTGGATTGTTTTGGGAAATCTAACATTTGGAATGCTGGGGGGGGGGGAATGAGGGTGATTTGATTCCTTGAAAGTACTATGGCATGTCCTGGTTGTAAATGTCTGAACTGGTGAAACTAAAAAATGGAGTTCATCTGACTATTTGCCATGGAAATAGTGATAGCGTAGCAAGAGGCTTGCAATGTTGCACATATGGGGAAAGAGGCTGCAGATTGGAGAATAAACCCTACACAAGACTGTAAATGCCCTAGCAGTAAAGGTCTGAACTGGTGAAACTAAAAAAAATGAATTGCAATGTTGCATCTGTGGGTAAAAAGCTGCAGAGTGGAGAATAAGTCACACACACACACACACACACACCTATTAGGCTGTGTTAACTTTTTCAAGTCCAGAGTAAATCATTATCCTCATCATCACTTCATATCTCTGTTTACATTGGGGTATCACACATGCCTTGTTCAATAACCCTCTACACTGAGTGATTCTTGAGGCTTTTATTGGGTAAATTTTAGATTTTTTTTTTTTTTTTTTTTTTTTTTTTTTTTTTTTTTTTTTTTAAATATTAAATTGCACAACCAAACATTAAAGCATCTTGCAAAGGTCATGCCTTACTAGAGGACAATGTGATGTTATACAAAATCCTCTCTTGTTAGATTTGAGAATACAAGGAAAATCAGACATAAAAACGCAATGTATATAAGTTAAATAAATCGAAAAACATGTTATGACTTTTGTACATACAAATTTTGCACATACAAATAAAAATTGTGCAGGATTTGAATGGATAGCAAATTAAAATTCTGACCTTAATCTGTAATAGAGGGAACGATAAAAACAAATGCTCATAATTACAAGGTAAGTATTATACTAAACTGAACCTTTTTACTTTGCCTTTTTTTCTGTTTTTTTTTTTTTTTTTTTTTTTTTTTTTTTTTTTTTTTTTTTACATAATTTTAAAGTTTCAAAAGAAATTGGAGAGCTGAATTGGAATTCTGGTTGAGTAAGTTAAATTCATTTATGTGCAAATACTCTTGAGAAAGGTATGAATCCATTCCCCTAGCTATGGGTTAAATAGTAAAACTTGTATCTAGAAAAATCATCTCCAAAAAAACTGTTACTGCAATATTCATTCACAAAAAGAAAAAATTGTTTCTTACAATCCCAAAATGTTTTCTGGCTTTAAATAACCTGCAAAGGGTTGATAAGCCATTTTAAAAAAAAAAATCAACGAAATAGAAAATCTAATTTTGTTTTTCTGTGACTAAGATCTTGATCTGTGATGTTACAGAAAGCCTGCTTGAATTTCTGAGATGAGTTTATCATTATTTACATTATTTATATTCAGACTATTGTTCTCAACTTTGTTGTTTTTAATCACGTTTTGGCTGTTGTGTTTTTGAAATTCTAAACTGAACTCTTTATTTAATTGGGCAGTGTGTACTTGGACTTAGTTGGAAAAGGGCAAGCAATAACTGAGCAGTACTAAAAAAATAAGAACTAGATGAGATATCCTTAGACATGGCCAATGGAACGAGAAGAGTCGACCTCCATAGATTAAAGAACAGGAATTAAGACAGAAGATAATGATTGACATTGCATTTAAATTTTTGAAGGTCCAAGTTGACTGAAAACAAGATGTAGCATGAGAGGTCCACAAGCAAGAAGCGTGTTATAAGAAACTGTTACATCTAGCCACTTCAATTGTAAAATGATGAGACCTTCCTTCCAATCTGCGCTTAAATTCATAAAGTCTACTTATAACATAGAGGAAAGTTAATCAGAATAATTACCATGAAAGTATTTATAGAAAAGGTATAGGGAAGATATGGCAGTGGGGAAATGACTGTCAGGACCAATAATTCTTGTTTGGATTTTATCAAGCCTCTCTAAATATATAGCAGGAACACCAGACCAGATGTGACAGCAATATTCAAAACAAGGACAAATGGTCAACTTATAAATATGTAAGATAAATTCTGGTGAGAAAAATTGTCTAGCATGACATGGTGAACTAATTTACTTAGCTGCAGACTTAGCAATTAATTCAATGTCCACTTCATGTCAGCTGTAAATGTTAGAGAAGGTGCAATGAGTCAGTCTCCTGGAGGTTAGCATCAGCCATACTGATGAAAGGTAACAAGGGTTCTCTTGGATGATTAAAAAGGTGAAGTTTCATTTTGGAGACATTAAGATTAACAAGCCAGGAATGAAAAGGAGACTTATACTTACAATCTAAATGAGAGTTGAAATTTCAGAGACAGTTGAAAATTTGATGCTCACAGGACATATTTGAAGGCAAGACGAGCAGAGGGAAATGGCAAATAGCCTATGAATGTGTTTATATAAATGGGAGGGAACAAATATTTGTTAGAATTACAAAGACAAGGAAACTGTGGAGAGGCATTATCGTTTAAGTCTTGCATGACAGATAAAAGAAATGCCTTCTTTTCATCTGTGTGATTTTTATTTTTTGTGCATGTCATTTTCTTTTTTTCTTATTGTGTTTTTATGTCTTTTGTTAAGCAAGTCTGTAGTGAATAGTTGTCACTATTTGCTTTATTCTTTAGCCTATTATTATCCAAATGTTTCATATTGTTGGCTAATATTTCTTTCTTTCTGTTGTCACAATGATTAACCCTGTCTATTTAAGGTAACTCACCTCTAATAACCTAATGACAGTATTTTCTTCAATAACGCTATAGTATTTAGTATATTTTCTCTTCAGTCCTAATGTTTGCATTGAGAAATATTCTTTCCTCCCATATAGTTCTCGTGATACCCACCCCCTTCAGAACTGAAGAGGTAGACACTAGTGAATAAAGTGACTATATCCTCTGACTAATTGGTGCTAATCTCTTAAACTGTTAATGTTAAAATCTGACTGAAGCTTTAAAATTATTAAAAGCGACTGTCAGGAAAAACTGAAATGAACATTGTTTTTAATATGGTAATGAGCTGATAGATTTTTTTAGTTTGACTAAAAGTCCAACACGTTAGGAATTTTTTTTTTTTTTTCTCAATACTGATATAAAATAAATGAATCCGTTCATCCTAATTGCAAATATTTTTTTTATTTCCTTGTAGGATCTTTGTGCGTTCTTTTAACTTTCCCATTCATCTTCAACTTGTGCATCTCCTGCAGTCATGATCCTGTTGAGAATCAGTTTTGGTATTACGCATTATTCATCTTCATTTTCCAATTCGGTTGGGCGAGTGTACAGATCTCTCATCTTTCTCTTATTCCCGAACTGACAAAAGACAAAAATGAAAGGGTAGAACTCAACAGTATACGGTGAGTGCTGAACATATTCCACAACGCACAATGTCGTCATTCCTCTTCACGTTTATGATCCAGGAATTTATTCAAGTTTGACAATATCTAAATTGGCGCAAATGCACTTATAGTTACAATAAGAAATTAGTGTATCATCACCCATAACTCGTCTTCAATTTCATAAAGCCAATGAATACTTTTTCGCGTGCCCTCCCTCCCAAAAAATAGCAAATAAAAATGGCAGAAGTGGTCTCCCAAGTGAAAGGCTCACCTGCTTTAAAAATCTGCATTAAGCCTTTTAAAACCTGAGCTTTCTAGGGAAATGTGCAACTGCTTTGGCTACTAAGCAGGATGGGTAGTAGCCAAAGTACTGATTATTAACTGTTATAACATGTACCAAGAAATACCACCTAGTTCTAACTTGTGAGCTGTTGAATGTCACATGATGCTTACCTTGATTAAGGTCACTGTACATGTGATATCTAAAGCTTTGTTGCTTTTCATTTGCGGCCTTTTAGCCCATAGTTTTATAATTCGTTGCTTCTTTGTGAAGCGTGGCAATGAATAATGTCCAGAGAGATGTAATTATTTCTGTGCTTTGGAACATGCAGGTCAACTAATGATGATGATAATGCCAAATATTTTCTCACAATTGCTGATGATTCATTCCTAATTTCAGTTGTGGATTATGTAGTTTTTTGTTTTTTTTTTTTTTTTGATAATCTACTGAACTAATCCTGTTGCACTTAATAAAAGAAGAAAAAAACAACTGGACGAGTAAGTCTCGTGTATAAAATTATGGTTTTAATAAGCGGACATTGTGCAGTTGGTTTGTAGATAAAAATTCTAAGGCAAGCTGCTAAAAAGGGAAAATGAAAGTTTAAAAGAAATAATTTGATATTATTTTTTTGTAAGCGGAATGTAAAATTAAAACTTTATAGAAAATATATTTAAATATATCAAAATTTAATAAATTAAAATCGTTTTGTTTTATGAATCAAGGTGCTTGTTTTGTTTTATGAATCAAGGTGCTTGTTTTTCATGCCCATTCACTGATAATATAAGTTTCTTTTCTTCTTCACTGTTTTTTCTTTGCTTTTTTGTGCTTTTTTTGATTCTTTGCTTTGTGTCTGTGTATCTTCTTATTTGCTGTGTTATTTTTTATTATACCTCCATTTTTTTTCCTTATGTTTTTCTTTTGCTCTAAATCCTCATCTTCCTTTTTTGTGTTGAATGTATAAAACAACAAAGCCTATAAGACTAATAGTTGTTGTGTATTAAATGACTGACTATTGTATAAAATTAAACCCAACACAATTTGAGTGTTTAGCTACATATAAAAGTTCTTTCTTTCTTTCTCTCTCTCTCTCTCTCTCTCTCTAAAAAGATCTTTTTTTTTTTTTCATTTTTTTTCAGTTATGCCTTCACTGTGCTTTCCAATTTAGCTGTTTATGGTATCTTTTGGCTCCTATTTGACTTGGGGTCACAGAGTGATGACCCTTTGGGACCTGCAGATTCTTATAAATTTCAGGTGTGTTTTACTTGTACCTGTAAAAATCATTGTTTTTTACAATAGCATATTTTTATTCAGGGAAGACCACATCGATCATCTGAACATAGTAACAAAACCTTTTACATGGTTGATTGGATAATCTTCTGCAAGAGTACAACTTGGTATGTTTGCTGGCCAGTTTCATCCTCAATTGCTTCCCTACAAGCAACTCTTTGAGGATCTGTATAACCATTAGTATGACTTGGTTAAAATTAGTATGATTTATAAAATTTGTTTGCATTTTGGAAAGCAAGATTCAAATGTAATTATTACGCAGTGACATGAACCATTTTTGGCTACAATTTGCAGCTAGATTTTGTGCTTTTTGCCTGATCAATGATGGTTGGATCAGCTGGGTAAAATGGCATTATGTTGAAAGACTGAAAACTATTAACAAACCCAGTACCAACATCACTGATGAGGCACCTGTGTGTATCTTTGCAATGAGCCCAATGTTCTACATTTCCCACCTTGCTAGGGATCAAGTGTTTGATGGAAAAGCTGAGAATTTAATTGACACTTTGTCTAAATATCTTAGTGACTTTATTGCCTTGCTTAGGATGAAATGCTTTAAAAAAAAATAAATTTGTTTCACCCCAAGCAACAAAATGCACAGGGCTACTGAGAATGAAAGAGAATGAGAAGACTTTAGTGAGTAGAAAGGACAATAAAAGAACAGTATTCAGGAAGGCAGTATATGGTGATGTTGCATTTAAATTTTTGAAAGCTGTAGGAGGCAGGGAAGAAGGAAATCAAGAGTTCTGCAAGTGAGAAAAGAATCTACAGGGTGCGATGGATAAATTGTCGCCATTTTATATTTTTAATTTTGCACATGTGCATTGGTTGTTTTTGATTTTGTCGACTGCACAGTACAGTAGGGTCAGTTGGGCACCCTCTGTGAGAAAAAGAGCACCATGACACAATTCACTCTGCCAGAAATTTGGAAACAGCATACTGTACTGCTTGGAATTCAAGCTGAAAGCTCCAATAAGATTTCAGAATGTTTGTGTCAATCTGATGACAGTGTAGAGGATTTGGAAAGAGCTGGATTAGTCTGATGGTGATTACGAAGGTACGACAAACTGTGCTGATACAAAAAGAACTCCTGGATTTGTTAGTGAGGGCAACACTCAACAAGGAAGCTTACATCAAGTGCCTTGAAGAGGTAGTGCTGACCAGAGTCAAGATGGTAGCTGCTGGAAGACCCTATGTTTGGCAACAGAACTCTGCAACATGCCACACAAGCAGGAGTACCCAGTCATGGGTTTCATAATTTCTGTGACCACATCACCCCTTACATCTGACTACCTGACTCCCCAGATTGCAACCCCCTTGATTATTATGGATCGGGTGCAGTTGAGTGAGAGGCCTGCAAAAACTCCTTGTAACACCAAAGATGAACTGAAGGCAAGGATTATGGCAGCATTCACTAACTTAAACAAGGAGACCATCCAGAAGAGATGCAAATTTCAACGTTGTCTGGAGGCCGTGGTTGAAGTTTTAATGGGGATTTATTTTCTTTTTTTTTTTATTTATTTATTTTTTTTTTTTTTAATAAATTTACTCTTTAGCATTTCAAGATATTTTTTTGAAAATAAATATATCTGTTAAAATAAGATGTCAGTGTTATTTTCAATTTTGAATAATTTAGATGACAATTTATCCATTGCACCTTGTATGGTTACATGTACTATTTCGATAGTAAAATTTTGAGACCTATTTGCCAGTCTTGTATGTTGAAATTCATGCAGTTAAAGTACCAAAGAAGAGAGCTCATTAGAACAATTGCCATGAAAATATTGTAATTATCAAAAAAAAAAAAAAATGAATTTGTGAAGATGCTACATGTCTCTGGGTTTTTTGCCGAGTGAAACCTTGGGTGGGTGGGGTTAATCTGCCTTGTCAAGTATCGAGAGATACATGATCGCCTAAGCATGTATCCTACATGGCACATAACTTACTGACTATATCACTGATAGATTATTTAAATTCTTGTGTAGGTATTTTTATGCTTTTTAATTAATCATGTTCTTTTAGCTTTTCCTATATTCATTCTCAGAAGATAGCCATTAGCAAAACATTTTTATTTCTATTTTCAGATTTTGGTTTTTATTGTCTGTGGAATTGGTGTATTTTTTACATTTATCTTTCACATTGGCACAAAAGAGCGTCCAGATATCAGAAACCATATCCAAACACCAGTGACAGGCAAGGAAACTTCTGGTCTTATAAGATCCAATATTGTCCACATGACATGGAAGGATTGGTGGTTTGAACCACAGTTCTACATGGTGAGTTCTTTTTCTCAAATGCTCTTATATGTATATAAAAATAAGACTAATAACATTTATTGTATATTAGTAGGCCTTTTGACCAAATGGAAGCATGAGAAAAATGTTAAAAATCATTTGGGACACGTGTCCTTTCTCTAGAAGAAATAAAAAGAAATAAATTTTGGATTTTTTTTGTTATGTTACAGATGTGATCTAGTAGTTTTGGGCTAGTTGTTTACCATGATTAGAGCTGTAGAGGGTTTATGACGTTGTAAATGAATTTTTAATGGAAGGCTTTTGTTTGTTTGTGTGCGCACACACACACACATATATATATATATATATATATATATATATATATATAAAAACAAGGGAGGAAGAGCAAAGATAAATAAATTCTCTTTAAAGTGGTGAATATAAAGGAAAAATGGACTAACTTGGTTATCACTTTACTTTTTGTACAAAATATATGTGCTCAATGACTATACAGGGGGAAGGCTGCTTAGACTTGATATAAATAGTCTCAAGAATTCTCAGATGGTAATCTGAATGCACTTTGCTGATTTACATTATGTACATTGTTCGGACTATTGTCCTCATATTTATTGCTATATTCACATTTCAGCTGTTGTACACTCCGGCCTTCTTTAGGTGATTTGATTTTCAAAATGAAGACTTTTTCATCCACCAGGATAGATTGTTTTAGTTTCACATGCCATGCCTCTTCCGGATGTCTCGGTTATCTCCCTTTAACTCAACTCTCCAAGTTTTTGTTCACCACTGCAGTAGCCACTTGATCTCACATCTCTTTGGAACAAGTCAGTGGATCTAACCAATGCTTTTATCCACTGAGACATGTGTCCTCGAGGACATCAGTGTATGAAGTTTGGGGACTTATAAACTTAATACCTCAGGGTTTTTTTTTTCCAGAGCTCATATTGCAATTTTGTTGTTATTGTTTTTCTCTAGCACTCCGTATTACTGGTTCCCATATTGTATTCGATGCTTAGCTGACTTAGATTTTTGTGGCCTAGCATATGTGCTGATTCAAGAACTGTCTACCTTGGTGGAATTAATAAAGGATTTAGTACAAAATTCCAATCACTTGAAGGAGGCCAGAGCGTACAATGCCCAAAATGTTGTGAATATGGTAATAAAGATGAGGTCAACAATCCAAACAATCTAAATAATGACAATACCTCATTTCAGAAATATAACTTTGCTGATTATGATGGGGAAAAAAAACAAAAAAAACCCAGATATTTTTGTCCTCTATTGGTGGTCTGAAGAGCGAGGAGTGATAACCAGTTAGCCATTTTTCTGGTAATCTACCACTTTGAGACTTTTTTTTTTCTTATCCTTCATCTTTTTCCCTTTTCTTTTATATTTTTTGTGTGTGAGATATATATATATATATAATGTGTGTGTGTTTGTTTTTAAAACTTTAATAAAAATTTGTAAGGTTTTCTACTTTGTCTATTTCCTAAACTTGTGTAAAATTGCTGCATTATTTCATAATTTAATATTAAGATCGTAACCTTTTTGTTTTTAAGGGCCTCTTTGTCAGGTTGAGAACTTTTCAATGCCCCTGCTTAACATGTATGGAGGATTCTACAATTTGGACAATGGGCTTTATTTTTTTTTTCCTGAATGTCTGTCTGTACCCACCTATTCTGATACCTGATAGCAGCTTTTGACAGAAAAATTGACTGTTCATGATTCTGTGAGCAAAAACAGTGGAAAAAATGTTTGCTTTCATTTTCCTGTACATTTGGATATTCAATCTTACATTGTATCCAAAATGTCAATTGTTATATTTAGCATGGCACAAGGCCTCAAATACAGAGCCTTCTTTTCAATAATAAATCTCTGTGGGATCAATTTGTTGTCTGTTGGCTTCAGAGACCTTCACATTTGCTTAAGGAAAGACGTGGTATATTTAAAAAAAAAAAAAAGTGAGAGTTAATGCACTTTCACATATTTAGAGTTCATTCAGTACAGTGATTTATTCAGGTTTTACTTGCAAAAATTGAATCCTGGATGACATTGGCCCTTAAAAATACAAATTGTCATTTGTTTTCTGTCTATATTTCTGAGATGAGGTATTATGTACACTATTTACATTATTTGGACTATTGTCCTCATCTTTGTCGAAACCAGAATAAGACAGTGGCCCTTAAAAATACAAGATGTTATATTTTCTTTAAACCTGAATAAGTACATGCCTTACATCATCAATATTATTTGAACTTGATTATCACTTACATTTCTGCAGACAACTTGGTAATTTCTGAAGATTAAAATCCTTTTTGTCCTGAATTTTCATATTTTTCAGATCTTCCTGCTTTATATGTCAACTCGGTTGTATGTAAATATCTCTCAGATCTATTTCCCGCTTTATCTCACAGAATCCATTAAATTAAGTAAAGTAAGTATATATACTTTCTTCTATTGAAGTTTTATTTCTGCTTTACTCTGTATTTTAATAATTAGAGACAGACACTGGCAAACAACTCACAGTTCACAAAAAAAAATCCTTGTTCCAATGATACTACATCCAGATCTGATAGTATATTCAAATAAAACCAAGCAAATAATAATTTGGGAACATAGCATGACTTGCAAGAAGTACAATATGCTACCACATAAAAAGAAACTTAAAATATTAAAAACTAGTGCTGAAGTCATTACTTCTTGATAGTGAAGTGGTTTCACATTGCCTTCCCCCATGGTGATTTATTGAGACACCACCACTAGTTAACTGACTGTTGACTCATTGAGAGTTCTTCCACCTTTTGACAGGTCTTATTTTTCTTGCTACTGGATTACTAACAACCTGCCCCACTCAGAAGAAATTGGAGTTTGGTAGCCAGTTTAGTTGCCAACACTCCAACAGTAAGAAACGAAGAAAAGTGTATTGAACTGTTATATGATAACTGTCCTCCTGTATGGCAGCGAATGCTGGACAATCTCTTGAAAGATGAAAAAAGACTTGAGGCAACAGAAATGTGGTCCTACAGAAAGATGCTGAGGATATCATGGACCAAACATGTGAGCAACAAGGTTTTGGAGAAAATGGAAACAAAAAGGAAACTTAACATCAGGAAGAAGTAGTTGAAATTTCTGGGGCACATAATGAGGGAGGGAGGGCTTGGAAAATCTGATACTCACAAGGCAGATTAAGGGAGGAAATCAGTGTGTCATGTACTTGATGAGCTTAAGTAAATGGAAGGACTAGGACAAGGTGTGGGAGAAATAACAAAGGGACAAAATTTATTAAGAGCTACAAGGGACAGGAAGATGTGGTGGGCCATGATCACCTACATCCTGAAGGGACATGGAACATAAAAGAAGTACTGAAGTAGAGGGTGGTGAGCAAAATGTGAACCAAAGGAACAACAGAGCTCAAGGCTTCATCAGACAATTCCTATGCATTAATTAAGAAATCCTTAGTGTAAGCCAGATTAGTTAAAAGGAGATCCATTAGATCCATAGCGGATGTTGCTGAGAAATCTTCAAGGTGGTTATAAATTACGTGGGACAAAGTATGGAAAGATCCTGATCTGGCATCTCGTCTACAGTCACATTCTCACAGATGTGCCATGGCTTCCCTCCATCTTTTCTACAGATGGCAACTGCTCTGAAGAACCACTATCACTGGTACCCCAACTGCATGAATTTAAATGTGCTACTAGATTGGCATCTCGGTCCCACCCTTTCACTGTCTACTCCAACAGCTTCTCTTGCACTTCCCAGCAGTGGAACTCCTTTCCTCCTACTTGCTTCCCTGATAGGTATAATCTTCAAATATTCAAATGTAATGTCAATCGACATCTTTTCATGTCTTGTCCTTCTTTACATCCTTTCCTCAAACACACCCTCTTTACTCTTGCTTTCACTCTCTGTAACCCCTTGCGTGGGAAACGCTTTAAAAAAAAAAACAAAAAAAAAATCTTACACCAATGGTGTCCATGAAGTATCTTTTCTGAAGGGCTGAGAAAATGTGAAGCCTGTTACTGCACCCCTATTATACAGGGAGGGCTGAAAGAAACGCCCGATTTAAAATTAATAACTTTATTGATTATTGGTCGATTTTCATAAAACAGGTCTTATTTTTAAGAGTATAATGGTACAGTACAGTGTTAAGTCTTGCTTTTGCACATATTCTTCCAATCTGGATGTTGAAGGACCCTGGATCGACCATGGATCTTGTACCCATAAGCTTGGAACAACAACAATTTCTAATGGTTTTGGTAACGACTGAATCACAAGGTCCACAAACACTTTTTCCATAATCTGTGCACTTGTACCACAGGATGCTAGCTGAGCATGTTCATGCAGTGTAAGGCCTTGTGCCATTCTAGGCTAGACTTGTCAGTCTGAAATAAAACAGATATTAGCAAAGAAATTCTACTTTAGTGATCACAGTATATTTTGTTTCATGAAAATGTGTTGAAAAAAAACTTTTCAATAGGACGTTTCTTTCCAGCCGCCCTGTAAACAAGACAAATAGGAAGGAACATTTCCTATTGGCTGGTCAGCTGATCAGTTACTACAAATTAGCACCATTATCGTTTGTGATTATTCTCAGTTGAATTTAGTTTGCTGCTGGAGTGATCAATAATTGCAGGGTCAGTTGGGCAGGACAGTATGATGTTGAAAGACACAAAACTATCAACGAACCCAATATTAACATCACTGATAATCAACACCGGCTCATATTTACAAGATATATTGAGTATAGACAATCTTTCTCACTAAAAACAGATTTATCTGAACCAACTACAACAAAAAAAGAATTTTTTTTTTCTCTCACTCACTCACTCACTCTCAAAAAAAAAAACATTACTAAAAAGAAAATTAAAAGTAATTCAAATTCAACATTTATCTAACAAAAGATTTTAAATATCACAGATTTTTAAGTAATTTTGCTTTTGTTTTTCAGGAATATATTGCCCTTGTTCCTTTATTGGTATACATTTGTGGATTTATCAGTTCAGTTTTAATGAGGTCAATTACCAATTTCATAGGCACTAAGGTAATTATTAAATTTCTTTCTTCAGATATTAAAACTTTGCTATTTAAGAATCAAAATCAAAGTAAATCAATCATTTTAACGATCATAATTTGATATAATTGAAGAAATAAATTTATCCTTAATTTTATCAGTTTAGCCTATTTTAACCCCTGAAAAGGAGTGTAACCACTTAGTGGAATGTATAAATTGACTTTATTTTCTTGGTTGTTGTCAAATTTTTCTTTGAAAATGTTTTTTTTTTTTTTCTTCTTTTTAGTTAACTTACTTCATGGGTCTTGTCTTTGCTGTAAGTTTCTGCATCTGGACATGGTTCATCCCAGAAAATTCTCTTCAAGTTTTTGGCACTGCAGCACTTAATGGCATTGGCGGGTCCACTATTTTGGTCACTTCTTTGGCGCTTAGCTCTGAATTAATTGGAGACAACACTGTAAGTCTCTCTCTCTCTCTCTCTCTCTCTCGTTTTTCAATAACAAAAAAAAAATACATGCTTTAACCAGCTCTAAATCGGCCTTTACACTTTGATGAATAAGACATATTTGTACTGCATGCCAGCTGAAAAAAAAATAACATTGCACAAAAATCTGGGAAGATTAAACCAGTATGATTTTAAAGAAAAAGAAACCTGAAGGCCAGTAGGCACGATGGCTGAAACCTTGTGAGCATAACAACCAAGATGGAGAAATTAGTTTTTAATAATTATTCCTCCTCTCAAAAATTGAAACAAATGACAGACACCTGAAGAGGGTGGAACAATCAAAACATTGAGCATAACAACAAAGAAGAGGATAGTAGTCCAAATGGAAAGGACTGTAATAGTAATTCCTCATCTCGGATTCATTTTCTGATTATCAAAAGCTGAGTTATATTCTTGTCTTGACACAATTATGCTGTAGAAATTTTGTTATCCAAGTCCATATTCTATCAGGAATTATTGGAAAATCTTTAAGCATAATCCAAGATTATCATCTAAGACTAATCCTTAAATATAACTTATTACTGCATTATAGGTCATAGTCATCATCTGTCCTTTGACTGTTTCAATCATCAAGGGGACATAAGGGTGAAAGAAATGGATAACCTCCAAGATGATCTGTTTGTAATGCCTCTCAGGAGTTCCAGCATTGTCATGTCCCTCCACTCTTTGATGTTGCCTGACCAGATCTTTTATTGCTATGCCTGCTTGCATCCACTTTGAACATTACCTTGCATGATGGTCCTATAGAGGCTATTATGTCATGTGATGTGGATAAACTATGCTATCTTCCAATACTTAATAGGGGCAAGATCTTACTGTTAGCCCACAAGACTTATGATCTTACTCCATACAGTCATTGGTTTTGTGTCTTCAGTAGGAGATGCAAAGGAGCTTTTTCAAGTTCTCAAATGGCTGGATCCTTTTTCCTAGCTCAATCAGGAATGTCCAAATCTCACACTGGTAGAGGAGGATGGATATAACTAGCGATTTATAGAGCTTCATCTGAAGCTGATGTTTCACTTCCATATCCTTTCCTGTCCAGCCATTGCTGCTTTGGAGTTCTGTGTGTGGATTTGTGTTGCAGGTGCCATCTTTTGAGTGGGTTGCTTCCAAGTATTTGAAACTTCCGTCAATGGTTTGCAATCCATGGTGGTGTTGGCACTGGTGTTGCTTGTGCTATTCACCATTACTTTGGACTTCTGTGTTCCATTTTATATGTACTGGGTCTTTCAATGAGTTTGTTGGTCAGGTTTTGCAGCTCATATTTGCTGCCCACCACCATCTGCAAAACGTAGGTTGCAGACAGAAGTGCTGTGGTCATGGAGGGTCTCCTGCATAAGTCTCTCCAGAAACCAGTTGAAGAGTGTTGGAAGGAGTAGGCATCTTTGATAGTCATCTGGAAGAAATCTTCCACTTGGTTACTATGCTGGAGGCATAATCAGAGAGGGCCTGGAGGCATAATCAGAGAGGGCCTGGAGGACTTGTATGAGCCTGTCTTCTATGTTGAATCCTATGAGGCCATCAGGTCATACTTGATCAAATTTATTCTTGAATCCAATGGCAGATGTTTTTCAATAAGGGCCCTACAGTTGAAGATTTATTATAAGTTAGTGTCTAAAAATAAAAACCAATTGATGCTGTTTCTAACAGACTGTAAATGATCTGGGCCAAGAGTACTGGTAGTTTTATGACAACCAACAGTAAACTAAAGATGTGAGGGTTTCAAAGCTGGAGAAGTAGGACTTGCTGTCCAGAAGTAGGTAAAAATAAAAACTTTTGTCAAGTGAATGCTGGACAATCTCCTCACAGATGAAGAGACTTGAAGAAATGTGGTTCTACAGAAGGATGCTGAGAATACTATGAACCAAACATGTGAGCAATGACAGTTCTAGAGACAGTGGCAACAAAAAGAACATTTAAAAGACAGTTGTGGTTTCTGGGATGTTTAACGAGGAAGGGGGTCTTGGAAAATTTGATGCTAACAGGACATATTGAAGGTAAGAGAGACGGGGTAGGAACACAATCTACCTGGCAAGCTTGAGAGAATGAATGGTGGAGTAATGTATGGAAGAGATGGCAAAAAGACTGAAGTTATTAAGAGCTACAAAAGACACAAAATTGTGGAGAGCCATGATCACTAACATCCTGTAGGGACACAGTAAATAGAAGGCACTTGGTGAAAGGGTAGGGAACTTTAGTCATGAGCTAGTTAGTCATGGTTAGAGTAAGAAGAGAGCTAGTCAGACAGTTCAAGCTGGCCAAATTGAAGTTTGAGTCTGTTGTGAGAGAAGACAGAAGTAGCAGCAAAGGTAGCCCAAATGTCACTTGCCTCCTCACTGCTGAGATAGTGCCAGGTGGACTAATCCATCAGTAAAGAAATCTCTTTATAAGAGTCAACTAACTTATTGACTTTCTCACCACGGCAATGTTACAAGACTGCTGCCATATTCGACATGTTTCTCGACTTAGTCACATATGATCATTGAAGTTAAACAACATCAAGCCTGGTCAGTACCTAGATATGTGATTGCTTCAAAACACCATGTGCTGTAAGGTTGGATGTGTGGGTGGTGCAATGGATAATGGCTTGGAATTGTTAATCTGAGAGCCAAGTTCCAATTCCATTCGGGTTTGTTATATTCACTTGCATGCAAATCCATTTCTTCTCCCCACAGCTATGGGTTAATTAGTAAGACCTTTGTCACTAAATCATCTCCAAAAACTTTTATAAAATTCTTAGAATCTAATCTTCCAGCTTTCATCAGGTGTATATTGATCCATGTAATCTACAAGGAATTTCGCACTGAACCCTTTATTTAATCTACAGGTTAGGCTGTTCTCATTCCACTGTCCATATCTGCAGATATCTCATCTAGTTCTTATTTTTAATACTACTCACTTATTGCTTGCCCTGTTTCCACTGAGTCCAAAGTACATACTGTCTCTCCTAATATATTATGGACACTGTTTGGTTTCAGTAAGAAAAAAAAAATGCTCTCATATGTTTAACATCTGCTTCAGTGAAATGGAAAATCCTGTCAATTTTTAATCTTTTCATTTGTACCCTTTTACATCTTTAAATAATCTGCATTCATATGTATAATTGCTATTGCAATGTTTGGTGAGAGTTGCTAAGCTCAAATATGTAACGAGGCAGTAAGGGAATTTCTACACATGTTTTTTCATCGTATAACTTGCTAGGAGCCTATTCAATCATTAACTTAAAAGTTTTTTTCATTACAAAATCCAAATAAGAAAATTGGAATGTTCTCTGGTATTTCTAGTAAATTCAAACTGAAAAGATACTTGCAATGTGACTTTTGAATGCTGCTAAATCTTATGCCATGAAAGCATTGAGCCCACAACAGCCACCTTGTCTTACCAGCTCTCATGGTCTTGGCAGTGTCAGATCTGCTGGAGGTGCTGAATGAAACTATCAATATCTTTTTCTTTATTCCTCTTTTCTATTGAAGAAGCAACACTGTGCCATTTCTTTTCTAGGAATGTGGGGCTTTTGTCTTTGGAACTCTGAGTTTCTTTGATAAGTTATGCAATGGTGCTGTCGTCGTTATCATCCAACATCTCCATCCATGTGTGTAAGTATAAAGATGAAGTAATCGCAATTTAATGGTAATTTCGCACTGAAAAATTTAAATGAAAATAGTTAAATTTTGAGCAGTAAAATAATTTCTGTTTAAGTGAATTCTTTATTGGCAAAGTCTAATCTGATATGAGTGTTTTACTTCATTTTATAAATCTTGAAAAAACAAAAAAACAAACAAACATTAAAATACAAAATATAAGTCATGTGCCCATATACATAACTTGAAAATTAGGCTGTCTAGTTTGACTGTCAGGATAGACCGTTTTGAGACTTTACATCAGTTGTTCTCGACTGATTTTGGGCCATGCCCCACTTTGGTATTTCTAAAATTCTGGTGAACACTGCAATATTTAATTTTTACATATTCAAAATTTTACTGCAATTCATGTAAAGGAAGCTTAAAAGGCATTAGCTTTGCCCCTAAATAAGCCTCTAAAGACCATGGTGTCTATGAAAGACAAAAATGCACAGCTACAAAAAATCTTTAAAAAATGGCTGTATAAGAATTATCATAAAACTAAATTAAAATAATATTATTCTATGTTTAAAATTATTTTGTTTTTAAATAAGAGTTGGAAACACTGTCCGTAATGAAATTGGAGAGGTACAATTTATAAGGTTTGATTACCAAACAAGGGGTGCGTATTATGTGTGAGTGAAAACCTTTCCCCACACTTTCAGCAAAATTTTTAGTGTGCATATTATGGTTGAAGGTGTATTATACATGGGGAATTTCAGTAAATGTATATAGTTTCAAAACAAAGAACTAGAAGGCAGAAATATAAAATATTTGAATGAAAGCTTATTCTGTAATATACTCTGGTCATTTTAATCCTGAAATAATAATGCAAAATGAAATTTTGAGCTCACACTGGTATAGTTAGCCAAAGGGTGCACATACTACACATGCCCCACCAGTGGGGCATGACCCCCACATTGGGAATCATTGCTTTATATGGAGGGTGTCGGTTAAGACCAAACTCTCTGAAATTTGCTTTCATATCTTGACCTGATTATGGAAAAATCATGACATTCTGTTTGTTCCTTATTTAGATAGCCTGTATATTATATCCCACAATTAACTCGGATAAACAGTGGGCTATTCCTGTTTAATTGTGAAGATAGATTAAAGAAAAGTCATATTAAAGGTGCTGTTTTGTTTTAATCAGAGGTGGCGGGAGAAGGGCAATAATGCTCTCATGTGCTTAACTTCTGCTTTGGTGAAATGGAAAACATCAGATTTTAATCTTTTAATTTGTATCATACTTTTTTAAAAATAATGAACTGCATTCATATTTATGGTGATTTTTCTAAGCATAGCTAAGATGTGACACAAGCCACATATACCATATTTTTTATTATCTCAAAGCTCCTAAGAAAATTAACTTTCGGCATTAAATGAGGAGTGGATATGGCTCCTCACAGTTAAACAAACAAATCTCAGACAAATAATGGAACATTTAGTTTTGATTGTGAGGAAAGATTGGCGAAAAAGATATATCGGAGATTCTGTTTGGTTTTTAGAAAAGAAAAAAGGAAGATTATGGAGGCAATAATGCTCTCATGTGTTTGTCTGCTTCTGTAAAATGCAAAACCTTGTCAATTTCAAATCTTTTCATTTGTACCCTCCTACTTCTTTAAATAATGACCTGCATCCATGCTTATGGCTGCTATTGCAATATTTTGTTAAATGTTGTTCAGCTCAAATATTTAATGCTGCAGTAGGGAAATTTCTACAGATATTTTATTGTTGTGAAACTCACAAGGAGCTTATTTATCTATTTCTTAAATTGAGAGTTAAGAATTAAGATTCATGAGAAAATGAAAATTGCAAAACTTATGTTAATCTAATGTTTCTAGTTTGTAATGATTTTCTTCATATTAAATAATTTCTCATAAATCCCAGAAAATTAGTGCTTGCCTTTTTGTTAATAGAAAAGCAGAATATGATCAGCAGTAAAGAAGCAAGTTGGGTGTGAATTGATGCACTTGAAATAAATTTATTCACTATTAACCTTTATTTTTTTCCCCACACAGAGGTTGCTGTCCAGAATGTACAAGCTATGAACGTCTAATCTTGACGATCGTCCCCTGTGTTGCTGCATTATTGGCTTTGTCCATGCTTATATTACTAGCACCACAGAAAATTGGAAAACGTAGTGGACGAAGTAAGTGTCCCCAACTTTTTGGCCTAGGTAGCCATTTGTCCTTAAAAACGTTTTCACCTTTTCTTTCACTGCAGGTTTTTTTCTGGCACACAAGATCCAGAAGGTTTGCAGAGTTAATGTTAGACCAATTAACCTCAGCATATATATATATATATATATATATATATATATAAATTTTAACTTATCACTTGTGTATAACCAAATTTATCCTTTTCTTGCTCTCTGCCTGTCTTTCCTTCTCGCTATCTGCCTGTCTTTTTTGTAGAAATGTTCACATTGTACCTAATGAATTTCTGTTCTTTTAACAAACTAGGATGAATTTGCACCTCAGTAAGTTGTTTGCGGGTTTCATTTCAATTTGTAGAGTAGCACAAATCAGAATGTAACATCCACCGTTAGGGCTCTATTATGGAATTATGTAGGCAATTTTGTTTGATCAAGATAATTTTGCAAATAAATAAATAAATGAATAATCACTAAATTTTCATGATATACTCAAGGTCTTCTTAATTGTGATTGTCTGGTGAGTGTAATGGGATGAGAAGTCAACGAGTTATGTTCATTTTCAAGCAAATACCCTTAGGTAAAGGCATGGAGCCAGCTCTTTTCCCCTGCACTCAGATTCCACTCTCTAGCTATGGTTGGCAACCAGTCTAGGAAAAGGAAAAAATCTGAATTCAAAACTTGTATGTAACCCTGGCAAAGTACATATGATACAGACAATGAAAAAGATTATGATGTTCACAATTAACATCAGGGCAAAGGTTATGGACAATTTTTATCTTGATGTAGGTAGAATATATATTAGAGAATTAATACAAAAAAAAGATGTCACTTGGCTGATTGATATTATATATGAAGAACTGGTAGACTCTGTGTGTGTAATATATATATATATATATATATATATATATATATGTATGCACACACACACACTGCATGGTGTAATGGATTGAAGAATCGGAGAGCCAAGTTCAAATTCCAGTCAAATCCATAACATTCACTTATATGCTAATACCCTTGGGGAAGGTATAAATCCTCTTCTCCCCCCAGCCAAGGGTAAATATCAGGACAGACTGGGTTCTCTAGCCTTGGATGGCAACTGGTATAGGAGAAGGACAACTCTGAATTAAAAACCTGCCGAGGGTGCATGCAGTGCACCAGGTCTCTGTATTCAGCTCTTAAAAAAAAAATGGTATGGTTGGTTCTGCAAAAAGCTTTCACTACTATAATCAAATGATTTGTGCAGGTGGACTGGTTGTCGGTTTCTAGGAACCGAGTTACTTGACACTCATATGTCAAAATCAATGAGAGAGTCCAGTAATATATTGTGTGTGTGTGTGTGTATGTGTATATATATATATATATATATATATATATATATATACACACACACACACACACAATATCTTGCATTAATTGCACAACTCTGTTTCATGCCAAAGCAAGTGCTGGAAGTTTATATAGTAAGATATGTATATTTCTTAATATATACTATATAGCTCTGTTTCTTAGCATTGAGCACTGTTTTTTCTTAGACTGTATTTATATGTATTTGTATATGATTGCTTGCTTGTATACCTACCTATATTTACCCATTTGTTTTTTATATATATATATATATATATAATAATTATTTATTTAAATATTATAACATAACTGTTATAAAATCACTACAAAAATAGCCATTTTGTTTCAACACTTCTGGTGTCTTATATATACCAATCCTATACTTGGGGATAGAGATATATATATATATATATATATATATATATATATATATATATATATATATATATATATATATATATAGTTTATGACTTAGCTGATTAATTCAGCACCCCAACTCCAGAGTTTCATAGACTAACCTTTTTGCAATCATTTCGTCTATTTGTCAGGAGGTTTCAGCTCTCTCTCGTGTGTGTGACTGAAGAAGGCTTCATTTTTCTTTTTCGTTTCGCTAATCAAGTATCAATGAGTATTTCTAATGAACTAATCAGTTACTTTTTCTACCTCAGCATGAGATTGTCATTCTTAGTTTTTTTTTTTTTTTTTTAACAATGAAATAACAGAATTCATTTTTTTTTTTTTTTAGTTTAAAACAATATTGTCTTTTATTGAAAGGTGGATATTACATATGATTCCTCTATTTTTTTTTTCCCTTCTTACTATCATTTGTTATTTGAATCCTTGTTAATAATAATTCCAGGTGTAGTAGCATCAGACAGACCTGCAGCCAATCAACAATCACATTGCCTAATGCTTAATGTAGATAGCTTTTTTTTCCCTCTATTTATAATATGGGTTCATTTCATCAAATTTGTACCGTAAGGTTCATGGATTTTTACAAGCACTGCACTGGCTGCTAGCCAAAGGTTTTTGTGGGGTTTTGTATGTTGTGTTTTGTTTTTTTTTTGTTTTGTTTTGTTTTATGGTTTTTGTTTGTTTGTTTTTTTAAATTTAAGTTTTTTATTTATTTATTTTATTTTTGCACTTTTTTATTGAGTGGCTCTTGGGCCTTGTATTAGGTGAACATTAGTAAAAATAAAAATATACAACTTTAAAAAAAAAAAAATTTACATTGAGATAACTTTACTATGGGGTCATATTATTATACTCAAGGATGTAATTTATTCCCCTTTTTTTAGCTTCAGAAACATGGGATTTTATTATACACAATATCGACATCTCCAGTTGCCTTGATCTATCCACATCCTTTCCCCCTTCCTATCTGCTCTCACTCCAAATCTTCTGTTGCTCTCACTCCAAATCTTCTGTAACCCCTTGTGTGCTAGTGGCTTCCAGCCTTGCTTGGGGTGAAAAGCTTAAAAAAAAAAAAAAAAAAAAAAAATGATATTAACAGTTATAAAAGAAGAGCATAGAAGAAAGATTTATTCTCCCATGTGTATTTTCCCCTATTATGAGCATTATTATATCGATGATATAATAACGCCATATTTCATGGGCAGAACAGAATGGCTGAAAGGAAAAGGATTGACAAACATGCTTTGTTCTCTGAGAGACTTTTATTATGCCACGTTGTATACAAAATGACATTTACATATATATATATCACATATATTGACATGGCAAGCAAAGTGTAGAGAATGAAAAGCTCGGTTCTTCTGTCTCTGGAGAAGCCATGTTTATGACTCCAGATTCAAATGTGCCAGATTCATCTATATTTCAAGTGGGGACATATTCTACGGAGTGGAAACTGGCTGTCCTGGGTGGAAGCTCAGGCAGGACAAACAAAGATGTGTGTCCTGACACCAATAAGCTTACTTCTTGTCACTGTATGAAGTAACGTCTGTAAGTGGCCGTCACATGACCCATGTGACTTATCTCGATCAAAGGGAGATAATCGCCTTCTGTATTTCTACACAGTTTTCAAATATTTATTCTAATCTTCCATTATGCTTATTTAAAAAAAATAAATAAAAAAAAAATACAACTCCTTTTGCAAACTGTTTGATATAAACTAAATATTTCTACTTTTACAATAAATTTTGTAATTTTTTCTAAGGATTAATAATCTTTATTTTATTTATTTTTTCTTGCAGGATTGTTACTTCAGTCTGCAGTCAATGGTTCAAGAACAAATGTATACGGATCAAATGATGTCACAGAGCCTCTCCTTACAGAAAAGCCTCACAGCAACTGCTGATGACTATTTAGATTATCTTCTGATAAATACATGAACTGTCCATGAAGAGAGAAAATGATGAGTGATTAATTTCCACTGTGACTGTGATAAAATGGCAAATTGCCAGTGGAAATCACATGAAATTGACTCTCTTACACATACACACACTTAAAACCTTGGTTAATGTCACCGCAGGAAGGTGTATTGATATTTTAGTACGTGTATACACACACACACACACACACACACACTATTAATAAATACACATTTTTTTCCCCTAATTAGTAGCACAACTGCGTTTCATGCACAATGCATTATTCAGGTGCTGACTAACCATTACATGCTATTGGTGAGGGGGGGGTGTATATTTATTAATATATAATTTATTGCTGTGTTATATTACATCGAGCACTATTTTAACAGCATCACTCAATGTGAGATATATGTGTGTGTGTGTGTAAATAAAATGAACAAAATTAAAACAAATTCATCTATGATAAATATTGTAATCATGCCTTACATTGTTTAAGACACTTCACATATTTAAAGCCAGGGATTCTTGCA